>SMOM01000011.1:600000-997589 GCA_004936725.1 Alternaria brassicae
TGTCATACGTCTTACGGTGTGGTACAGCAGGCTAGGTGCAAACCCAGGAACGACCGTTGCAATGTCAGTGATGTGATGTCGCAGCCAGCAGAATGGACCATTCATGATATCTCACGGCCAGAGAAGTTAGAAACATAGATGATCATGGTTGTGTTGCTGTGTCATCGTATTGCCAGTCGGTGTGGCGATCGATGTTCGAGTTGCTTACGAGGGGTGGGGCATGAACTCATGCGCAGATGGTACAATATCGATATGTCCAACGTGATGTAAACCGAAATCGAGTGATTCGAAATAGCGGAATGTAGAGGAATGTGTAGTTGTGACACGAGACAGTCGCGGCACAGCGAGTTTGTTTCGGTGCTAGCGCAGCCCTGGGGAGTGGCAAAAACACCCTCGAGAAACTGTATATGGCGACGTCATGTAGACCGTTGGCCTAGTGCAGGGCGCTACACTCAGCTCTGGGTTCGCAGGAGGGTAGCATGGAGGGTCGATTAAGAGTCGACTAACATGTATATCGCAGGTTAGTGTAGTGCGAGTTGGCCTGTATCTGGCTGTTACACCAAACGGCAGGGTGATCCGGATATTGCCAGTGCATACAGTTCGTCACTCGCCCAACATCTTCAAACACCAAGAACATCACGTATGGACTTGAATCAAGGCCAATGTCTGCGAGAGACGCTGGATTGAAACATTGTATGCAGCAAACAGGGCTACTCGTTTCATCGCGAGAGGATTGCGGAGTATGACTGCTTTGTGTCGGAATCAAATCGCTCTTTAGCACACTTCATCTTCAGCACGAAAACGAGCGTCTTGTATCCAATTAATTTCTTGTACTAAAAAATACAGAACGTCCCTGCGCATCATCATCCATCGAACCTGTAGCCTACATCACAAACTCGGAGTTCTCGAACAATCTTCGTGCCGTCAACTCTTGTGTGCTATAGGGATCTCCACGTGATTGCTGGTTTCCAAGGCTGCAGGGTAACGAAAATAGCTTCAGCACCGGATGGACAAGATTCAAAGTTGTACATGACACCGCAAGGCCACCTGAGCCGCAAGAGCGACAGCGCAGATTACGGAATTACGCCACGCGCGACTCTAGCTGAGGCCTTATTGTAAAGACTACAACTGTCAAACATGTAACGGCCAACCAGGTAAAGGCAAGAAAGTTAGAACCAATCGCCACGGAAAGGAGCGAATCAGGAAGATTGTCGGAAAAGACCATGTACACTGAAAATCCAAGCATGCTACTAATTGCCGAAGCAAGGATGACGGAACCCGTTGCAACCAAAGTGAACATAAAAGCCCAATGTCTCAAGCGGGGGCTGTCTTTCCACATCATCTGAAATAGACAGACAAGGCTGGCCACAGATGAACTAGCTCCTAGCGCATACAAGATGGCAATGTATACACGCAGGCCGGCGGCTACATCAAAAGACGTCGATTTGTGTAGAAAGCATTGACTCGTTCCATCTTCGTTGCTCAGGCTGCAGTAGCTCGCTGCATAGATCGAGATGGAACGAGGCACATGCGTCTTGTCGAGAATTTTGTCTAGTACTGTATCCAGCGCGTCGCCGAAAGCTGGTATTGTGCGCACAAGGTCCTCGAGGGCGTCGTGGAATGCGGTTACCTGGCACTCAATCAGCAAAATTGCGCTACACAGCTGCGTCCACGAAGCGAACTAACGCGCACAATATATAATCCGCTCAACAAGCTGGGTCGCACGCCTGCTAGCACGCAAGAAAGACAAAGGAAGAAAGCCAGTAGAACGAGAGCTATCCTGACAGTGACGCGCCAATTGCGAATGCGAACTCTTACTGACATAGTGTAGGGGATACCGTATCAACGGCTTGGGAGTGTTGACATTGAGCGTGGCCTGTTAGTACATTAGGGGCTTGTTTCATCCATCTCATATGGCATCGTCAGCAAGCTTACAGACAGTGCTTACATCGAGGCCCTAAGCCGATCATGGTCGACTGAGTGGTGGGGGGCTTGGAGCCACGGTAAGCCATCATGCTTCCGTTATCGCGACCTGTACAGTTCATGAAAGCCAGGATTTACTGGATTAAATCACAGAACTTGTATTATATATCTGTTGATCATTTTGGAATCAGCTTACATGAATATCAGCAGCTTCGAAGCCATAGTACAGAAAGATCCATGAAATGACCAGGACCGTGTTGCGATCGACTCCGTCCCAGCGACGACTTCAATTCCTTCGTTCTGTATAGCACAATGGACACTAAGAAAGCGCGCAGCTATGTTATTCAGCCACAGCGTAACGTCTTGATCCTGAAGGGAGATGTAGTGACTGAGGTACTGGAACTACTTGACCAGCTGATGAGGAAGATAGGCGAAATAATCAAGAAGGAGCCACCAGAACCTTGGCAACTCTTCTCGTTTATCTGCGCCAGCGGAGAGCGTCAGGGTGCGTTTTTTGAATGATCTTGTTATTCCATCGGCTGCCGCTGACCACATGCAGCCCACTGGCCGTGTTCATTGGTCCCGGCCAGCAAACTACAGATGAGTATCGTCGCTTCGTCTCGCTTCTTGAGAAAAAAGGTCCCAGTTTGTTGTCATTTCCGTCGGATATGACGTCTTCGGAGGCATGGCGAGAGATAAAAGGAGACTTGCAAAAGCGCTTCCTAGAAGCATCCGAAAACGAACACCGTTCTGAGGCGTAAGCTAACTATCTTCTCGACTCATCTTGGGAGTAACAGACTAAGTCGGATTAGGTACATTTGGAATTTCCACAACGCAGATCAAGTCTCCAATCATATCGAAACGGGAAAACAACACGAGCCTCTCGAGAAATCATTCTTCAAAGCGGGTTACGTCGAAGAATACCCGCCCTGTGGATATCAAAACCCCAGAAACCCCAGATTTCCGTGGCACGGCTTGACTGAAGCTGCTAGAACAAACAAGAAACACCACAACAACAGGTATTTTGTCAGTATCAGGGAGAATGCAAAAGATGCACAGGAGCTGCAGAACGAAAGCAAAGATTTAGAATTAAATGTCAAGCATTTTGCATTTGTTGTCCATGGTCCGCAGGGTTTCGACAGCGATACTCACAAGGAGATGCTCGAAGCTGCAGCTTCTGACCTTGCTCAGTGGCTTCGTGATGGTCAGCTACTCGACAAAGACGAGATTGGCGTTCCATCTGAAGGTCCGCAAGTTATATAGCATAGTACACAACCTGGTCTCATATATGGATCGTACGGGATCCTTTTCTTCATGTTGGTAATTTGGAAATCACGGCAATCCGCCATACGTCGTACATAGCAAGTCGCTGATATCGCAGCGAGATGCTATGTCTAGAGCCAGCAGACGACCTTTGCATACCATAGATCTAACAATCTATCCTTATCTCGGGAGAGCTTCTTGTTTTTTGTAAGTGATGCATCTTGATTCGCGATTCCACCTGATTCTGAAGCTCGATCGTGCCCCAAATTCACAATATATCAATGCGAGAAGGGAGAATGAATACGATGTATGCTATGGACAGTACATCGTGTGTTGAGATATGTTCCTTCAGATGGAGATGCGTTATCATTTCACAAATCTAACGATCTTGAAATTTCCAAAACAGAGCTTGCTGCCGGGAGTGAAAAGATACTCCATCAGTGCTGAGATTTGGGGGACATACCTATCGCCTGAAGATCTGCGACAGGTGAGTTCCCTTCGGGGCAAGATGGGTCGCGACGTACATCTCATGTCTCCATGGCATGTTTCGTCGAAGCCCATCCGCAAGACAGAATTTGATGCAGAGGTGTGCTTGTCGAGATGGAGTTCCGACAGTATCGTGTTTGGCTTTCGCGTAAGATTGACTTCGGTGATACCGATCCAGCTTTTCGTGAGTGTATAAGTGCGTAATCCATATTTGCTAGCGTCAGCACAACGTAAGATGTATGCCAGGCAATGAAGGTAAGCTGTGGCATCCACACTCCCCGAACAAGAAAAGATAGCGCGCTGGAGCCATAAGCAGAGACCGACTAGGGATGACTACGCTAGTTTGTATGGTACATCAGTAGAGGAATTTCACTTTTGGCGACGGTGTGAAATAAAGCAGTGGGTGAACATCGTAAGCATGGCGAGCACGGACAGACAGCTTGGGAGGTATCAAGAGTAAATTGGCTAACCCGCAACGAGTTGACGCTAGGTAAAGCCTGGAGCCCTCGCTGAATGAGATACAAGTGAAAAGAAAGAGCCACCGCTGTCGAAGAAGAGATTCTTGCTGCAAGGCCTCGATGGAAGAAGACACTGCCGATATAGACACCATGTGGCCACAACAAGACGATGGTTGTCTTACAGCCAATGCTACGTCGTACGTCGATGACTACCTCCAAGCCATCGAGTCTGAACTATATTCCGATAGTGCCCTCCTATACGCCGACGCCCCCTATCCGGATCTGTACGGGGCGACAGTGGATTGGGAGCCAATGCTCCAACGCAAGTATGCGCCGGCAACGCAAAAGGAACAGATGGGTAGCTCGCCCTACACGTATACCGCTCCTGCTGCGGTAGGTATGTTCCCATCGCCATCCGTATAGGCTGCATAGGCTAATCCACACCGAGCCGATCAGTTGTGTCTCGCCATTGCCAAGACAGGATCCGAACGACGTCAGATTCCTTGTTCATCCTGTGCACATCTCTGGACAGATGAGAAGGTCTACTCTGCTAATGGTAGCCTTTCAACACCAACTACCACGCCATATCTACGGAACGGTACGCGAGAACCGCATTTCTTCACCCCAGACTGTCTCCCTTCGCTTTCGGAGTTGGCTAGCGAAGACTTCTCCGACCCAGCTGGTAAGGAAGAAGAATTCTGGATATCACCGCAAGACTTAGTCTTCCGTGGTAAAAAGGACTCAGGATCGATGCAGGCCCGGAAGAAGCATGAAGGAGATGTGATGAGCAGATACTTACGAGCGGAGCAGGAGATTGCGTCTCTATCGAGGGGAGCTCTCCACAGCAGGGTGAGCACCACGAGACGCAGGAGAGGTGTAAAGACAAAGCAGGTTAGAGTAAACCGTCAAAAATGCCGTAAATGGTAGCGATGCACTGTAGTTATGGGACTTGCGTTGTCGGACAGATAGCAATCCATCGAGATGTCTTCCAAATTTGTCTATTTATGCCCATCTCAACTCGATTCTTTTGTAAAAGGAAGACATACGTGGCGCACCATACACGCCACTGCGTCCTATTTGACAGCAGAGAGATACGACCATTACTCAAGTACATATCTGACCTACACAATGACCACGACAGAAGCGTAACGTGAATCCACTGAATGGTCGAACTGTAAATACAAGAATGCATGATACCCGTGGCTGTGTCGTGCATAGACAATGGCTCACACGAGGGCGCCACAGCCGAGGCCGCCGGACCACAGCTTAAGATGGACTAGCTTTCTTGGACCGCATACTCCCACTCTGTGTTACCGTTTTACTACGGTGAACACTCGTGTTGAGTGGCGACAGTCAAAGAGACACTGCCCACAGTAAGGGCCTGGTACATTGCTAGCAGATCTTATCAGTGCAGCGAAGGGTACAAGCGATAGAGATGTACTACGTAGGCAAGAGGGGTGTAGTGCACGCGAGAAGCTTATGTCTTACGCTCTGTTTCCAGTCGTAAGCAGAGGTAGACTTACATTCTTACCCTGAGCGGTCACTCTTTCCAGAGAACACAGTGGGTAGAGGTCTTTACATATCATCCCTGGACCTGTCTCCCGCATGCATCCTAACGAGATAGATTTCTGTCGATTCGCAAATGGATTTTGAAATGAACTCGAAAAAGCGCACGCTATCGGCTATAGAGCCGACAAGCTCGCCCAGCCGAAAGAGAGCCAAAGGTTCGCCTACAAAGCTCAGCAAACCCATCTTACGCGTGAACTGCGCAGTTGCGCCACCACGCCCAGAACCACAACTATTCCTATCACCTCTGTCCTTTTCCATCGACTCCAGCACGACTTTCACGAGTTCTGTACAGTCCGCCCATACCTCAGCCAGGTTCTACCAGCATCAGTCCTCTAGTCAGGTATACGACTGTCATCAAACATACAACTACCAGCCACAGAGCTACGCGCAACCTCCCAGTAGATCACCCGCAGCTCCCTACTGGCCAGGATTCTCAGGTTATCAGCCAGCCTGGACCCCGACGCAGGAGGCATCTGGCGGCTACAGCTTTGCGGACATGTGCCAGACGAGTGTCTCTTATTCGCACTACTCTGCACGTTCCAACCGTAGCGAACATGTGGGCGGCTTCACGAGTACTGCACGTATGAATGGACCCACAGTGCTGCCCAACCAATCTGGAGACGCTCGCGACATCTTCATCAATGCTGCCGTGTCACGCCTCCGCGAAGTGGAAGGCACACTAGCCATACAACAAGACACGATAGCCACACAACAAGGTTTTATAAAGGAAATGCTCCAGATGGCAGCTCTGCTGTGCATCTACCAGTGATACGTGTATTGGGGACTGTAGCGCGTGTTGTATCTGGCATTTAGCCGATGGCAGGTTTGAAAACGAATTTCAATGTGTGTTGCATACAGCAGGCGTACGAGGATTGGAAAGATAAGTTTACTAGATGAGATTGCATTTTCTTCGTAATGCTCCGACCTCTGCTCCTCGTGATGACTATGCAAAAGTGAACGGCATGTGTTTGCAGCCATTTGCTTGACACAAGAACGCGCGGCTACCGCCCTAGCGGATCTCAAGCCGCAAAGGAGGGTTGCGAGCTGGTGTTCCAATGAGTAAGGGGGCACGACCGAAGCCAGGTAGCGTCAGTGCCAGCACATGGTTCAAGATGTTTTAGTAGTAGCTACATGCACTATACACGATCGTCTTCATCGCGACAGTGGTTTACGAGGCTTCTGACTATGCAAAATGCAAGTTGCTGACCGTAAACGAGCCTGCTCTGTTCCTCGTGTGTGAGTTGACGGCTCGACGTTCAATTTACTACGATTGGACGTAGCTCTCCTCCACAGCTGACATGTCGCTTCGCGCTGCTTACGCGATTGTGGGTGTGCAGAAGCAGCGAAGATCTGTCAGCATAATCACTAAAAAGGCTATATGAAGGCGCATGACCAGAATGTCTTGAGAATTCAGCACGTAGTTCTATCAACGTTCTGTAGTAGACAAAAGTTAGCTCCCTCAACACTCACTACATCGTCTTAGAAGCAAGAACTAGCAAATACCCTCAACATGGGCAAGAATCTTCCTGTCAAGATCAAGCCTGTGAAGAAAATCCAACCGCGCATCAGACGGAGCGCTCGCAACAGCACTCGTATTCTAAGTAACGACCAGGTCCAGACACCTCATACGAAGCAGGGTGGAAAAGCTAAGCGTAAGCCGTTTCAGCGCGGCCTCGGCCCGTACAAACTTCGACGTCGGCTTCTACCTGCTACCATCAAGTTTACGTGATTAGCCAAGACTGTCCACAGACAATGATGCAACTATGCATGCAATAGCCACCCTTGCTCCCTATCGAGAACTGTCTGCAGCGGGATCGTGTGCTCTTTCATCCCATAACAATTCCCCGCTCCCGCCTTTCTCAATTCGCCCTGTCTTGCTATACTCAAATCGCGCCTCAGGTCACCAACCATTTTTCAATAGTCTACCACAGCGTATACTGGCCCTGGCCTGTCGCCACGGAGACCAACGACATGAACCACGGCCACGGACATAGTTGAGAAATAGACAATACAGCAATACAAAAAAGACTTCCGGTTCAGGACCCAAAATGACGCAATGACAATTGCAACATCCGTGAAATGAAAAACATGGAATGTGCTACTATACAATATTGTTTCCCAATAGAATCTGATCTGGTGACAACTGACCTTGAAGCTTGCCTAACTTACTAAGTTATTAATCTCCCACCTTGCGCGACAAATGACCCAGTGGGCCAATGTTGGCCAATGAGACCTAACTTAGCATGTGGTCGTGATACCTGCTGATCTTGCTCTGCCATTAGCTAAGATTGACCCACTGGGTTATTCGTCACGTAAGTAGGGAGGTTATCCATCTCCGTGTGGCAGAAACCCTGGTGTGATGGAAGCAGTCAACAAGAGCGCAAAAAAGGTAGATGTAAAGTCCGTCCCTGCGAGATGGGACACCCTGCATGCCGGGACCAGCCAATCAGCTCGCTTAAATCACAGACTTTTGTCTAAAATCTAGAAGCTGATTGGCCAGTCCCGGCACGCAGGGTGTCCCATCTCGCAGGGATGGACGTTAATTACCAATCTTACGATGGCTCTCATTAACCGACATTGGACCACTTGGATATCCGACGCGTAAGGGGAAACGATAACTCACCGACACTCGCTTCGAACAAGTTACAAAACCTTGACGGAGTTCCAATGTTCCGGTCCACATAAACTTCTTTCACCCTAGTATTTTCCCTTCAAACACAGGATCTTCAATGCTCGATCTATACTAACGATAGAAACAAGAAACAACAGCATCTGCCAGTGGATTTGCGCAGTTGGAATCCTTAAATTTGATTTCGTGGCCAGTGTTGGGTAGTCCAGAGCTCAACGATGATGTGCGAGTGTCTCCGGGCGGGCTTAACTAGTGAGATTCCAGATCCCAAGGGTACTATCATCAGATCCAGGCGACAGCTCTGTTTAGCAGGGCTAGAACGTCACTAAGTCGACCGTTAGGTCCGTAAACGTGTCCTTTAACTAGTGCTCGTGGCTGCCCCGATAAAGACTCTGACTGGGACTTTGCACGGAGGCAGCTGACTTGTCAAGTTACCTACTAGTCAAAACGTCAACGCTGATATTCATGGTTGAACAACCTTCGCTAGCTCTAACGTAGTTTACAAGCGAGTCGCCCGTACAAGCGAGGCGCCCACCCCACCAACTTTGATCACCTATCTAACTATGTAACTCAACCACCCTTTAAGATTATGAATAGATATTAATAGAGTAGATTAAGCAGTATATAAAGTATTCTTTTTGCATGTACGTGAGTTGTGCCCAGTCACTTTGCACCTGCTGCAGCGCGCCTGAGCCTGGCGGCTAAGGCCTGATCGCTCTCCTTCTTGACGCTCTTCACGAGCAATCTGCTGATCAGCCTCACGTTGAGCGAGTATATCCTCTCCCTCTCCCTTTGTTAAGACTCCTCGCTTCTGTAAACGCTTTTTCTTACGCTGTTTACGCGCTGAGGCTGCCTCATTAGCCTTCTCAAGGCTGGCAATCCGATCACGCATTAGCTCAGCTGAGAGCATCATCACCTCAGCCCCCTTCTTGAGCTGGTTAATCGCCTCAATGATCGAAGCTGGTGATGAGCTCTTGTGCTGTCGCACGCGATCACGTATTAATGTTGATTGAGCCTCAAGCTCACGTACGTTGCTCGGCGTACGAGCCTCCCAGAGAGCCTCTGGTAGAGCAGCTGGAGTAGGCGTACGCAGCTGCACGTCTAGCTTTGATAGGACAGCGTCTGGCTGGAGAGGAACAAGGCCTGCACCTCGAAAAGCTGAGCAGATATTGGCTGTGGTGAACGAGCGATCAAAGGCTGCCTTAAACGCTGGCAGGAATTCGAGCTTAGTGATGTGGTTAATCTGATGGCGGATCAGGCTCTCAATCTCACGGCTGTACGCTCGCTTTAACGGCGAGAAGCAGCCAACGTCAAGAGGCTGAAGTAGGTGAGATGAGTGAGGTGGCATACAGAGCGTGTAGATATTGTTCTCCTTGCAGAGCTCTTGAAACTCAAGAGACTGGTGGCTCTCGTGGCCATCAAGGACAAGCAGCTGACGTGCTCCAACAACCTTCCCCTCTGTATGCTTAATAAAGTGCTTTAACCACTCAACTCCTAGCTTGTTGGTTGTCCATCCGTTGTCGCTAACTGCGATCGCCCAGTCGCGTGGGATATCTGCCTCCTCATACCAGGCAGACAGGTGATACTGGCCAGCGAAGATGAGGAATGGTGGGACTAACCAGCCAGCAGCGTTAATCGCAGCTATCGCTGTCACCCACTCACGGTCGCCAGGCTGGATAGCCTTTGGCCTGCCTCTCCTCTCTGACCCTGTCACGACGAGCTGGGTCTTGATCTTGCCCATCATAAAGCCTGCCTCGTCGAAGTTGTAGACGTCCTCATCGCAGATGCCGTACTTCGCCTTCGTCTGCTCTACGAGCTCAAACCAGCCTCTAATTAACACAGGGTCCTCACATAGAGCTCTCTGCCTATCGTACGCTTGGTTGAAACGTGTTGTGAGCCTGTCTGTACGCTTAACGAAGTTGCGCGGCCAGTGGACGCCAACCTGGCCTGCGCCGCGCGCAGCCAGCAGCTTATCAGCCATATCACGTACAGCTGCGTACGTAGGCGCAAATCCACGTTGATCTAGGCTTAGTATATGGCTGACAATTACCTCCTCCTCTAGCTGGGTGAGCTTCTTCGAGTTGGACTGGCAATCGCGTCGTGGAGGCTTGCCAGCGCGTCGGTCGCGTAGCGTCGTACGAGGGACATCAAAGGCCTGAGCAGCTGCTCGTACAGTCTTAATCTGATGCTTGTTAAGAGACAAGATAGTTAGCTGTATATCAGCTTCAGATGAGCGTGATACAATGTGGTGGGGTTGGGGCATTGTACGCAAAGGCGAGGTAGGTGATCAAAGTTGGTGGGGTGGGCGCCTCGCTTGTACGGGCGACTCGCTTGTAAACTACGTTATTGTTGTGCACGATGAACTTTTGTGCATCTAGAACACGTCAAACGAATCTCTATACGGATGTCAAATAGGATTCATAAGACTAAGTCTGGCATCAGGTAGTCCATAGCTATCCGTAGAGCACTCGTCGGGTGATTTTCTTGCAAATCACGTAAGGGTTTGTTATTCGATACGTCCAAACTATCACGGGACAACGATTGCCTCGCATGTCTTGCGCTTATGCCACCAACGCCGAAGCTCCTTCAATTCATGCCATGCACGCTTGCCCAAAACCAGATCGCCATCAGTTTGGGGTTCATCATCTTTTCTCCACATATGCCATGTCCCTGCGTGACCCTCGTTCTCTTCTCCACAAAGACGAGGCAAGCCTGTTTTCTTTCCAAACCACACCGTGAAACCATGAAGCAAGAGACAATCACCTTCACGAACAGCTGCCTCGTTTCCAACTATAGCATTACCGGAGATTGATTGCTCTCTGCTCACGTTCAGAGTTAATCCCTCCACCGCGATAGGAGGAAGGTCCTTCCTCGACAAGTCTGAAATCTGTGGAGTGTTGTCGTCGATCGCGACTACGATGCCCAGTACGTTCACAGCTTTGGACTGTCCCTGGAACTCATATAGAGCATCGTGGCGGGTATATGTGAGTCCACCAATTTTATGTTGATCGCCTGACTCGCCGGTTTGCATGTCAGCTAAGTCCTTTAGTCAGAAATCTGATTTTATTTCCTTGCTGGATGTCTTGTTGTTTGGGGGATAGGGCGCATCCACGTTAAATTCGAACTCGAAACCATTTTCACTTGATGCCGCAGCTTTCTTCTTTGCAGCTCTCCCCTTTGCAGCTTTCTCCTTTGCAGCTTTCTCCTTTGCAGCTTTCTCCTTTGCAGCTATCTCCTTTGCCGCAGCTTTTTTGAGTTGCAACTGGGTTAACGGAACGGTCTGAGGGGGTTCTTCTCCCTGTATATTGCGTTGATCATTAAGTTTCAGCCGTTTGTTGGAGTATAAATCCGTCTCCTTGGTAGCCGCCGCCGATAACTCTTCCATGGGGAGGATGTTTTCTGGACCATTTTTGAGTTTAGGTATGGCAATATCCGCTTCTGCCTCAGCTTTTCTCCGCTTCTTAGACTTTGGCGATGCCAAAAGTGTAGCCGCTTCAAGATTGTTCTCATCGAAGCCCGCCCTAGAGAGAAGCTCTGCGACTGTCTGTGGTTGAGGGATAGGTGCAGACGGGGACAAATGGCCGGTGTTTGTGAAGGAACACGATGCGTGGTTATCACCACCATCACGGTCTTCTATTGCATGGGTCCAGCCGCTCGTGCAGCCATCGACGGTATCCATTCTATCCTGACGTGGGGTCTCGGTGGCATTTGTCGGTCCAAACGACTCTAGCTTCTCGATTTTGTCTCGGGCATCATTAAGCTGTATGAGCAGCTCGTCATTCGTCACGAGCAGCTTGTTAATTCTCTCGTGCTGCTTGTCAATCCTCTCGCGCTGCTCCGTCAGTTCTTTCTGTAGATTCTCGCTCTTTTCTATGGCGCTTTGCTTTGTTCGGTCGTAATCAATTCGAAGCTTTTCTTTCTCCTTCACCACCTCGTCCAATCGATCATTGCAATCTTGGAGGTTCTCCGCTACCAAACTCAGCTTCTGTTCTGACTTGTTGATCTGTTTTTGTGAGTGGGTGCTATCCAAGATGTGTCAAATAGTGCAAACATGCCTCCTTTTCGCAGTCCGTTTTGCAGTCCTCAATTTCTGCTTTCAAGCTATGGATATCACGCTCTCGATCTTCCAGAATTCCCTCTGTTCTCTCCTGCTTTTCCGTCCAGTACTGCAATCCTGCTTCTTTCTCATTCAGTGTTTCTGTCAAGTGCAGCAATTCTGCTTCCATCTTCTCCACCATTACTATGGAGCAGTCTGCGTCGGCTCTGCTCTTTGTTGCATTGTCCGCCATGATCTGACTGACCGGTTTATTCATCGACAAACTGTACGTTGTTAGCGTACGCTTATCGTACTGAGATTTGTGGTCATACCCGTTTTGCGACGCGCCCTGATACAAGTAGCCGGCCATCCTGGATTTGTCAGAAATGGTGCCAGTACGTTCGCTCGAACACCGATGTATCGCTTTGGTTGATATGGATCTCACTAGAGTGTGTCTCTTTTATTATCCCTCTGAGTCATGATCTCGTAGGAGACTAAGCGGCTTACATACTACAGGAAGGAACCTCTCAATGCATGAAATCGATTATTCAAGCATAAGCTTTAGCGATACAAGCTAGCATAATAAGCTGGACCTTGCAAGCGCAACGTGGGCAGCTTTTCGAACGGTCATTCGAGGTTGACGCTCAGTCCATACAAATGTCAGCCGTACTCTGTCAGCATCCAGCAATTCGTAAAGAGCTGATTCATGTAAGAAAAACGAGCAGCAAATGATAATGACTATTGCAGGACCAACATTTTTCATGATCGTGCCTACTCGAGCTACGCAGCAACGCAATGTCAAATCGGCCACCCAAAGCCAATGGAAAGGATACCGTGGACCGTGAAATCAACAACAGTCGTGCTTCTGCAAGCGATCAAAAATCACCTGTGGATTCAGGAGAAGACTCCATTTGTCACACGGACACAACCCCGGCGCGGTATATTCTTGCCAGGAAGGTTCCGTTCTATACGCAAAATGTGCACAATTCCTGCCATCGACCACTGCAGCACCATATATGGTGTTTGATCAAGACAGAAAAAGATGAATATAGATATGAGTTGCTTTCCGAGTGCCAAAAAAGCAGGAAAGCGGGAGAGTTCAGATACCATGATGTGGATTGGGGAAAGGGGCTACATCCACTTGCAGACGAAGTGTGGCTTAAAACGTTAAGATCAACGGGGCAGTGGTCCACGAGTGTCTATGACATGAAAGCTAAGGTCCGTCTTCAAGAAAAAAATCATTGCACAGTCTTATTGTCTGCCAAAGGATACGGGAGGGATGTTCTGAAGAAGATCAGGAAAGATTGCGACTACGCTTCCGATGAGCTTGTACGATTGTCTTTCAGTACGTTTAGAGCAGCGAGACACGGATAGTATCAGCCAGCAATGTGTAGGCTTTACGATTATCTGCCATGTTGTCAAAAGATTCCGTCACACTGCTGATCTGTGAAATTTAAAAACTTTACTTCTTGTGCAATGTAGAACCCTCTCAGAACCTCCTAGGAGAAAATCACCAATTTTATTATGTCTAGTGCTTGCCCGCGAGCGATATACCTCGGACAAGATTGTTACTTTGGACTAGAATCTCCGAACCGACAAGACCCTTGGCACTCTGTGCATACTGCCTTGTGAATACACAGATAGCATTACCCCATAATGCCAAAGCGTGAGCCACGATTTGGGGTAGAAGAGCCTTATCATCAAACAGATCGCCTGGCACCAGCATGTTCGTGGACATCAACGGTTCTGGATTGGTGAGCTATGCGGTGCCCACAAGTTACAGCGTCCCTTTTCACCAACGGTGATTTTGTCGCAGTAGCTTCAGGGCCTTCAAGCTCTCTGTGTTGGAAGGCTCACTAGTGAAAGGAAATAACTATAAATGCATTCTGTACGATGGTTGTTCTGATTCTTGATTCTCTATCTGCTGATGCTACGAAGGTGTATATGATCTTGCGCAAGTAGGGCCGAAGAAGGATCGAGTCGGTTGTTAGGCATCGTTGGGCAGCCAACGTACGTACTGATACCTGTGATCCGACACTCTGTCTTAATATTCAGCACCGTGTTGGCTCAAAATCTCTTCTTAAGCCCTCGCATTGTGAAGGGAGCGCTGAAGCTTATCAGTCATGTATCTTCTGTTCTCGTCTGCCGTTTCCTCTTGAATCGGTGATAATGAACTCGAGTATGGATGTTTTCTGGTGTGAGTTCTCGACATGGCTACCAGAGGCGCTATCGAAGTCTGTCTAGACTTTCGCGCTGTCGGCACTGCTCCAGGGAGTAGTTCCATTTGTTCTTCCTGAAATCTTTTCTGTTCGAGATCATGGAGATGACCTTGGCTATGACCACGCTGGTCGGAATGAGTGAATGATGAACATTTCTGCCCTGACTGAGCGCTCGATGCGCCGCTGTCCGCAGCCATTGCGTAGTTTTGGAGCAGAGTGCCACTAGATGTGGTATGCAGGAGTAGACCGAAGAGATATTTCCTGGTAATCTCAGCACCATCTCAGAATGCAAGCATCTAGAAGTCATGGCACTTGTCGATATTTTCATCACTCGACTTCCCGCTGGACCACGCCGTCATAGCTTGTCACGTGCTCCCATAGAAAGATATGACGGTAAGTGTCAGAGCTCAGTCCTGCATCAATTCGCTATGCAACTAGAGACGTATGCATGATCAGTGAGCCTCTGAGAATGTAAGATAGTGAAGATCGTCAGCCAGACCTGACAGTAAGCATCGTGACTGCAGTGTATTCACCTAAACCCTGGTCAGCATTACACCAGTTCCCCACGCCTAGTGTGTCGAGTTGCATCAACCAGACATCGTAAGTCAGAAATCTTTCCCGAAACAGTACATAATGTTGTATGAGATGTAACAAGAGGCATCTTGCAGCCGGAAGCCGGCTTACGCTAAGCGTCTCAAGTTGATGCTCGAGTATGACATCTTGAACGTAAGCCTATATTCGCTTTCCCAACGCCACAAGTAGTGATCGCCATTGATAAGAAAGCGCGGCGAAGGAAACAGTCAGGTGTTCGCGCACCAGCAACGATGGTTACCCGCAGGCGTGCAGCTCCTACTCAGAACGCTCACAGCGTGCCTGAAGCTCAGGGCCGTTACGAATTAAGGCCTCCCCGCCCCGTTAACTATAAGGAAGATCCTAGTGATGACATTACGTCAAAAGATTATCCATGCGAGTCTGCCGTTGAAGGCGTCGACCGTACAAAACGTAAAATGAGCAGCACCAACGATAGCACATACGAGGATGAGTGGACGACCGATGATGACGAGAGCGGATACGGCGGCAGCTCATTCGTTGCAAGTGATTCTGATGAATCAATGGATTCCAACGGATCGTATGCTCCTAGTCACCTAACAGGAGACGAAAGTACAAGTGATGGTTTCTCCGAGATTAGTTTCGGTTCTCCATACAGTTCATCCGTGGCAGACTCGAATTGCCAAGCTTCTGTGTTGCGTGGAAATCTTGGGATTGCAGTCACTCGACAAAGAGAGGGCAGCACCGATCGAAGTAGCTGCAGTAGTTTCTCTTTTGTTTCAGATGGTTACGATATCTCAGACAGCTCATCTGATGAAGATCTGGGTTTCAAACTACCTATGCATCGTCTCAAAAAACAAACCTCAGACACCCGGTGAACGCAATGCAGCCACTAAATAGTCTCGAAAACTACGCGTCTATTGACTCTACTGGGAAACTACTCGCTTCGATTAAGGCAATAGAGCTGTGGGATTTCCCGAGGAGCGTAATGGAAAGAGCTGTCAGTTAGCCGATTTGAATTTATAGAGTGCTGGCAAACACTTTCCCTTCAAACATGGGCGGCGATGCGGAGACAGGGTCGCCGTGAAGACCGAGTTCCCGGAATTATGTACATTACAGTCCCTCTAGACCAAATCAGACTATTCTTGCATCTCACTGGGACGGTAAAAAGTATTTTTCTACAGGAATTTAGCTTCGATTCGGGCGCCATCTGTTAGTTTATCGCGCATTTACTGCGGGCAGGAGTGTCGTCTTTAGAGATAACGTCCGTCCCTGCAAAACGGGACACCCTGCGTGCCGGGACCGGCCAATCAACTTGCAGATTTTGGGCAGAAGTCTGTGATTTGAGCAAGCTGATTGGCCGGTCTCGGCACACAGGGTGTCCCGCTACGCAGGGATGGACGTTAGCAATGCATCCGGCAGATTCCCGAGCTATCTCACCTCTGGTATATGTATTGACGATACCTGCGAACACGATTTGACGCTAGAGTGAGGCCTGATTACTCGCGCCATTTAGGGTTGCATAATGGATGATAACTTAGACTGGGAATCTAAAGTTAACCGAGGGAGTACATGTTCATATGCGCATCATTATTATTCCAACGGTACTGACCACCTCCTGCAGCCAGAGAAGATTTTCCAATGCATGCTTGACGCTAGCGAATGACAGGTTTGATGTAAGTCCATTCGACGATAGGCTAGCTAAATTTAAGCAACACATTCATTACAAGCACCAGTCATGATCCTATCCGCTGCAAGCGTCTCTACGCAATAGTGTAAGACATTCATTGAGGACCACGAATTCCAATCGATGTTATGTAGGGAATATGAAAATCGTCTCTGCAAACCTTCCAACTACAGTATACATTGATGCCAGTGGAAAGATACAGTTACTGAATCATAGGCGAGATATGCTGGTGATGACACTGCCTGGCTCGGTCTGAGTACTAGCATCTGTCTGAGCTATGGTCTTGTATTCCTCCGTATGCTCTCGAAAGATTTCGTGCGAAATGTTCGCGAAGGATTCGAGCTGGGCCTTGTTTTCTTCCTCGATAGCTTGAAGTTCTTTTCCAAAAGCACTTTTTAACTCCACTAGAGCATTGACATTTTTCTGGTAACATCTCTCGAGTTCTTTTTCAAAAGCAACTTTTAACTCTACTAGGGCATCGACGTTTTTCTGGTAACATCTCTCAAGTCTTTTCTTGTATTTGCGCTCCAAATTTTCCACCGTGGCGTTGATGAATTCTTCATGGATAAACCTGTTCGATGTGTACTGCTCCACGGCTATATCAGTAAACTTGTTACTTTCATTGATAGTAGACACGGGGCTTTCGGGAATCGATATGATAGTCAAATCTTGGTTTATAGTTGCTTCTGAGTGCGGTGATGCACATTCCTTAGAAGGTGCCGATAATTTGTGTTTCCGTTTGCTAGACGATCTTCTTCCGACTTTCTCTTCTGCATCTCTCTTTGCCTCATGTCCCTTCCTCTTTTCTTTTCCCATCTCGATTCCCGTTTTTACTTTTGTAGCGTTTTTCTTCGTTCTTATTTCATGTGATTCTGACGACATTATAAAAGTTGACTGTGAGCGTTGTAGTCTACCGTGACTTTCGCCTAGCGGTGAGTGCATTCCAAACCTGGAGGCTAATTCTAAACGCCTGTTCTTCGCACTGTTCAAGGTATACGTGCGATACACGGTGACGGACGAGCGAGTAGGAATGTATCATCTATATGCCAAAAGCATCTCACATAATCTGACATGTCATCGCTCTGACGAACCTCCACCTTCCGCCTTCTGCTTAGCCTTCAACGGAACAGAGCAGCATAAAGCGTCCTACCTATGCTGAGGCTTCGATGATCATCTGGTAAGCAGATAACTGCGCTGACGATGGCCGTGGTGAACGCGCCCGGTGTGGAGTATGCTTACGGGGGCACCTCTCCCGCTTTGTCAGCTTTTCCATCTGATGACGACAGGTATATAATATCCAACGCGCCTTTACACCCAAACGCCAAGACTCTCATCCACCATGCTGCTGATCCAACCTGCTTCGCTGGGACTCGCCTGCGCGATGTTTGCCAGCACGCTCGCACATGTGATGATGGAGAGCCCTGTCCCCTACGGCAGACCCACGCTGAATAACTCGCCTCTGGATGGCACTGGGTCAGACTTCCCGTGTAAGCTCCGAACGGGTGTGTACGATGTGACGCAAATGAACTACTGGACGGCTGGCGAAGCGCAGACGGTCCGCTTCTTAGGCTCTGCGGTTCACGGTGGTGGATCCTGCCAATTCTCAGTATCGGAGGATCTGCAACCCACCAAGTCCAGCCAATGGAAGGTGGTGTACAGTGTAGTCGGAGGCTGCCCAGCCAGCGTGGAGGGGAACTTATTGGGAGGTCCTGCGAGCCGCGTCGCAGATACGTTCGAGGTGGTGCTCCCCAAAGAGCTACCGAGTGGCGAATATACCTTCGCCTGGACCTGGTTCAACAGGCAAGGCGACCGTGAGATGTACATGAACTGTGCTCCGATCACCGTGCGCGGTGGGGGCAACGACCCTGGGTTCTTTGCCTCCCTTCCCGACATGTTCGTCGCGAACCTGCCAAGCTCAGCGTGTTCCACCGTTGAGAACTTTGACTACGCGTTCCCAGATCCTGGGAGCGCTGTGCTGACCGGCAGCCAGGCAAAACCTACTACGGGACTCGTCGGTGCCGGATGCGCTTCCATGGCTGTACTCGGTAGCGAGTCGGGGATGGATCATTCTGCAAATGCGTTCTCGAACAGCTCACCTGAACAACAAAGCGCGCGCACGATTCTGCCCGAACAGCCGGCGACCGCAGCTTCTGAGATTGCCTCTGCAAAGTGGCTCAGCAGTGCAGCAGTGAAAGCTCTCGTCGCTGGAGAGGTGGCAGCTTCCGAGGCTCAGGCTACACAGGCGCTGTCTTCTCAGGGATCCGCACCATCAGCAGGCGTAGTGACAAGCCCACCTGCCGCATCCGAGACCTGTGTGCCATGCCGTTCGGCGAACGAGGTTGTCTGCATAGACAGCAACCATTACGGCCTCTGCGATCTTGGTTGTGCACGTTCGCAGTTGCTGGCCCCTGGCACGGTCTGCACAGATGGCCAGATTTTGAGACGTGATACATAAGCTGCTGTGAAAGCTATCTTGTTGGAACGGGAAAGGGGTTTTGTGCCATACGAGCGGTCTTTTGATCCTACAATGTTGGCGTCCTGTCTACTTGCCTGTTCGAAGACCTCAACCGTCGTTTAGTAATACAATCTGGTGGTGCGGATTTGGGAAGCTGAGTGAGACAGATGGTGAGTTAGATCTCAGAGTGCGGATATGCATATGCTACACCGGTATGCAATGTTCACTGCGACCAAGTAGTTCATGCCTCACATCAGTCTGTATTTATTTAAGCTTAGCAATGTTAGCTGCGGAACTGGGAGAAAGCTGCTAACGTTAACTGAGGTTTTTAATATGTCTCATCGTTCAGCGGTCACACATGGTTGATTGCAGTCACTGGACCGATTCTAAGGTGCGTCCCTAGGTGAAGAGACACACTATGTCGCGAGACAGGTCTACAGTTCGGACACCCGGAAATGCGTCTTCTTAGACTTGTCGAGATATAGCTGACGCACAATAATTCTCCAGCTACCGTTCCTTAAGTCAGCTAGCCTCCGACACAGATCGCTGTAGTGTTGGCCAGGCTGTTAGCTACCTCATCAACGTTGTTAATCGACTCTCCAGCGACTACCCCTTGTTCATTCACGGCACTGACGGCTCCTCAACTATTCGGAGGGTCAAGCGGCAAGTGCGATAGAGCAAGGTAGCATCTTAAGGGTTTGAGAGCTTTTCGGCACAGCGGAGTGCATGCCGGGAGCCCCGTAGTGCGAAGCAGGAGAACTGTGAAAACGTGCCCGAGCTGGCGGGACGCGCTAGTGTCTGTTAGCATGCATGGGCCTGCATTAGCGGGCTTGTCGCCTACTGTATTCTATTGTAATAGATTTAGCGCTATGCCCACCCTGGAGCACCTCGAAATAGATGTAGCGCGTGCTGCTACCTTTCTAGAAGCATCTAGAAACACGTGCCATGTCCTGGGCTGACTTAACATGCTCACTGCGTACTATCCCTGACTGCTGCTGTCGTCCCAGCACAATCAGTGAGATATAAACAAAGCTACTTCGGCCTTAACACGAGATCACCCTCCTGGTGTTGATGCGCAACTGCATCGAGCAGCATCTTGACTACCTGCTCGTGGCCTCTAGCTGAAGCTGCCTGCAGTGCGTTGCCGTAGGCTCCACCCTGTGCGTTGACGTCGGCGCCCTTGTCAAGCAGCGTCTTAACTATCTGCTCGTGGCCTCCTTCTGAAGCCGCCTGCAGTGCGTTGCCGTAGGCTCCACCCTGTGCGTTGACGTCGGCGCCCTTGTCAAGCAGCGTCTTAACTATCTGCTCGTGGCCTCCTTCTGAAGCCGCCTGCAGTGCGTTGCTGTACTGTCCACCCTGTGCGTTGACGTCGGCGCCCTTGTCAAGCAGCGTCTTAACTATCTGCTCGTGGCCTCCTTCTGAAGCCGCCTGCAGTGCGTTGCCGTAGCGTCCACCCTGCGCGTTAACCTCGGCGCCCTGGTCGAGCAGCATCTTGACTATCTGCTTGTGGCCTCTAAATGAAGCTGCCTGCAGTGCGTTGCCGAAGTGTCCACCCTGCGCGTTAACCTCGGCGTCCGCGTTAAGCAGCGTCTTGACTATCTGCTCGTGGCCTCTAGCTGAAGCTGCCTGCAGTGCGTTGCCGAAGTGTCCACCCTGCGCGTTAACCTCGGCGCCCTTGTTAAGCAGCGTCTTAACTATCTGCTCGTGGCCTCCTTCTGAAGCCGCCTGCAGTGCGTTGCTGTACTGTCCACCCTGTGCGTTGACGTCGGCGCCATTGTCGAGCAGCAGTCTTGTAATCGTGCTCAAGCCCAGGAACGCGGCGTAATACAGCGGTGTAGCTACGCTTTCCAAACCTCTACCTAGATTTGGGTCCGCATGAGGGTTGTCTGGATCATGCAACCGAAGCCAGTTGAGATATACAGGCTCTCCAATGGCCATTAAACTCATCGTTAGCTGACTGGCTTGTTCTATCCTGTCTCCTGTCTTTCGAAGATGACTACTCCAGAACTCTGCGGAGTACTTTGCGAGCGCAGATCCCTCCAGAATTTCCTTTGATAACGGTTGCTCCAATTGGATTAGGTATGCTAAAGAGCCTTTTGTTATTGCATGGTGACACTCAACCTCTTGCATGCTGTACTGTTTGGCTGGTCCACCTTGCTTAATCCTGTCTGACACAAGATACTCCTGAACTGAGTAGTGTGCTAGAGCAACTATACGCTGTGCAGGCCTCTGCCCTCCCTCTGCTTCGTTTGTTGTAATAGTGATTAGACTTGAGCAGATATTCAGCGCCTCTAGCGGATCTTCTAGCACCTCATCGGCGTCGAACGCATGCTCGCGCGTAACGTCGATGGCGGCGACCTCGGAAATCTCCTCGACGGATAGCGGCCGCGCAGAGAACGTCAGCCACTGCAAGATGCGTCTCGCGTACTCGCAGTCCTCTTTGCTTATAGCGGTGAGAATGCGGTCGTATGTCTGGTCTAGCGTTTGCGGTAAGGTGGCGAGTGACTTGCGCAACATCGCTCGATTGCGACACTTCTCTAACGTGTCAAGTTGACATACAGCCCATCGGAACCTACGCTATCGTTAGCTATAGCTCTGCGGAGAACTGGGTAAAGACACGTACATCCCACGAGCTCCACCCATTAGTGCAGCCTCGATCTCCTGCCTGACAGCAGCGTCCTTGTTCCATTTTGCCAAGTCCTTGTCGTCACCTAGCCTTTGTTGAACGTATCGCTGTATATCTTTGTCTACTACGTCCCTCTGAAGACACACAGCGTCCTCTTCCTCGACGTAGCCCTCCAAAGACCTCTCAATGTCCCGCTCTTTCCGGCTAGTCATGAGCAGGTGCAGGTTGTTAAGCTGCCACCCAGCCATCGTTTCAAGCATGTCCATCAGCTCTGAGCGCTGCGAACACTCATCAAGAGCATCAAGAACGACGTAGACGTGCGCGAACTCTTGCGCTACCTGACGTGTCACGTCGAGGAGTGCATGCGACGATGGCTTCCGTTGTCCGTTCTCGCAAGATGAGAACAACGCGTCAACGCCCTTCGGTATCACGACTGACCGCTGCACGAGCTGACAGAGCAACGAGTGGAGCATCAGCTCTGGGTCCTGTTTCTGTGTATCGTTGAAGTCAAAGTAGAAGTATGCCGTCACCATGCTAGTATCATCGTGGCAATGTTGCAGTACATGCTCGATGACAGTAGAGCTCAAGATCGTCTTTCCACATCCTGGGATCCCGTATAGCCACAGTCGCGACGCTGCACTCTCCTTCCATTCTGCGAACTTAACGCTTTCTAGCAGCCAGAGACCAGTCTCAGCCTGCCGCTGCTTGTGCGCTTTGTGATAGTTTGTGGACGGGTCGGGCGCCGAAAGCCAACTGCAGATCTTGCCAAGCTTCTCTTCTTGGTCTTGACTGCGGCCCTTATGTTTCAGAATAGCCGCGCTTCTCAACCGCCCGAGTGCATTGTCTTTGCCTTCGCCATAGATCAGCGGTAAGTGGACGCCGAATATGCCGAACAGACAATATGCTCCATCTTCATCCTCTGTCGTCTGCCGATCCGCTGCCCATGAGAAACGTTCAGCAACGTCGAACTCGGACATGTCGCTCCCTGACAGAGCTTCGATAGGTATGCCCGTGACCTCGTGTATAGTGTGCTTAAGCGACTCCTTATCCCCTAGCCACGCTCCATCTTTCGAGAAGAACTCGACAGAGTGGGGTGCAAGAAGTTCCTGGAGGGTCCAGCCTCGTTTAAACCACTTGCTCTGCTTGAACTCTGACTCGCCGTCGCCTTCCAAAGTGTCGCTTCCGACATTTGAAAGGAAGACATAACACTTTTTGGCGTTCTGGTACCATCGGAACATAGAGTTGATCGCTTTTGATAGTTCCGTGTTATTCGCCTTGTCGATGCAGCAAGTGTCAATCCAGAAGTAGTCCAGACCATCAAGCTTAGCTTGTTGCGCGCAGAAGCGGATCTTCCGATATCCCTCCTTGCGTTGTGCGTCTACGATGTCTTTCAGATCATCAAAGACCACTTCCTGCTCCCCCCAGGTGTGCGAGAGGATCGCATAGGGAGGAATCTCCTCGCTACGTATGATGTCCTTTGTACATCCAAGCGTCCCGTCGCTTGCGGTGTACAGCAGTCGCATCGGGCCTTGTGTATGTTTGTCCGCGCGAGTGGTAGAAGGGGGCCTCGGGGCCTTGAAGCAGGCTGACGGTATCGACAGCGCACGGCGGCTCGCTCGCGTAAGGCGTAGAGATCGTAGCTGTTAAGGTTGTTTCGAGTGCTAAATAACGGTTTGTCGCATCAGAGGTGAGGAAGACCGGCCTTCTTGTTGTTGGGGCAGGCTGCATCTTCAACACTCAGGGCAGGAGGCGCAGCCCGCCTGCACCGTGACGTGAGGCTGGTGGGGCACGGCTGAAAACGCATGATCGCGCGACAGCCACCGTGCTGCAAACCGGGAAGCAGCTCTTGCGTGAGTACGCGATCTGATAGTGTAGAAAGCGCGAGTTATGGATCATCGTTTCCTGTAAGAGGATGTTACGATGTCTGTGCAGCGCGTGCTAGTTCGCGCAAGGACACTGGGTACAGCGACTCTGTGCCGCCAATCATCGTAGGGCTCGGAACGTAACGCAGCGACGATAGCGTCAAGAACAACTCAGAACATCTCAAGCGACGCATTCGTCTAACGCTAGTAAGCGGCTTTAACGCGGAAAACGAAATGCTATTAATGTGCAACATGCTGTAAACCATGCTTACGCAACCTCCGCCTACCCAATCGCGACTACCCTATCCTCGCGCTTGCCACCCTTAGTTATCTAATGAGAGCATGCTGCCTTGTCTATCTGAAGTCTGCAGCATACACTGTTAGCATCGCTAAGACGTGTCGAGTACCCGTAAAACCAACATACTAAACAGGTGTAAGGCCTCTTGCCTCGGTTACGGCAACGTTCAATGAAGGACACAAGAATCGCGCGAATAGCCACCACAAGGCATAGCAATGGACACATTAGACGACGCAACAGCGGCGTCACGACAACAAGAACCTTCCAGTGGCACGTACGATGATCATTCTTGAGAAGCGCAGCAAAACAATCGACTTTCCGCTGGCGTGCCAAGAGGCTCCGCTACAAGATTACGATGGCCGTCTTGCCCTGGCCATCCTAAACTTCATCCCATGTTATGATCTACTAGTACATCTGCGCCACTGGGGCTCTCCATGGGGCAGGTGCAGTCTCAACTCCCACCACAGCTGTAACAGTCGATGTTGTCGCTGGCGTTGTCGCTAGCTCTAGCTCCTCGGTCACCCGCCTTGCCTTCGTCTTTGGCTCCGCTGCATCATCCTCTACCACAACATTCGTGCGCTTCCGGCCTCGCTTTCCTTTGCCTTTTGCCTTCTGAGTAGCGTCTTTCTCAGCACGCTTCTCTCGTGCTTCCACAAGCTCCTCGTAGCCCATCACCTTGGCTTTGCCTAGCACTAGCGACGCGGTCGACCGTCGCACCTTGGCTTCGCTGTTGACTGTCAGCAAGAACCGGATGTGGTTTTTGTGGAGGGCCCCTTCTGCGAGAGACAGCTGCGCGGCTTTGGCTAACTTGTGCAGGTGTCTCTGCAGGTTTCGCTTGCTTGTCTCGTCGAGAGCACCAGCATCCTGCTCGATAATCAGATTTCGAAGCGACACAAGGCCTTCTGCTGACACCGGCGTGACAGGTGTCTGTGGAACTTCGTTCTGGCGGCAAGCCTCAACATTCACCTCGTCGGCTTTCGGGATCGTCAGATCAGCGAGAGGTTTTGGCATGCTCCTAAGCACCCTGTCTGGGTTGAACGGAAACAGACCACTTGCAGCAAAGCCAGCTATGATATTCTTAGAAGTGAAGGCTTTCTCCCTTGCAGGGCTATAGAGTGAAGTAAAGTGCTCTTTGCCGATGGTGTTGACGCCTCCCCGCTCTAGGCGCTCGACTTGCTCGCGATAGGCTGCCTTGAGAGGAGAAAACACGGCAACATCGCAAGGCTGCAGCTTGTGAGAAGTGTGAGAGGGGAGACAGCAAAGGAGGATATTGTTCGCAAAGCAAAACTCCAGCACTTCCAGCGTCTCATGCGTTCCAAAGCCATCGCAGATCAGCACTCGCGGCTTACCTCTAGCTCGCTCCTTAGTCGCAGGGTCAAATATACGCTAAAGCCACTGCAGGCTAATGTAAGAGTCCGTGTATCCAGTGTCGGAGCACGCGTACTGCCACCCAGGGGTGGGAAAGGTGGTCCAGTTGCTGCGGTGCGTAGCAGCTGGCCAGATAATCATGGGATCTAGATACCTACCATCACCACTGATGCACTCGATCGCGGTGACTAATGTGCGTTTGACACGTGCACCTCTATAGTCTCGCATGTCATCCTTACCTACCAAGACTTTGACCGTACCTAGCATAGATAGCATAACGCCAGTCTCGTCCATGTTGTATACATTCTCCTTGGAGATGGCTGGGTCTTTTAGCACCCTTCCGATCACTTCGAACCAGTGTGTTATCTTCCAATAGGTGTTCTTCTCGTGACGGCTCCAGTCCAGCGCCTTAACCCTTCTCGCTTGTGTCTCTGGATGGCGTTTCTCAAAGCCCCGAGTCCAGTTCTTGCCAGGCGGCTTCAGCGGACGGTCGGTCTCGGGTCGCTGGCGGGTGACGCAGAAGGCTAGAAAACGGATATACTTGATGCGCACAGGCTGTCCGAGATCAGACAACTGCAGGAGAAAATGCACGAGAGCGTCCTCCTCATACGGAGCGAGGTACTGCTGGCTTCGGGCGTTTTCTTCGATCGAGCGACGACCGCGTGCGCGATGGTGCAGGGTCGTATGAGGGACTCCGCTACGATCTGCACAAGCACGGTATGAGTCGGATAAGCTAGGAGGAACGGGTTGCGCTAGAGCACGGCTGGCCTTGTCCATCGTGGCGGACTTGTTCGCGATGGGAAGAGAAGGACGAGGAACGTCCAGACAAACTCCAAACAGGGAACAGAGCAGCCTCATGCACAACCGCTGTGTACGCGCGTAGCCGTAGATGCTTCCAGAAAGCCAGCAGCATGCGCCGCATCTATTTTAAGAGGCATACAAGACTAGCATAGCGCCGTATTCTTTACGATAGAATACAGCAGGCAATGAGAACGCTAATGCAGGCTCATGCATGCTAAGCGATGTTAGCGTATCCCGCGAGCTCGGGCTCGTTCCCTGATATCTCCTGCTTCGCACTACGGGGCTGCCGGCATGCTCGCTCCCGCATCGGAGCGATCTCACGGGCCTGGGAAGTCGAGGTTCCTACGTCGCGCTCTCCGCACAAACCACCGAGCGCTTGAGCGGTCCTTGAAGTCACTAATAGACAGGGGGGTATCGCTAACGAATTGATTGACGACGGTAACGAAACGATTGATATCACAGCCAACATAGCAGCGATTCATGTCGGACGCTAACGTGCTTAGAGAGCAATAGCCTTGCAATTATAGTAGACTGAAAGCAGCTTCACAAGCTCGCAAATGGGAGGCGCCGAAGCTCCGAATCGCCAACCTGTCTCGCGACATAGTGCGTCTCCTCACCTAGGGACGCACCTTAGATTGACTACCAGACCTGGTTACGTTCGAGATCCAAAATCTTACTTGACACCAAACGACTAAAATCTGCAGACCCTTCATAGTCCTACTGCTGCATTCGCTATCAACATGGGAATGGTCGAATGTAGGGGTTTGTGTTTCGATTGAGATTATAGCCTTCATCGATATTACTGCTCGGGGCTATGTGTGGCAGTTGTGACTTGAGTTTGGTGTTTTATCTGCTAGGCGTTGTTGTGTTGTGTCCATTCCAACAATACAAGCTGTTAGTTCCTATCGAGCGCCTTTTCTAAAGGGGGATCAGAGTTCACACTTCATAAGTGTCAGCATGTTGATGACATACGATCTGGAGCAGCAGGACTTACGAGCGTATATTGTATATAGGCGATATCGGAGAGTTCATCATATCACGGGAGTATTGGATGAATCCAGTCGGGGCAGGATCTGCAGCAATTGTCTGGCGCACAGGGCGAGTCTTGCGCAAGAGAAAGAATAAAAAGCCTGCGCACAGCGCAAGGAACAGAATTGCGCCGACCGTAATGCCGGCAATGGCTCCCGTGGACAGCGTCGGGGACGACCGGTTGGCCGATGTGATATATCCCTGTGAGTCGGTCGCTGATGGAGAGGCGATTGTCGAAGACGCTTCATTAGGAACAGGATCCCCAGGTGCCAGCTGGAAGTCGGCCCTGGCTGCAGCCAGCACCTGTTCATGGAGCGTTTGTGTGTCATTTGGATTGATGACGCCGACCATCTGCTTTCCTTTACACGAATCCGGGGCAGCACAATAGTAGAAGATCGGCTCTGTGCTGTTGATCGTCAGATTCCAATAGGTAATCTGGCTTCATTAGCCAGCAGCCTCGAACTGCCGAAATTGTGTCGAATGCTCACATCGTTGGGCGTCTTAACCCACTGCGTCTCCGACCAAAACCCCGTTCTGTCCCTTCCAGTGTACTCGTAAGGAACACATGCGCTTCCATACTCGGCCCGGGCCACAGAATGGTCTGGAGGGTAGAACTCGAACGTGACGATGTCTCCAACGGAAACATTGGTTAGCTCTGCGGGTTCATAGTGAAAACCACCTGCACCGGCTTTGACCACATGAACCCGAACTTCGGAGGCGCTAGTTTGTGTAGCGACGGACGAAGTTGAAGAAGCGATGCTTGAAGCTGGAACAGTGGATGTGGCGGAAGACGTTGCACTCGTCCGGCTGTCGCTCGCCGCTTGTGTAGGACTTTGTGCCAGAACAGCGACTAGCATGAGTGTGAGTGTTGCGGCCCGAGCCAGTAGTGTGGACATGGTCGATTTTTGCGTATTGTGGTGCAGATTCTCCAGCGGAGTGTAACGCAAAACCGTACACCGTGATCTTGGAAGAGGCCAGAGATGAACAATGGCTACACACCTGCCACAAATACTTGACCTTTCTTGTGATCTAGATGTGCCAAGGTATCCTCGTACGTCACTTACATGCTCACCCGTATCTGCACGACATCCGGCTGGGGTCTCATCACCGGCGATGGACAGCATCAAGGTGTTGTGGACAGATTCGATTTGCTCGCTAATCTAGCCCTTTCACCATGATGCATGATCGAGGCAAACTCATGGCATCATCATGCGGTGTACATGCTCATGTCTTACCGCGATGAACCCCACGTCTTACTACGTCTCATCATGAGCCGCTCGCAACAATACCAATGTGGTAGAGCAGGATTTTCACTGGCAGAAAGAACACACCTCTGGGGCATAAGATGACCTCACCGTAAGAGTTATCGGTGAGCTGTTTATAGAATGTGCAACGTGCGTGATTTGCTTACTTGCCAAAACGGTGTCTACTCGGCTGCGTCGTGCTGACGCTCCGCTTCTGTATCCGCTTTGGAAACGCCCGATCCGCGTCCTCATTCCCACCAATCACTCTCTCCGCTCATTGGCTATGAACGATGGTCAAAAGAAACAAATGGCAACATCATGAAGAGCTACGCGTGATCCTCTCGTGGTTCCTTGGCGAACGTTGCGTCGCGTGCACTTTGCAATTGGCCCTCTATGTCACTCGTCGCGCTGAGTACGGAACTACTGCTGTGCATTGCGTCGTCGTTGCAAAGGCAAGACCTTTTGAATCTCTCTCTGACGTGCAAGCTTTTGCGGTCCGCCTCCGAGCCGGAGCTATTCCGGGAATATAGCAACGTTTCTCAGCACAGCCGCTCCTTCCTATCTTTCCTCAGACGCATCATTTGTCAACCAAATCTAGGCAAGCATGTTCGAAAGCTGCACCTCAGATCTTGGACCACGCTCGGCATGTTCTCAGACAAAGACTCCGCGTCGGATAGTATCTTACCTGAAAGTCATAGGCAGCGGGATTCTGGCAGCGTTCGTGGCACACAGCTCTCCCCAGCGGATTGCTCTCTGCTCGTTCAGGCAGCGAGAGGCACAGGTGTGATAAAAACAGTCGCACCGATCGACAGCAGTACCTACGATCTTGGGATAACCGACAAGGATACATGCATCACAGCTGTCTCGCCGTTGCTCAGAGGGGCATACTCGTTTGATCGCACATTCTGCGAGCGGCTGCTGGCAGGCTGCGAGGACCCACTGGTCGCACTTCTCATCGCCCTGCTTCCGAACGTGAGAGACATTGTGCTCGATGGTGTGCCCAGCGACTTGCATGCCCTGATCTGGCAGCCCAAGCACGGCTTTCCAGCATTGCGGACACTCACAGCCTGCGCAATCGATGGCGAGCTACAGTGGCCTCTTGCTTTCATCCAACCGCTGCTCGCTTCAGGCAAACTTCGTAACTTAAATGCTTCTCATGCTACCTCGGGGGTTCTACAGCTCACCACGCGCGAGCCCACGACTCCGGAGCTTCCGCCGCTGGCTCTATCGTCCGGGACGCTGATCCTAGAGCGGGTCGAGTTAGAGAACTGCTGTCTTGGAGCATCGGATCTGCAGTCGTTATTGCGAAGCTGTAGCGGCTTGAAGGGTTTCCTGTACACAAGCAGAAGATGTGAGGTCGGACCATGGAGCCCGTCCCCTACCGACTTTGTCGAGCTTCTTAGACCCCATGAGACCACGTTGCAATCTTTGATACTCGACTTGGACGTTCACCGTCATGAACACAAGACCGATTACCAGCTCGCGCTTATATGTTCTCTCGCGCACATGACAGCGCTCAAGGTCCTCGTCACCGCTCCAGAGATGTGGCACTCAGTTACGGTGGAGGATGACATGGTTAACGTGGACGTTGTTGGATCGGAAGAACGGCGTCTGTCTATGAGGGTTCCCCCGAACGTGGAGACACTAGTGTTCGGCTTGTCCGAGGTGGAGAAGACGACATCACCAAGTCAGCTTAGCGACCTTGTTCTTATGCGTACGGTGATGCTCCCGAATCTTACCAACCTCTTCGTTGGCGGCATAGATCCAGTCTATGTGGAGGAGGTCAAGCGACTTTATCTGGATCTGGATCCGTTCATGTCCGCTGGGTCGCATGAGCTGCACGCTGAGATAGGGCCTACCTACGTCAGATCTATTTTTGACATTGGGCAATGTTCTCACATTCGGAATGAAGTGAAATGGGCCGAGCGAATGTATGTGGCAGTCCCCAACGAGACCCCTCTCTTTGCACGAGCGTACGAGAGGATTCGTAGGAGGATATCCTGACGAGACTGCCCTGCCGACGATCTCTGAAGCTATGCAAATAAATATTTGGAAAGAAGACGAAACCGTCATCCAAACACGGTACGCGATTTGCCTGCCTAGTGCCTGAGAGAATTTCCACAACATGGCTGGATAAGTTCAGATATCAGAATGTCGTTCCCCAACTCGAGATTGCTACGACCAGCCAAAAGAACATTCAGGGGCTTTACTGGACTTTTTAGTCCTCTCCTGACTGTGATCTTAATCAGTGGACCCGGCGGCTACACAGGAATCATCAGCGCCGAGAAGATCCATCCCGTAAGGCAAAGGAGGCATGTTGTGACAGTACACACGACACACTTCGACACAGCTCCATGATCTTTCGCAGCGCATTTATTTATACAGGCATGTGGAAACTTGAAGATATTCGCGCCAATCACAACTCCCGAATTTCATATGCTCCATACGCAAAAGAAGGCTCTCAACAGGGAATTCTCGAGAATTTCAAGAACCATATCAGTCGGTAGTGCGGGCAAACAGAAATGCAAGCTGACATACGCATAATGAGCCGCCCACATCCTGTGGTCCGCAATGGAAGGAAGGAGTTATAGGGTGTGGATGGGAAACAGACAGGGCTTGGAGGCATGACACATTAGGGTCAGCCACAACCATGGGCTAGCGAATAAACCAAGCTGTTTTGGCAGTCTGTAGGCCCTATACACTCGAAGAATCGATGTTGTTCGATTGTGAGCATCAGTGCTTCTATAGCCATACTATCGGGCGCTGACTCAGATGCGCGTACGGCGACTTTGGATTGAGGCAGAAGTCGTACATCAGTAGCACGTTTGGCGAGAAGAGAAAAGATCAAAGTTTTCGTTGGACTATAGCAGCAACAACGGGTTGTACCCATATGCGAGAGCGTCAGCCAATTCCTCTAATCCTCAAGTCCGGGCCTCGTCGTATGTGTCGAAGCTGCGAGAGCCGCGCTAAACAGTATCTGTGTGCTACCTGTGATATAGGAAATGGTGCTCCCATTCCGTGAAAGACTGAGCGTGCAAGTAACCACAGAAAAGAAAACATTGATCAGACAGGTAAAGTCTTGCCAAATTGAACTTATCTCTTTTCAAGATTTCGTACGGCATGCTTCTATGTCGAGCCAACATGTTAGATTGGTGGTCAGACAAGTGGTAAATACTCAGGTTGTGCAACAATGCGATGAAGAGCGATACCGCGTGAACTTTATCCAGTCAACCCTACGATGGTGTAGAAACAAATAGACTGCTTCGCATCAGATCCGCGCCTCAAGCCTTTGATCGTAGCTGTTCATATCTAGAAGATTATCCCGTGTGTAGGAGAAGAGAATGATCATTTCTACCTTCAAACGCAATTATCGTCTCGTAAAGACCGATGCTGGGCATTCAAAGACATCCGCAGTGGGCAGCCCCGAAGCAGCGATAATAGGTCACTTACTTTCGTGGTGGGGGAGGAGGCTTAGGTGTGATAGTCGTATCATAAGCGCCACGATCCAGGCTGTCGTCCTCGGGCTAGGAGATCATGGTAGTGGAGAGTTGATGGTCTACATCATATTTGTCAGCACAAGATCAAGCAGCAGTACTCCTTGGAAACTACAGAATGACTGTGCATTTACTTGAGCGTGATAACTGGGTAGGAGGCCTACAGATACGTCGCGATAGATGGTGTGAACGCGAGTCTAAAGCCGACTGAGAGCTGATACGACGAATCCAGTGGTTAATCGTTTGTAAGACGAGCTAGGCCAGGTGGTGTCGTATGCTGGTAAATTGACGCAGTCTTTATTGGGGGGGGGGGGGGGGGGGGGGGGAATGACGATGGCTGGAAGAAAGGGCAGCAGCTGCTTGTAGAGAATCATGGGATACACCATTGGTCTTAAGTTCCATCACGAAAGACAAGGAAGTAGTGCCACAGGAGACAGTTGTCTTCATTCAGACAAAACTAACGGCGTGAGGCAGAGGCCCTAATTTTGCCCAACATAACCAGGGGGGACACAGGGTCCCCGGTTGTGACTATTCTGCTATATAGGGAGCCCCTGAACGCCGAGACGTGCAAGCCTCGACATCTGCACGGCCAACACAGGCATGCTCAGGTGCAACAGCATCTCGCTGTAGCGCAGCGGCGCTGCTGTCCATTGTTAGAGATACGAGCCGAGATTGAGGCCGTCGTGTTGGTTCGGTGGAACCAGATTTGTCAACAATCAAGCCAATCAACCTGAGAGGTCTAGCTTGGCTTGAGAGAGATTCGGAAGGAAGAGAGCTGAATTGGCTTGGTAAGATTAATGAGATTGGCTCTTTCCTCTCTCTTTTCTTCCAAGCATCAAAGATTTGAATGAAGATCTTCTCACATGATTGGTTATTAATCCTATAAATCCTATCAATCCCATCAATTTGTCTGAAATTCTAAGCTTGAGTTGAAGAAGAAGATCGCATGAGCTTGATTGATGAGCTTGATATGGCTTGATTGTTGACAAGTCTAGATAGAACAGAGCACGTCATTCTTGCAGGTATTTTATTGAGAGAGGATCGTTAGCCATTCGCACACATGCTGTCCCAGTCGCGGAGCACTGTACTGCTTGCCATTTCTCACTATCGGCCTCTACCACTCGCATGATCTGAGTGTCACGGTACACAGCTGAATCATCCAATTCTGGCCCGAGGTCAACACTAATACGTGGTGCTTTTGCCAAATGAAAGTAGGCATTGCGATGAAAAAAACGACGAGGTTTGAGATCGTGCTAGTACGATCACGCATTTGCAAGCGTACAATTGAGGACGTTGTTTCGGTAGGGCGTAATGGTAGCGATGTCGAGTCGCATTCCACTCGACCGTCTTGCAGATGTGTTTTGACAAGCCAGGCCTCATGGCCGTCTTTGCCTATAAGTCATCTTGTACTATTGATCGGCGTCAATTGATGTCTGCAGCGACATTGGGTGAAACCATACGAAGGAGGAAGGTACGGCAAGGTTTTCAGTCGGACACTTCTGACCAGCGATGGTAGGGAGAACGATAAAAATCGGCCAAGGGCCTTTGCAACCGTAAGCTGTCAGAACTCTTCGTCAAGCGATTCAATCTCCAGAGTTATAGCATTCGTATAATCAGAACAATGGACTGTCTCCCACCCTTGAGAGGTGGCAAATGTGTATGCTATGACTCTATGGCCTTAAGTCGGAAGTTCGCCTATTTAACAAAGAGCAAAACATGGCGGACATGATGCGACGTGGAGCTTGGTATTCCTGTACGATATGAATGCAAAGCTTCATGCTAACTACAATCGGTGTAGATAAGTCTTGAACGCGTTAGGGCCAGAGATCTTTCGCGCATACATGGGCATTATAGAGTAGAGTAGAATAGACCCTAATTCTACTCTGCACTGTAGAATAGACACTGATTCTATTCTACCCTGTAGAGTGTGTAGAACGCTCTATCCGATTAGTAATCGCACTAGTTCTAGTGAGGGGGAGGGGGAGAGAATAACATTGTGATCGCTTTACTATTAAAAACGCGACATCCTTAATACATACAGGGTCTTATCTGTGTCTCTAATCCGTATCCCTCATCCGTATCCCTCATCCGTGTCCCTCGTCGATGTTCTTTATCTCCCATCTGTGTCCTCCAAACCCGATTCATCCTTATACTCATCCTCATCCTCCTCTGTATCCGTGTCCGTCTCCATCTCGTCGTTTATCGCTGTGGGCACTGTGAGAATGTCCTGAATACTGACAAGCTTATTCCTTAGCCAGTTGCCCGTACATTCTAATCGCTCAAGGTTCTTTGCGGATAGCCGTAGCCTATCAAATGACTGGGTACGACGGGCGCCCGAGAACGTGACTTCTGGCTCTGCAGATGAGGGAGGAATAGAGAGGATATCGAGGGCCATCCGATGAAGACGAGGATATCGTTGACGTTGAGCTGGTTCTGACCACCATTGTAGAGGCGTTAATGGTTCTATATCAATAGGACAGCCTTCAATAAACGATAAAAGATCATCGTCATCGCGCTTCGCGGTCGCAACCTTCAATTTCTGCTTTATTCGATCAAACGCGTTTTTAGGTGGTTTAGGGCCATTTGGCGGGAATACAGCTGTATCCACGTTATCCGATGTTAAGGATAGTGGAAGAAGCTTGTATTTACCAGCCCATAATGCCTGAGAAGTATTCACAGTCCTTTCATGCCATTCTGAAGGCCAGTTTTGCTCAATATAGGACTTCCGCTTTGAGGGATCGAGGAGGAGAGCAGCAGCGACAACTGGAGTCTCATCAATAAGCATATAATACTTATTAAGGATAAACCAGCCCATTTCGATAGAATGGACCATTCGTGGGTCATCGACAAACTCATCATGATTTGGAGAAGAGTATTTGGCCTGGCTAGGCATTAGTATAATATCGCAAAATAAGGGAATAGTGGATACAACCTTCTGATCTTCAAAATAAGTAAGTATAACATCCATCATCTCTAAACTTTGTGACAGAGATGCTTTATGGCCCTCAACCCACAAGGTTCCACTATTGAAAACAGATAGGAACTCTTCTGTACGTTCCAGTATATCCCAATCACGATTCTGGAGTCGGAATGGTTCACATTCATCGTGTTTTGCGATAAATTCCTTGATTTCATCCCTCTTTTTGTTCGCACGCTTAATGACCTGGAACCACGATGACCATCTTGTATCATTATCGATGCCTAAAGTGATTCCGACTTCTAGCATCCACAGATCGTGATGGTTCGTACTATAACGAAGCCAAACAGCAAGATTATGAAGCTTCTCTAAAGCAAGAGTTGCTCCCCAGCCTTCGAATCCTTTCTGCTTGCCTTTATCCTTATCCTTTGATTTCTGTACGTGATCCCTACACTGTACAGACTGTAGGTTATCGTCAGCTGTAGGTATGCTAAGAGAGGTAGAGAGGACCTCGTATGGATCTACATCTGCATGTCGATCAATCGCTTGAAGGGCGGCTTGAAGGGCTTCTTTTGAGCGAGCAAGGAGGAAGGCCTGAAGGGCGAGATTGAGAATATGATCAAGGCATCGAACACGGCGGGCTTTCGGATCAAAATCAATCTAATAGTGTTAATATAAACCACACTAGAGATGAAGACATACCTGGTATTCTTGTTTTAAAAGCCGTGCAAGCTCTTGTAGAAGCGTATCGTTTGATGTCGCGTTATCACCAGTATGGAAGCCGAGTTTTGTGAGGATCCCGTACGACCGTAGGACGTTGATGATGTGGATAGCTTGTGTTTGACCAGAGTGGCTAAATAGAATCTGTGGGAGGGCAAGAAGTCCGTGTCGAAGCCTGTAGGTATGATCTATCCAGCGTGCGCAGATAGCGAGATACGCTCTACGAGCCGGAGATGACCACATGTCCGTTGAGATGTGAATATCGCCAATAGCCTCCTGGAGGTTATTTTGAAGCTGTTTCTTGTATTTCTTGAAGTTTAGTTTTAGAAGACGATCAAGGCTTCTTCTACTAAACGGTGCGAGATCGTCAATCTCTGGATTAACAGACAAGAGTAGTTCATGAAGCTCTGGCCAGCCAATAGCACTCAGAGGGAGTCGTCGTCGTGCGCAAAGAGCTATCATCGCTTGAATATGTCGTTGTTTGTTGTACGCCTGTCGCAAAACTAATTCCCGAGCGGTATTAGTATTTGACAAAGCAAACTTCTCAATAAGAATCTGGCGGGGATCGTGGCCCAAAGAAGAGCGCTCTTCTTTAGTCGGTTGCTTAAATTCCTTCCATTGAGCCTTATGTTTTGTTTTGACGTGATGCTGAGCGGCCGAAGTATAGACAGTATGCCATACTTTAGGCTTTGGTTCATTCGAACAGGAAATACAGTAATGGAGCGTCTTTTGTCGACGCTTCCCATTTTGTACAACCTCTCCAGTCTGTGCCTCTGTACCCCTTGCAAGCCGAAAGTATACCCATATCGATTTCTGGGCTGTTTGAGGTATAGAGGACTCTGTAGACACGCTGCGAAGGGAGGGAGGGCTAGAGGACAGAGGGATGAGGGTAGAAGGGCCGGATTGTGAGATACAGGGTATAGAAGGAGTAGAAAGAGTATCTAAAAGCGATGACGAGGCTTGGGATACAGACATGTTGATTCGCAAAGTGATAATATTGATACAGAGCTGGATACTCTGAAGAGGTGGAGAAGAAGGGATGATAACTGGGTTGATTGCTATAGATGGTCGCGGACTAGTTCTTGTAGTTGCGCTGTGGACCAGGGCATGTCTCAGGTGCACGGAAAGTCCAGTTTCACGTACAAAAAGCAAACACTCCATAACACCACTACTCACACGATGCCAGCAGTCATGGAGCCAGCTCCATAAATGGCTCAACGGTATCCAGCGTCACGTGATAGGTCAATAGATACTAGTATGAAAGCCTGTAGAATTTGTAGAAATCCAATCAAAAGATAAGATAAAATTGACCAATCAGAAAGTGTGTAGAGTGGTAGAGTGCTCTACTCCTCTACAGGATAGAAACTTGTAGAATAGAGTAGAGTAGAATAACCACTATTCTATTCTATCGTGTAGAGTGCTGTAGAGTGGATGTAGAGCGCTCCACAATGCCCATGTATGCTTTCGCGCATATTTTATAAACAGCATTCAAAATGGAGCTGGATTATGTTCTATACGCAGTCTACGACCTTTCTCCCCGGCTTAGGCGGGGTACTATCAGACTGTGTGCATTGGATGAAGCTTCTAGCTTTCGCCTCTTTGTTGCTCTTCCGTGCCGACCTCTTATGCTGAGCGGGAAATGATCCAGAAGATCAACTCTACAGTGTTCACACGCTTGGTGCTCCTTGTTACTGAGAATAGAACATATTGCTTCGATCGCATTTTCGATGTCTCTCTTCCCACGATTGTTCTTGAATTTGAGGATATTCGAAGAACAGAGGTAGCTTAGCGCCTCCCGCCACTTTTCATCTAATTCCGCCATGACCGCTTGCTGCAGACTACCAACGAGAGGTTTGAGATCGTCAAACGAATGAATCTGATTTATGAAGACGTCATGCTTGTAGCTTTGTGCAGCTGCAGACACGCCCTCGGCGACTGTAATTGTAGACCCGAAGAGGACACCATGATTGATGGTCAGTGTCGCATGGAGCCATCCAGGCGGCAATACTATGGCTTCACCAGGTAGTGTCACCGCAAAGCGTCCACCTGTCAGCGCGCTCTCGCATTGAGCGAATCGCTGACTGATTGCGTTCTCCTTTTCAAACACAGGGCGATTGCCCAGCCCTGGATACAACATCCACAGCTTCCTTTGTTTGTTACCCGTGACGGTGACACCCAAAGTACCTCTATCTATTTTACGTCAGCAATGGATAGGTGCATGTTTAAATTCGGCAGGTACCTTCATGGATGTCAACTATAGCCCCCCTCGTGCTGATATTTGCAGAAACTGCATAAGCGTCCGTACCCGAAAAATTGTGTGCATGGTATTTTGCTGCTACTTCTGGTGGTGGGTGTAGCGAGAATCGAGGCAGTGGTATGTTTATCGCATATTTCGGAGGACTTCCAGACTTCCATCCGATAAGCTCCACGAGATGTTTGTCCGTGTACGGCATGGGCGTCTTATTGTTGTGCCCCTGGTAGACGGTGCTTTTGTCAAGATTTGTGATTGCGGCGCTCGATACATCGTCCAAGTCAAGATCAGGCTCGAAATCTTTCAAATCGAACAACTGAGGCATATCGGCGTCATTGCTTATGTGTTCGAGAGGCTTGCACCGGCCGCTTTCAATGGCGGCAACAAATGGCTCTATATCAAGCTGAAGTTCCGACAACTCAGCTCTTAAGAATTTAACCAGAGCACCTGGATCATTCCTGATGGATCGTAGACATTTTTCAACAGAGACATCATCGTACCGGATGGATCGAGCGCCCTAAAGATAGGGTAGGCACTCTTTGGAGCTGAAGACTTGAGAATTGGTTTCACTTGGACTCACCTCACAGCTTTCGTCGTGGCGGTACTCCTTCCTTTTAGGTTCCATTTTAGACGCTGCAGTGTGGCGTTTGTAATGGCGGGTCCCCTTACTTAGATCATCAAACCTCAAGCAACAATTACCGTATCCGCATTGTAGAGGAAGAAGTTTAGAGGCATGAAAATGTTTCTGAGTGAGATGTGTTATGAGACCCTTAGAAGTATTGTAGGCGACTTCACACTCTGTGCAGTTAAGTAAGGGTTTATCGTCTTTGTGCTCTCCCGCCATGTGTTCTATGAAAGTGCTGGTAGAAAGAGCCTCATTGCACTTTTCACAGTAAAGAGACACATCTTTCTGAGGGCGAGATTGCATTGTTGTAGCGATAGAAGATGTGCAAGGTGCGGTCGAGGTGCGGTCGAGGTGCGGTCAAGGTGCGGTCGAGGAGCGGTCAAGATGAGGGCAAAGTCTATTGTTGAACAAACAAGGATTTCCCTGCCTATGTCGCCTGTATGACGCTTATGCGTGGCGTCGCTTCCACTGAAATCACCCTCGCCTAATATTATGCACCAATGGGAATAAAATCCGACAGCTCCCAAAGCAGGCTGAAACAGAACCTTCTGCCGCGGAACAGATTGAATCAGTCACCATACGGACATCCGGATATTGCACAGAATGATCAAGTGAAAGGGCACGGCGAACTCTCTCTGACCGTAGATAATGGGTGATCATGCATCATAGAAGAGCGGAGGATGAGCAGACCAGCCTCAAGTCTCGCTACTCAATCGGCACAGTTGCTGTCGGAAGTACGCCGCTCACCGAAGAGACGTTACCCGGCAGATTGGGCATTGTGTCGACCTGCAAGCAGCTGTCGATTCGACAGTTCTGTGCAAGTTACTCCGACTTACAGTCGTTAGCGATTGCGGCTTCACCCCTACACGCAGATGCGCAACGGTTTTGCACAGCCCCACCTTCTGTACATGGCTTAGCGCTAGACGTCCGCTGCAAAACAGGCGATGTGATTGGTCAATCGTAATCCTAACGATGTCTAGTTTTTGGGCTGCTGCCTGCAGGGGTGAAGCCGCAATTGCTAACGACTGTACACACACGAGCATCTGGTGGCACGAGGAGCGCCCTTCGTCAGTGGAGCGTGATGCGGCTATTGCATCGGGATCTACTGCGACTGGTCCTGATTGAGTTGGCGTCTTTGAGGTTGCAGCTGTGTTAGGAGGTACGAAGGTAAGAAAGAGGTGGTCGCAATTGATCGTACATCATAGCATCCTCGTGGAGCACACAAAATAACCTCCTATTTGCCACACTTGCCCAGTAAGCGAAACAAAGACGCTTTCTTCACTACAATAGGGCTGGATGTCAGACGGACCGATAGCATCACGCGTGATGATGGCGAGAGTCTGTGTGTTCGTGCTGATGCTGACTTCGCCGAGCTCTCCTCTTGGGAACGATGAGAGCCGATGACAGGCGATATGATTGTTGTTTAACCTAGTTCCGCAGACATGGCATGTCGTCTAGACACTAACACGCGAGCATGCGTCCTGCTTAGGTAAACGATCTTGGACATATACCCTCATACCACTGCTCTCGAGATATCGTCTAGGGCTTCTGCTATGGCTTCGAGCTCTTGCCCCTCCGAATGTACATCTCGTACAGAAGACCTGATGCCGCCGAATCCACATCCGAAGCTAGAGGAAAGTGGTTTTAAGAAGGCGGCACCTTCTGTCTGGGAATACCACCCAACCAATGAACAAAAGGTATCTACCTGCCTGGACGGCACCATCGAAGCACCCGCGGTGGTTGTGCTGTGCCCTTGGACCGGAGCTAAGTCGCGCCACATCGCTGTCTATACCGAACTATACAAAACGCTGTACCCATCCGCGGATATCCTGGTGTTTACTACCTCGCTGATCGATATCTGCTTTCGCAGTTCAGAATCGAAGCAGAAACGCCTAGTATCTGCTTTGAAGTCTATACCTCCTGATAAGCACCTAATGATGCATGTTTTCTCCGAGGGGGGAAGCAACAAAGCTTGCGAGCTTGCAGACACCTTTCAAAAGCACAATGGAAAGATGCTTCTGCCAGTTAAGGCGTTATGCTTGGATAGCACCCCGGGTAAGCCCCACTACCGTCGGCTCTGCAAGGCGTTCAGCAAAGCACTCCCACCCTGGCCTGGGGTAGAACCTGTCGGCCTTGTGTTTGGTGGTTTCGTTCTGGGTTGCAAGTGGATCTTTTATGATCATGTCAAGGGATTCGAGCACAACGTCATTAACAAGACATGGGACAGACTACTCGACGACTCTCTGTGGGAACTTAGCATGCCACGGTGTTATCTATTTTCCGAAAGGGACGAACTCATAAGCTCCGAAGAAATACAAAAACACGCTGCGGCGCTGGAAAGTCCGAGTACACGAGTCCAAACTGTCAACTTCGAAATCAGCGGGCACGTACAACATGCAAGACTTGATCCAGAGAGATACAGATCAGCAATCTCGAACGTTTGGCAGCTCAGTCAATCTTAGCAATACAAAATAAGTGGTATATCTTGAGATTAGTCGTCACACAGGTAGCATAGATCTGTTTAGTTGGTATCAGATAGTTGGTCTTGATTGCTACAGTAATATCTTCAAACACAGCTCTTCGTCTCACGGTGCTTCCTGACCCTTCCGAAAGATCATGTCTTATCGAAAGGCGGCAGCACATCAGCAGCTCACATAGCCCCAATTCAGCACTCACCTCATGCAAGATCACAGCACCAAACATTAGCATACAGTGCACATCCAATGCGCGAGTAATCCTTCGATGTGAGAATCTCCGCGTGGCCCGTCTGCCCGTTATACATCCAGCCTGCCGACCGACTTGCGCAGGTGTCGCCCAATCCAGGAAGATCGGGAATCTCGCACAGCCATCCGCCTACGAAGACGTCTGGGAAGGTATCTAGCTTGCCGGGAGCCATCACTTGGCCAAAGGTACCAGGATTGAGCTTATGGGTCATGCTGCCGTTCCCCGCCACGACAGTGTCCATAGCGTTGGTTTCCAGCTCGGGGTCATGAACAAGAGCGTCCATGTCTAATTTGGCGCGCCACTCGTTGACAACGTCCATGTAGCCTTTACTAGGAGTTTCGGGATGGGCAGTGTGCGTAGGCATTGTATAGGTAGACGTCAGCGTAGTGGTCACGGTGGAGCTGGGACGGTGTCCTTTGATACTGCTCGAAGCGCTAGGCTGGTCATGATAGAAAGCGCTTGTTGCCACGGACATACTGGGCAGAGGAGACTGCGTCTCAACTACACGAGCCTGACTCCGAACAGGCTGTGTGCAGCGTATTATGAACTAGGGAAGACGCATACGCGTGACTAGATTCATGAGTAGCGGCTAAAAGGTTGGGAATGAAACCGAAGATGGCTACCATACGAACAGTAGCGGCAAGCATTGTGGAAATCAACTCTGATAGCACGGAAACGATTTGGGTGTAAAGCACCAGAACAGAGCAATGACGCTGGGTTATGGATGATCTGAATACTGGAAGGGCCTTACGCCGGTACTGTATAAAATGTGACAGAGGGGAGCGTTATGCTTACGCAGGCAGCTGTGCGTCTTACACGCGCTTTAGCAAGTGATGACAAGATCGGCAAAACGATGTACTCGAACGCCCGCGCGCTAGACTGACCACGCACGGTGCGTGTCATCATACGAACCCCTTTGCAACGCAATCTCTGACTAGCGGGCATATTAGATTTGGTCATAGGATGAAAACTTCCGTTGAGAGCGCCCTTTGGCACAGAGGCGAAATATGTACATTCATGTCTGTAGTATGATCCTTTATCGAAAACCAAGAACAGCTCGTCGCCTTCTCTAATGCAGGTGCCCACGTCCGCATCCTTTGTGTCCAGAATCTATTCCTTGCACAGGATGACTATTGAGCTCCTGCTATCGTCCGCGTCTCTGGTGTATAGGGGCGTGATTGCTGTGGAAGCGGGACCACGCCTGCGTCAGCAAGAGCGTCCGGGCTGAAGACTTCAACACCGTTGCGCAGCACTCGCATGGCTACACCCTTTGCATAGCGCAGCTCGAACCCGATTCCTCGTTCCAACTTTTCAGTTCTACTCTCCTCTTCGGCTACTGCGTCTTGCAGGCTCAACAGCATCTCGTCTCCAACTGCGATATCGGCCTTGGCTAGGCCGGTGAACCGCGCCTTTACCTGCCCATTTGCACGGCGGAGTCGAAGGCTGGGCTCCGCAAGGATCACAGCCATCTCATGTCGTGCAGATGAGTAGGGCCATTTTACCATGACAATCGCGCTGATGTACCCTGGTTGAATGTTGTCCCGGCAGAGATCCGCGATGGGTATGGAATGCATTTGTTGCAGGCTGTGGAAACATGTACTAGTGATAGAGAGGTGTTGTCAAGTCTGAGCAAATACGAATACCGCTCCCCTATGGCGTATACGGCGCATGTCACTCGTGGTGCTTACGATGATCGCGACTGGTCTAGTCAGCCGCAGGAATGACGGGATCAGCGTATGGAGCTCACGATATGATGACCATATTAGTCTCTCCAGGCGATTCAGAGCGACATGCCTGAGCCAATACGCCGTAAGCATGTCCTAATGCTCCAACGCACGCTGGTACATCCATCAGAGATCGCAGTTCCACCCCTGCAGGTAGCATCCTGGAAACTGATCCTCGTTGGATCAATACACTCTCATGCACTTGCAGCTTCCGCTTTGCACACGCGGCTCAGTTGTCATCGCGCACGGGGCATCAGCTCGTTCAATATGCACTTGCTCTGAAAAGGCTTAGACTCTGTAGATATCTCAACTTGATTGGTCCGAGTGTCGAGCAGAAGATTGACTCATAACGGTGCTAGCAAAAGCTAGCACTATCTAGGTAAGGTCACCACTAAACGAGAAGGGCTGAGCATGGGACCAAGAGTCGCCTGCTTACAGATACCGGAAGCTGCAAGTGCATGGGAGTGTATTTGACCGATCACATTGACTGTTTCACAGCAGAATTCATGTGGTGAGCCATGTAGGAAAGGTGAGACATTTCAAAACCGTAGCACGGCTGCGTGTAGGCTGTAACATTGCCGTTCATTCTACAACTCTCTATCTACTCTCCCTTGACACTTGATTTACATCGATGATCGATTTCTCTCCATTCCAGTAGATTGCCGATACCTTTGGTAAGCTTCTCACTTTGGTAGTAAGCGCTGCAATTTTTCAGAGTGACGACCTTCGGAATGCCTTGCAAGGTCGTCACCTTCATTGTGAACTCCTCCTCTTCTTTGATATACCTAATCGCTTCGCTAAATTTGATCATGTTTGGGGTATCCTTGTTGTTCACTTGCATGACGAAGCTCTGGGTAGGTATCTATCGAAAAATGTTAACGATGTATATTCATATGAGAGTACGAACTAGCACTCACGTCGTAAAGCTCTATCGGTGAGCCACTAACCGTGCTAGATATATACACTTGCGAATAAATCACACTGATCTGCTGGCGCAGAGCGTGGTGGGGGCTATGGAAGATTGCACCACAGAAACTCACCAAGTGACTAGTCTCGGCCATTTCGGTTGGAAGTGTTGAAACCTTGATAGTATGCACTTGGCACTCGCGAATGATTTCAGCATCCAAGGACTCGTTGTTGCACACAACATCGAGATCTTGCGTTTGGGTAACAAGCTTTCCGTTGAGCTTGAGGAGAATGTCGCCCTCTCTGAGACTGGCGTCATGGCTGGGATCGACCTTGTGGACGATGAACAGCTTAGGCCACTTCGAGTTTCTTCGTCCAGCTTCCGTGGCCAAATCTTGTTTTACGCCCATCGTCTTGTAATGATGCGGCAATATTTCAGAGAACTTAATGTTCAAGAAACGAGGCTTGGGTTGTCTTCCGGCTTGGATTTCAGTAATCACCGGTCGAAGCATGGGTGCCGCAATGCCATGTTGATGATGAAAGTTCTCGTTCGTATCCGCTCGATGTTCACCTAGAAATTTGAACCAGAAACCCTGAAGGGTACCATTCCTGCCAGCCAACACACCCATGTCGCAATCCAACGACTTTGATACACCCAGGGTGACGACTTCCATGTTCATCGCGCGATATCTTGGTTCATCGGGTGAACGATGGATGTTTATGGAAGTGACATCAGTAACGACAGTCTTCTCTATCACAGGTTGAAAAGCACTGTCCCTGCCAAACAAGATAGTATCGGACCCTTTTTGAATGCAGTGGATGGCGAATTTAGGCGTCTTTAGTTGGAAATCGATACAGGAGGTGTCGTAGCTGAGTATGCCATAGCCATTCGTAGGGTGCAAGAAATTGATCTTGGCTTTGACGGCGATCTTTTTATCGATGATCAACCAGACGCTGCAAAACTTGTGTGGTACGTTCATCCGCGAAACAAGCACAAGACCATTCTCCGCGTCAATGACAATTCCACAGCCCGTTGTGTGTAGCCAGGGAAAGCCTTCCAGTTGGCATTTTGTCTGGACAAGCACTTGCACGAAGCTGTAGTCGCTGTCTGCAGCCTTCCAAGATTTGAATCTGTTGACCCGGATGAGACTTAGAAAGCTTGGTTTAGCCTTGGGTCTCAAATTGGACAAAACCATCTTGCAGGGCTTTGCACAAGGTGAAACTTGTGATGCATCTGAAAAGGTGTCGGATGTTGTCACAGTCAAGTCCCAACATGCTTTTTCGTCGTTGCGTATGTAGACCTTGATGTCTGGATACAATTCCCTGTCCACTGTGGCGATCTCAAAGTTTGTTGTATGTCGTTCATCCATATACTTGAACTCTACGGAGACCCTCGCATCATTGGGGATCTTTTTGAACACTTCAATGAAGCCTTCTAAGTCGGGTGTTTTAACGTTGTTCACTTTCTGAATCAGACGCTCGCGGCGGCGATCACCGACACTGAAAAAGCCAGAATCACCGCAGATGCAAACTCCTGGATCCTTGAGAGAAGTGTTGTAGGAACGAGCTCGTTGGTACGAGAGATCATGGAAATGTGCGCCTGCAACAATAGCAAGTTTGTCGGGGGTGATTGTATGGAGATTGTCAACGCGCAGTTCGCATTCCAATACGCGTCCCGAGCGCTGGACCATGATGGAAATAGTCTGGCCAACGTTATCATCTAGGATCGCATCGAGTGGGGCGAACTGTGTTAGCAAGTTTCCGTTGACGAGTAACAGAAGATCCCCCTCTTCGACCTTGAGCGACGCGGGCCCATCTGGTAGAACAAGCTTGGCGACCAGCATGCCTGTCCCTTGTGGAAAATGGGCACGAATCTTTGATTCCCAGTCACACGAGAGACCTCTCCTTAGGCAGTCATCAAGCGGTAAGAGTTCCCATTGAGTCTGAATGGTACCTCTGGAGATAGCTAAGCCTTGGCGCAGAAGCTCCAACGCACGAAGCGGTCGGTCTAGAGGTAGAAAGAAATTAGTGGCCTCAGGACCATCGATTCCTCCAGCGTTTAATGCAACCACGGATCCGTTGTGGTCAACGACAGGGCTGCCTGATGAGCCTCCGCTTGCCTGAGCTGCTGCCTGGATATAATTGGTGTTGAAGTCCGAGTAACCTCCGGCGCATTCGGGCGCATTACAGTCCAATCGACTGATAACCCCCGGCAGGATGCTGAGATCCTCCCCCGCATCATTACCCACGACTCGTATCTCGAGACCGATCTTGGCTTTCTCAGGGCAGAGTTCAAGAGCGTTGATAGATAGATTCTTGATAACCGTTGGGTCAAACTGGAGGAAACCGAAATCGTGAACGTCATCACGATACACAGCCAAGACCTCGCAAGTCTGCTTGTTCTTGAACATGCAACGGCCATAAAAAGGCCCTGCGCCAACGACATGCCGGTTCGTGATGATGTATCCTTTATCAGCATCCACTACAAAGCCTGTAGCGACTGAGGCACCAGCGCTGCTCGCGTCGAACGGAAAAGGATGAGAGTATTCAATCGAAACGACGCTCGCCACCACAGCTTCAAGTGAAGATTGCCAGTTACTGCCCTCAGTAAGGCTTCGCGCAGCTTCCATGATCGTCTCGTTATGGGGGTTATGCATCATGGAGTTTTCGCAGGTAACCAGTTTATCGTTTGGTGTAGTTCGACTTAGCAGTGGGCGGTCTGAGGGCAAGGATGTTGCTTGCTCCTTCTTCGAGGTGCTGTTTCGATCCTTTGGCGTTATAGTTTCCGTCGACGAGACTTGTCCGGTGACAGTTTCCTGGATAGGCCGTTTTTTACATAAATAGATGGGCTATAACGGTCGTCGTGTAGGAAATGGCAGTTTGTATTGAGATGCTACAAGGCAAGTTGGTAGGATGACTGCAAGTCCATGATGTAAAACACTCCGGGTAAGAATGTTTAGTTTAAATATTCTCAGTTCGAACAGTTCATTCGGGAACGACTGGCGATTGGCGGGCATGAATTGCCAGTTGATCCAGGACAAAGACCCCTGCAGTTGTAGGAGGCCGTGACATGATTCAAACGCATACATCCTGCGAAGTGATTATGCAGCCAGCGCATTGTGTAATGTAAAGATTTCATTCGCTTGCGTAATTCCCCAATCACACGCCCTGAAAGGGTTGTTACACGGCTACGGGCCGGAGACTTAGCGCTCACAATAAACGCCATGGCGTTCTTGGCGACATGTTGGATCCGAACCCTTGTACCTAGTGTCGCCGCAACAATTTCTGCGGCGCCATCCCTTACAGAGAGTGCTTTGGCCAGGGATCAATATTGGTGAATTGATTGAGCTGTCATCGGTTCCGCCGCGCCAACATAACTTCCTGAGACCGTACGTGTTCTGGCCCACGCGCATAGATAGTCTAAGAGCTAGAGCCACGTCTCGTTCACTGATGGAAAGCCTGAGTTAAAGCTCTTTGTATGTTGGATAGCTGTAGGCTAATCTGGGTGACTGCTGAGATCCCTCCTTTGTGCCTCAATGTCCCTTCAGGCATGCAGAGACCAATTATGACTTGCTCGCGAAACACGATTAGCTGCAAGAATTGATAGTCTAGAGCGCTATGTCGACAGCGCAACCAAAGAAACGTTAACCAACATGAGCATTGCCGTATCGAGATGGGAGTTGAGTCATGTGGGACCGGTTTTTTGACCGCTCGTCTCCAATAATAGCGCACATCCAATGAGTCTATCCGGATGTTATCATCCATGCAGCTCTAAAATGTCATGTCAGATGATCTACGTGGCATGCCTATTCATTGTTACGAAAGAGAAAGAAGGTAGACGATAGCAGGCCGTAGACATAAAATACCGTCTAGCAATATAGCCAGAAACCATAATTCAGTATTATCTACATCGCCATAAAGACGTAGGTTATTCTTATGCAGATAGATGTGATTTTTGTGTGTACTTAAAGTAGGATGACACGGTTGATGGACACACATTAAACAACGCAGCAGGGCTAGGCGGGTGAAAAACACGCAGAGTGCTTACCTTCGTGGGGTTAGCTCGGCAACGCATCCCTTGAGAAGATACCACGGTGGATCGTGTTACTCTGCTACAGTTGGCACTTATATTGTCTCTCGGCCTGGGGAAGAGATCCTGGCATTCGTATCCCTAGTTTAGTCATTCTCCCTGGCATATCTGCTACGCCAGTTACTTCGACGCACGTTCAAACTGGCCCGTGCTCGGTATTTCTCGTTGTCTATAGCGGAGAGAGCCAGTTATCCCCGCTCAGAAACTCTGCCTCGCCAATCTGCTCGAACAAAAGCTCTTCTTCTGCGTCATACAGCCCACTGCGGCCGTAGGGCCCCTTGCTACTGGCGACTGCATCTGGCGACCATCGCCCTGCTGAGCGTCTCTTTATGGCCGAAAAGTCACCGTGCACCGCTTGAGCCCCAGGCTCGAAGATGAATCCGGCGAAGAAGATCTCCACGTAGAGACAATCTTGGGCAGCGCCTCGCGAGCAGCGCTCTATCAAGCCCCGCGCTTGGTAGAGTAAGTCCCGAAGGGCTTCTGTGGTGCCTGTCGTCCAGCGGCTGCCCTCGTGCTCGCATATGTGGAATGCGCGTACCTGCAGAGTACCGGAGAATCGACCCAAGTCTCCAGAGAAGAAGTCTGCGCATACTGTCGGCAGCGACACAGACAGAGTCTCTAGCCGAGAGATTTTGCGGAACATTGCGCAGTAGTGTCGGCCCCCACCGTTCGGGGAGCCAGGGTGTGAATGCCAGAATCCATCTCGCGATCGCGGACTGTACTCTAGAACCCGCAGCGTTGTGGGTGCCGCGTCAGTCACCGCCACCACACTGTCGATGGTGGTCGAAGAGTTGCAGGTTAGGTAAAACTCTTGGAGCCCTGTAGCAGTGCTAGCGATGGCGAGGACGTCGTTGTCTGTGACGGGCATGTGGGTAGTGTTGCCGAAGATCTTCAGACGGTGCAAGCAGCTAAAGTCCACCGACTGCAAGGGGTCAAGATCGGTCCAGTTGGCCTTGTCGGAGATCTGCTGGGTCGTCGGTTCGACGCACTGCAGCTCGAGGGATTGCAGCTGCACTTCGCGACCCGTCAGCGGCAACTGCCACGAGTCGCGACTAAGGTACCGGATGGCTGTCCATGGGCACGACAGCGAAGTAAGACGTTTGCAATTTTTCAGTGACTCGTACACAAGCGAGATTGTCTCGGCGGTATAGAAGCCTTGAACGCACACGCGCCTGATGGCAGTTCCAAACCCTGAAACCTTCCCGAACATGCTAGCCGTCCGCCGCAGGCCGGCGAGAGGATCACGATAGACGGCAGTGGCCGTCGGACGGTCGATGAGTTCGTAGAGTGGGTAGAGGCGTCGATGGGGGGATAGGTCAAACCATCGCTTCGTAGTCAGCACCATGCAAGGCTCGATCAGCTCGAAAGTGGCATGGGCTTACTTACCTCTGCACCTCTCCCCTGTCGGAGGTAGAGCTCGCGTAGCGCGTAGTTCAAGGCCCAGTGATACCACTTGTTGCACACGCATCGCAGTACGGAACTGACGTCCCATCTCAGCCGATCCGAGGGCAAGGGTCCTCTTACATAGCGGTGGGATTTTGTTGGAGACAACGGCAATGATGCACCTGACAGCCCGTAGGTGAACGTAGGGCCATCGCGTGTGTTGGCCTCGACGACTTCTCCCAAGATCTGACAAAGAACTTCGTAGGGTAAATTCTGCATGCCCGTCGTCTGGGGCGACTTGGGTAGTCGAGGAACAGTATCAGGGTTTCGATAGGCGGCGTATGCGGACAGACAGATGAATGTCGGAAGTCATGAGCGGCATGGTATATATCGCATACTACAGGTTATACGAGTACACCCGGTGTTGTGCAAATGCCTCAACCAGAGCGGTCATATAGCACACCAGGAGGCGGTTGTCCCTGAGATGGCGTTATGGCCGACATGATTCCAGGCATTGCCGCGTCATTCTATCGAATCACCTAGTCTCCTCGTCGACCTCTGCACTGCTAGTACCTAATTGTCTACGTGGCAGCATATCTCGACAAACCCGCAAGCAGCCACTGGGTAGCAGCCTGAATAGTAATTGCGGTGATGGATAGCTGACAGCGTAAGCGCTCGCACAAACGCTTATGTGGATGACAAAACCGGTCATGCGTAAGCTAGAGACGAGGACGTCCAAGCCGCCTTGCCGAGCCCAGACGTCAATTGAGGCCATCTTGGTATTCTTAGTGGCGCTCTCGCGATCGAAATGGTGAATTGCTAAGGGAGTCCATGTCATCACCTGCTCACACGTCAGGATCAGCTTTTCGTTGGACAAGCAGTTGCGGTAAGGGAGGTAGCGTGCTGCTACATGGGAAACTCAAGGGCTGTTTCCATTTTCTGTGATAAGATCGAGAGACACTCGTTAGAAAAAGAGAAATATGGAGTCCTTCCCTTACTGTATGCCTGCTTCATTCAATCGAGTCGTGATGCCGTGTACTGTACTAAGTCGCCCCGCATTTCTGGCGCTACGACCAGACCGGCGAAGTTCTGCTTTTCCTTGGAGCTGTATCTTCATGCTGATCATGGTGGTGAACCACTCATTCCTAGCGGTGACATGCCTCATCGTCGTACATAGATAACACGGGAGGCGTGGGTCTGAGTCCGCGGTACAGGCAATAGCGACTCTGTCTGAACACGACATAGATCGTTGTCTCGGAGACTGTTGATTCCTTGAGCATTGTTCAACAAAAATGACCCTTCTCCTTATGAACATCTGAATCGAAATGTATAACCATCGCTTCAAACACGTGTTCGCTGATTTTGCTCGAAGTATTTTCACGCTGGATGCCAAGAGGGCGTCTATGCCGTGTCCCAGTCAGTACGCTCATTTCCTGTTTCCCGATACGCTTGAGTCGTCGCCGACCACAACGATCGCTGGTGCAGGACCAGCCTCATTACCGTTCTCCTCGATCTTCTTGTTCCTGGTGAACAAGCCTTTGATCTTGCGCATGCCTGTGCAGCACCACCTGTAGACCACGACGACGGGCTTGCCGATGACGCGCGCAATAGCAGCGAACCACTCATCAGGGAAGTACCTGATCAGGACCGCCCACGGGATACAGATGAAACCAGTGATGATGCTGATAGCCCATTGAGTGCCATCGATGCCTCCGGGCGTAATCTGGAACGCGCGGCCACCAACGAACACAATGAGGATCTGTAGGCCAATGATCATCACGACAATGCCGATGAAGAACCAGTTGCGAAGTATTCCCTCGAGCACGTTAAGCTTGTTATCGAGACGCCTGTTGTTGAAGATGTTGAAGATCTGCATCCATACAAAGCTGTTGAAGATGACAGTGTCGAGCTCGAGTTGCTTGTTGTCGTCGGAAAGGTCGTAGCCGAGAATATCGCCACCAGCAAAGTACAGCACGAAGATGACTGTAATCTTGTAGATGTTCTGACCGGTGATCTGTTTCCACATGGTTGTCGTGATGAGAAGGCCCTTGCCCTGTGGTGGGCGATCGAGGATCTTCTCAGTCGGTGGGTCGGTAGCGAGTGCGAGCGCAGCGAGAGTGTCCATAATCAAGTTGACCCAGAGGAGCTGAACAGCTCGGAGTGCGGGCTTCATCTCGTCACTGTAGACAGCTGTCACGAACGTAAGAACAACTGCGGTGATGTTGACAGTGATTTGGAACTACTGGCGTTAGCAAAGGAAAGATGGAAAGAATAGCTTGGTGCAACTTACTTGAAGGAACTTTTGCACGGCATCATTGACAGCTCGACCCCACATCAAGGCAGTGATAATGGAAGAGAAGTTGTCGTCCATGAGAATGATGGAAGAAGCTTCCTTGGCAACTTCAGTACCAGAAACCATGGAGAATCCAACGTTGGCGGCCTTGAGTGCTGGAGCGTCATTGGTACCATCGCCGGTAACAGCGACAATCTCGCCAAGTGCCTTCAAACGAGTGACCAGGATGCGCTTGTCCTCAGGCGACGAGCGGGCCAATACCTGAAGGCGTGGCAGCATCTCGTCTAGCTGTTCGGTAGAAAGGCGGCGGAAGTCGGGTCCTTCCATCACCAAGCCACCTTCGGTATAGATGAGGCATTCGGTTGCGATCGCTCGTGCAGTTTGCATGTTGTCACCGGTAACCATTCGAACAGTAACGCCAGCCTTCTGTGCCTTGCGAACCGCCTCAGGCACACCAGGGCGTACAGGGTCCTGAATTCCGACAAGGCCGAAAAATGTGAGATCGCGCAACAGGGAGGCGAAGTCGACACTACCGCCCTCGGTGAGTGCAGCGTTGGCCGGTGGCCATTGTGGGAAGTCGCGGTAGACTAAGCCGATGGTCCTGAGAGACCTGTTGGCGTACGCATTGATTGCATCGGTCAATACCTGTCGGTGTTCTTCGGAAAGTGGCTTCGACTCCAGGGTCTCGAAATTTGCGAACTCGGATGCAAAGCTGAGGAGAATCTCGGATGCGCCCTTGACGACTAGGCGGTATGGGCCGTTCTGAAGCTTAACAACAGCGCCCATACACTTCTTAGCCGAGTCGAAAGGGAACATGTGCACAACCTGCTCGTTATCCCGGGTCTCTGATAGGGAGACGAGTCCAAGGTGGTCTTTGGCGAGCTCAAGCAGCGCGGTCTCAGTCTTGGAACCGACGAAGACTGGCTTACCATCCTCCTGGGCTTCAAATGCAGTTGAGTTGATTGCGATAGATTGAATGAGAAGCTGCTTCGCAGCCGGAGAAACATGCGACGCCCATGCTGATATTGTCTGGTCCTTTTCCGAAGTGGTATCCGCGTGTACGAAGCTCGTAGTGCCGAATGTGCCGGCGACGACCGTCATTCGGTTGGTTGTCTGTAAATGTCAGCGTATGTCTATGTATGATCGTTATGTAGTACTTACCAAAGTACCAGTCTTATCTGAGCAAATGGCTGTAGCATTTCCCATGGTCTCACATGCCCGTAGAATCCTGACGAGGTTGTTCTCCTTCAGCATCTTTGTTGTAGCAAAAGCTAGTGCCAATGTCACAGCTAAGGGAAGATGTAACGGTTTGGGCCTTGCCAAAATCCACTCTAGTACGAGTTAGGATAGCTCATGTACGGTCATCTATATATGTAGCGTAGCCCACCTCAGACAGTCAATTCAGCGCAGTCCTCCCCTTTCTCACACCGTCACAGTTATGAGCCCGGAAGCCTTTAATTAATTGCTGCGTTCACCGGTTACACGACACTCAACACTAGGAGCAAATTCAGCTAGGAAGTTATGGCAACTCAAGAGCAGGATATGCAGGTGGTGACGAGGTCATCAGTTATCCTCAGGGAGCCAGACAACTGGTCAAAGTGGCTATTCACGAGGAAGATCTCCGCAGACCGGAATGGTCTATGGGAATACGTCGATCCAGATCTTACAGCAGAGACGCTGAAGAAACTGGAAGACGAGAGACCCAAAGAGCTGGAAGTGAGGAGGTTTAGAACTCCTCTTCCAGATGAGCAAATCGATATCCCAGACTTGACAGCGACGGAGCTCGCGACGTACAACTCCTGGGCTAGACGATTCGACCGAGATGAGGCCAGGTGGCTTACGAAGGAGAAAGCTCTCCGCAACCTTAGTCTGGAGATCGTACAGACGATCGACGTCAAACACCTGGACCTGATCCTTGATTGCGCCGACCCGTACAACCAGCTAAAGACGCTAAAGAAGCACCTCTGTCCATCTATTGGAGAAAGGAACCATCAGCTCAGAGCTCGTTACAGGACGGTCTGCACGAGGCCGAAGAGGGCCAATCTAGACACCTGGTTTGATGAGTGGGTTACAGTCACCCGACTCCTCACTGAAGCCAATATGCCGGAGATCGCCGGCAACAGAGCTCAAGAAGAGTTTATCCTGTCAATCCGTGGTCTAGATGACAGTTGGGCAGCCAGTCAGCTGCAAGAGCTAGTCAAGAGGGAGCAGAAGGGCGAAGATTTCACGCCTACCTCAGATTTGATCGCAGAGTTTCGGTCATACTATCGACGCACTCGTCCAGTAGCGTCAGGCCTCAGTACATTTGCTACTCTTGAGGCAGCTAGCAGCAATAATCAGCAAACTCAGCAGTCGGACCGAAGTATCCCAGGAGCCTGGACACGAAAGTGTATTTGTGATCTAATCCACAAGTTCGACCAGTGTCCTTACGTCAACCAATCAATTAGGACAAAGGGCTGGAAGGCTGACGCGTTGGTCCAAGAGAAGTTTACGGAACTCCGGAACAGCCAGTCTGCAACAGCCAACGCTCTGAGAGCAGTAGAGAAGAAGATTAAGAAGCAGAAGAAAACAGCTGAGTCTAAGAGCGCGTCTGTGATCAATATGGACGACGGACAGCCAGCTGGTGATACACCTCATGTCAACGCAGTACTGCAGACAGCAGCAGCGACAGAGATGTCAGCACCACCACTGCTTACAAGGTGGATCCTGGATCCTGGTTCGAACTGCCACGTCACGAATACAAGAGGAGCTGACTGGATTACAACAAAAAGAGGTGGACCTTCAGATTGTGTATACGCTGGTGGTGTCCTGGCTCAAGTCGAAGAGTGGGGTGAGACGCACATACGCGTCAAGACTCCGACAGGAGAAGGACAGATGAAGCTTACGTGGGTGGCGTACATCCCTGGCTTCTTCACAAGCGTCGTTGGTCTGTCACGGAGCCGATCTCTCAGTATCCACTTTGACTCAGGCAGGGACTGTCTGTACCAGAAGAAGGCCTTGAACGTAGTCTGTCTACTCCAGTACAGAGACGGCCACTGGCTCGTCGATGTGGAAAAAGATCAGAAAGCTGAGCCAGATCTACTCTCTGTGTACGCGACGCGGTACTCTAAGCCCTCGAAGGAACCAAGAAAGGATCTTAGCGTCAGTCAGGAGACAGCGCATCGGATATTCGGCCATATTAGCCGAAAAGCAGTAGGGCACTTGAACGATCATGTGCTCGGGATCAACGTCGAAGAGCAGTCAATCGCTCCGACATGGACAGACTGTGAAGTCTGTGTTGAGACGAAGCTCCACAAGTTTGTAAGCAGGAGAACTCAAAATGAGCCAGCGGATCGCCCATTCTACCGACTCGGAATGGATCTGGTACAGCTAAGAGAGAAATGAGCGCTGCTACAATGGAGACCTGTGGATGCTCCACGCGGTATGTCCGTACAGTAAGTGGCATGAGGCTGCATGTCTGCCCGATAAGAGCTCAGCTACCCTCAAGTCCACAGTCATGCGCCTGCTAGCGAAGATTAAACGACAGTTTAACGCCGACGTCTCAGTCGTGAGGCTCGACAGTGAGCGCGGATACAGCGAGTTGCTACATGTGCTTAGAGATCTCGGCATCGTCGTAGAGCCTCGAGCGGAGTATACAGAGGAACAGAACGGCCTGTCAGAACAGGCTGGGAAGATGATCGTAATCCGGGGGAGAGCGATCAGAATTGATGGACAGCTACCGATAGAACTCTCGAATGAGTGCTGCATGGGGGCAGTCTACCTGCTCAACAGGACGCCTGTCGAATCACTAGGATGGAAGACTCCGTACGAGGTTGTACGTGGACAGAAGCCGTTGGCAGCTCACCTCAATGTTGTGGGAGCCCGAGCCTACGTGCTGAATAACAAGCTAAAGCGAGGAGAGAAGCTCAAATCTCGCGCGCTAATCGGACAGCTAGTTGGATACGACTCTACGAACATATACCGAGTATGGATGCCAGCACTAGGACGAGTTCTTAGGACGAGGGACGTTGTCTTTATGTCTCACGATGGTACAGAAGCAGTCTATCCAGACCGACAGACTCTGAAAGAGGTGGTAACGATCCTGGACGTTCAAGAACCACTAGAGGAGACCGACCAGGAGATTGAACTGCTCCTGCAGTCGGCGCAAGGAGACTGGAGTGGTCTAAGCCAGCCCGAGCGAACGGCTCAAGCGAGCCAATCCAAGGATATGTCTGGCACGTTGCCAACACCTGGGAGCACTCCTGAACCGACATTTTGGCAGGATGCGCTGGACCTGGATCTGGAGCCTGAGATCGAGCCGGATAGAAATCCCGACGCTATTGATTTACCACGAGGCTGGGAGCCATTACCAAGCGACGCGGAAGCGCCGGATCGACGATCAAACAACGCTCCAAGACGTGATGAGATCAGCAGTCAGCTCAATGAGTCAAACGTGCTGACTGGGAAGAGGCAGAGGAAGACGCTCGGCACGTATTTTGTTGCGTTTGCTGCAGCACTCCAGCCACTAGAACCGCAGAAAGCACGGCTACATCGAAACCGGCTTCCGCCTCCGCCGAAGAGATGGAGAGACCTGGAGAAGCACCCTTTTGGAAGGGAATTCAAAGCAGCAGCAGATGAAGAGTTTAAGAGCTGTCAAAAGAAGGGTTGCTTTAGGACTACGTCGGTCATAGAGGCTGACAGCCATGGGCACAGCCAGATACTACCCCTGATGTGGGTATTCACGTACAAGTTCGATGAAGACGGACTTCTATACAAGTACAAGGCTCGGATTGTTGTGAGAGGAGATCTCCAGGAGAACTGGGGCGACACGTATGCAGCCACGCTGGCCGCACGAGTGTTCAGATTCCTCATAGCTCTCACGGCAGCCTTTAGCCTAAAAGCATATCAGTATGATGTGCTGAACGCGTTTTTGAACGCACCCCTCGATAAGCTAGTCTACGTACAGACTCCAGACCCGTACGTAGAGGAGCTCGGCAAGCTACTCGAGCTTAAGAGAGCTCTGTATGGGCTGAAAGACGCACCACTTCTCTGGTACAAGCATTTGAAGGAGACGATGATCAAGCTAGGTCTGAGACCAGTCAAGGACGTTCCTTGCTTGTTCACCAGCGAGAGACTGATAGTCTTCTTCTATGTGGACGATATCGTGGTACTGGTACATCCAGATCACCTCGACGATCACCAACGATTCGAGAAAGGACTTGAGGCCGTGTACGACCTGAGGAAGCTTGGAGAGCTTAAGTGGTTCCTTGGGATCAGAGTTCTGAGAGACTGGACAGCAGGAACGATCTGGCTGATCCAGGACTCATTTATCGAGAAGGTAGTCAACAAGTTTGACTTAGATCAGAAGTTTGGGGGGAGATATCCAGCAGTCCCGCTCGTGGAGAACTCTCTAGGCCAGTCGGAAGAGGAGACGGATCACCAGCGTACTCAGCTGTACCAGCAGCTAGTCGGATCGCTGGCGTACATCTCGACGTTTACGAGACCTGATGTGGCACGAGCACACTCAGTACTAGCACGGCATCTTCAGAACCCTGGTCAGAAGCATGTATCGGCGGTGAAGCATGTATGGAGATACCTGTACGGAACGAGAAACCTGGCGATCAGAGCCAGCCGGCAGACAGCTGAGAGCTCGTCCTACGTCTGGGACAAGTCTCTCTTCTATGGAGCATCGGATGCAGCGTTTGCTGACGAAGTGGAAGATCGTCGATCCTCTCATGGGTACTTGTTCAAGCTGTACGGGATGCCTATCGACTGGAAGGCTACCCGACAGAGATCAGTTACGAAATCGACAACTGAAGCTGAGCTGATAGCCCTATCAGCAACCGGAGGAGAGATGGAGTGGTGGACCCGCGTTTTCCAGCACGTCAAGTTTGACCCAGAGATCTAGCCGACGATCTACTGCGACAATGAGCAGACGGTCGGAATCGTAAAGAAGGAAGACGAACGGCTTCACACGAAGCTGAGGCATGTGGACACCCATCAGATGTGGGTAAGGCAGGAGGTTCAGGAGGGACGAATTAATGTAGAGTGGTGCCCTACAGCAGAGATGCCTGCAGACGGACTTACAAAGTCCCTCGTGAGGCAGAAACACACTGAGTTTGTAAGGCAGCTTGGGCTTGAAAACGTTCGCCAGCTCCTTACTACTTGTGACAATTCACCAGAACCGGCAGAGCTACGGCAGTGGTACTAGCCAGCTTTGTTGACCATGGCAGCTGGGGGGGAGTGTAACGGTTTGGGCCTTGCCAAAATCCACTCTAGTACGAGTTAGGATAGCTCATGTACGGTCATCTATATATGTAGCGTAGCCCACCTTAGACAGTTAATTCGGCGCAGTCCTCCCCCTCTTCCACCTTTACAGCCTCGCAGATGCGGAGGCGAGAGAACCTTCTACTCCATTTGGACTAGCAGCACAACCAACAGTATCGGGTATACGCACAATTAGGAAGGCTGCACTAGCTACAGCTAGTGCAGCTTGGTGGAGTAGCGCAAAGAGCAAGCTCTCCAACTGGTACACCCAGTGGAAGCTACCGTACCAGCCCACCCGACCACCACAGGAGCTAGCGCTAACACGCCCAACCCTAGCAAGACTGCTAGCAATCCGAACTAGCCATGGAGACTTTGCATGGTATCACCAGAAGTTCCATCATGACAACGCGACTCTGAAGTGCACCTGCGGGCGCCCAAAGACCCCCTTGCACATCGCACTATGCCGGAAAACCACAACAGCAAGAGTCTTCCGGCGCTGGCCAAAACGGCCACCAGCACCGCCTAGGACACCTAGCGAAGCAACCAAATACCTCCAGACGCTCTGGGAAGAGCCAGAGGACTTTACCGCTTTCCTGGAAATCACAGGTTTCTACAGCACAATATGTAGGCTTCACTAGAGCCTACACTTATGAGATCTTTCCTCTCTGTCTTTCTTCTTTCTCTCTTTCTTCTCTCTTTCTTCTCTCTTCTCTTCTTTCCTTTGTCCTCTATACTACACACTCCTTAGTAAGCATCAGCTACAACAACTAAAGGCGAATACACGCCTACTGCACAACTATTGTATTGGCGATCAACAGGCGGACCGACCACTACTAGACCACTACAACCATGTACATACGAATAGGCATCCTAGGCAGAGCACGGCAGGCCATGGGCATAGCCCGTCTACATGCCCCAAGGGAGGCTTTATATATAGACGTTAAATACAACTCACTCACTCACTCACCATGCCAATCGCCGCCACAGACGTGCCGCCAACGTCGAACTTCTGGCCCAGGGCGCCAACGATCAGAGCAGGTCACTGGCTGAAGATGTCGAAGTCTGATTATCGAGACATGATTTGATTTCTAGCAGTGTGTCGTATCGCTGTTTTGGTGGGTAAGCAAGTATGACAATTTGAGTCGTTATAGAAAAAGGCTGCCTGTAATATGTATGGTGAGAGACACGAGAAGCTAGGTAGCAAAGGATGAAACAAGGCACAGTACCTCATAGTAAGCACCAATAGAGCTTGCACGAACACCATGCTCATCGTTACCTATGACTCTGCTGTAAAGCCATGACAGCTTGCTCTAGCTGCCGCAGTCGTGAGTCCTTCTCCTCATTCTCTTGTCGAAGACGCTTGATCTCAGAGCGCATCTCCTCGTTGCCACCGTCCGAAGCACCAGAGTCAGAGCCTACTCGCTTACGCTTCAGAATCAGATCCTCCTCGTGGTTCTCCAAGGGCCGGTTGTAAGGTGACTTTGAGGCGCGCGACTCAGTGATGGGCGAACCTTTCATCTGGAGTCCGACCGTGACGCGGCGGATGATCAAGCCTTCCATATCCGCAGACATTGATGTTCTGCGGTGTACGCGGCGGACGTGATCCGCCAGATTCTCCTCCCGTGTGAAGCTAGCGCCCGAGCTGCGCTTGCAGTCGTGGAAGGGGCAGAAGAGCGACTTCTTTGTACCGCCGTGCAACTTGTGTATTTCACGTTCGTGACGAAGGAGGCCACCACTGTATGTGAAGCCTTGGAGCTTTTCGCATCTCTTGATGTTGCACTTGTAAGGTCGGTCATGTTTATCCATATGCTTGCTGCGGCAAAGTCAGTAAAAGGTCTTTGCAAAGGTTGTTGGCGGAAAGTACTCACCTCCATTCACATTTTCGATCAAAAGATGTACCACGGCATTCTTGGTACTTGCACACCATCTTGCCGTCTTTATTGCGCGGCGGTTCTTCGGCGCGTTTGTGGCTGTAATTCTTTCTTAGTGATCCGTCATCATCGCCGTCTTGTGAAGAATCTACAGAGATTCCTCTGCTGTGGCTCGGTGTGACTTTGGTTGGCGGTTTGTTAGCGGTTTGGGCTACAAGGGATTCGTTTATATTGGCTGATGTAGGCATTTCTGTTACGGTGTAAGAAGGGGGAGGACTGCGCTGAATTGACTGTCTGAGGTGGGCTAAGCTACATATATAGTTGACCGTACATGAGCTATCCTAACTCGTACTAGTGTGGATCTGGGCAAGGCCCAAACCGTTACAATTTCGGTAGGTGAGTGCATGGAGGCATTCTGCTCGTGTTTATGCCGAGCTTGCATAGTAGTATTGTTTGGCAACAGCTCGGTCATGATGTCTCTATAACATGTGAGATTGAAGTATTGGTGGTTGATGCTCGACAGCTGGGCCTCCGGCTGGCGACCAGCTTGATATATACCAGAAGATGCAAAGATCATTTGTGGCTGTGATCACCGTGCGCGCAAGACAAGGGGGAAGAGCCATGATTTCGTGCAGCCTCGCGAGGCTGGTGGCTGCCTGGTGAGGATAGTTGTTGCCCCGCAAGAGTAGTGACTGCCTGGCGAGGCTGTGTCCGAACAAACGCAAGGCAGTCGGGTCCACATCGCTCGACAGGCATCCAACCGGATCGGGCATAGACTGCTACTGCACAGCCTACTCCATGTGTATATGGTGGCTTACGATGCACCCTTTACTTGTACTCAGTCCAAGCCTTCTCCTAGTATCACATAGGTTGGAATTACAAAGACCTACTTCTAGCTACATTCTTCTTGCATTATCATCCAACCATCGTTATTTCTTCCAAGATGGAGACCGGCAAACTTGCCCCTCCGACACTCCAAATCAACACGAGACAACGTACGCTGAGTCGGGCTGACACTGTCACTTCGCAAAAATCAGATCCATTCCGGACGCCAACATCGCCGAGCAATGCGTCCACAAGCGGCGTATCTACTGTAGTAGGAGACTACAACGCAGCGTTGCAACAGGAGTTGCGCGCTGAAGCTGCAGCGGACGCCAACAACCCGTTCGCCTTCACACCATCACAACTCAGCAAGCTTTTGAACCCCAAATCGCTCGCTGTTTACCAAGCTCTCGGTGGCATTCACGGCATCGCGGCTGGTCTACAGTCAAATATCCACACCGGTCTAAGTGCCGACGAGTCGACTGTTCCCCATCACATCTCTTTCGACGAAGCAACGAACCCTCAGACACCTACCAAAGAGAAAGAGTCAAGTCGACCGCCAAGCGATGGAAAGCCATTCGAGGATCGGATTCGCATACACGGACGAAATGTGCTACCACCGAAGAAAGTCACTCCCCTATGGAGACTTATCTGGAATGCTTACAACGACACGGTACTCATCGTCCTTACCGTTGCAGCGGCCATCTCCCTCGCACTTGGACTTTACGAGACTTTCGGTGCAGAGCATCCGCCAGGTTCTCCTACTCCTGTTGACTAGGTTGAGGGTTGCGCGATCATTGTGGCAATAGTCATTGTCGTGCTCGTCACAGCTGTTAACGACTGGCAGAAGGAGGCGGCGTTTGCTAAGCTCAATGCGAAGAAGGAACAACGCGATATCAAAGTCACACGCTCTGGAAGAACGGCAATGATCAGCATCTATGATCTTCTGGCAGGAGACGTTATTCACCTGGAACCCGGAGACGTTATTCCAGTGGACGGAATCTTCGTGGACGGCTCGGATGTTAAGTGCGATGAGTCTTCTGCGACTGGAGAATCTGATGCCATGCGGAAGACTCCTGGCGCTGCCGTTATGAAGGCGCTGGAGCCGGGACAGTCGGCGAAGAACCTCGATCCATTTGTCATCTCCGGCGCAAAGGTACTCGAAGGCGTCGGTACCTATATGGCAACCTCAGTAGGAGAGCACAGCAGTTTTGGCCAGATCATGATGTCCGTTCGCGTCGAGATCGAGGCTACGCCACTCCAAGAGAAGCTTGGTAAGCTCGCCATGGCTATTGCCTATCTTGGAACCACAGCCGCAGGTATCCTGTTCTTCGTTCTTCTGTTCCGTTTTGTCGGTGGGCTGTCTGGTGACAACCGAAATGCTGCGGATAAGGGCTCGGCCTTCATGGATATCCTTATCGTCGCTGTTACTATCATTGTGGTAGCGGTACCAGAAGGTCTTCTGTGACGGTGTGAGAAAGGGGAGGACTGCGCTGAATTGACTGTCTGAGGTGGGCTACGCTACATATATAGATGACCGTACATGAGCTATCCTAACTCGTACTAGAGTGGATTTTGGCAAGGCCCAAACCGTTACACTCCCCCCCAGCTGCCATGGTCAACAAAGCTGGCTAGTACCACTGCCGTAGCTCTGCCGGTTCTGGTGAATTGTCACAAGTAGTAAGGAGCTGGCGAACGTTTTCAAGCCCAAGCTGCCTTACAAACTCAGTGTGTTTCTGCCTCACGAGGGACTTTGTAAGTCCGTCTGCAGGCATCTCTGCTGTAGGGCACCACTCTACATTAATTCGTCCCTCCTGAACCTCCTGCCTTACCCACATCTGATGGGTGTCCACATGCCTCAGCTTCGTGTGAAGCCGTTCGTCTTCCTTCTTTACGATTCCGACCGTCTGCTCATTGTCGCAGTAGATCGTCGGCTAGATCTCTGGGTCAAACTTGACGTGCTGGAAAACGCGGGTCCACCACTCCATCTCTCCTCCGGTTGCTGATAGGGCTATCAGCTCAGCTTCAGTTGTCGATTTCGTAACTGATCTCTGTCGGGTAGCCTTCCAGTCGATAGGCATCCCGTACAGCTTGAACAAGTACCCATGAGAGGATCGACGATCTTCCACTTCGTCAGCAAACGCTGCATCCGATGCTCCATAGAAGAGAGACTTGTCCCAGACGTAGGACGAGCTCTCAGCTGTCTGCCGGCTGGCTCTGATCGCCAGGTTTCTCGTTCCGTACAGGTATCTCCATACATGCTTCACCGCCGATACATGCTTCTGACCAGGGTTCTGAAGATGCCGTGCTAGTACTGAGTGTGCTCGTGCCACATCAGGTCTCGTAAACGTCGAGATGTACGCCAGCGATCCGACTAGCTGCTGGTACAGCTGAGTACGCTGGTGATCCGTCTCCTCTTCCGACTGGCCTAGAGAGTTCTCCACGAGCGGGACTGCTGGATATCTCCCCCCAAACTTCTGATCTAAGTCAAACTTGTTGACTACCTTCTCGATAAATGAGTCCTGGATCAGCCAGATCGTTCCTGCTGTCCAGTCTCTCAGAACTCTGATCCCAAGGAACCACTTAAGCTCTCCAAGCTTCCTCAGGTCGTACACGGCCTCAAGTCCTTTCTCGAATCGTTGGTGATCGTCGAGGTGATCTGGATGTACCAGTACCACGATATCGTCCACATAGAAGAAGACTATCAGTCTCTCGCTGGTGAACAAGCAAGGAACGTCCTTGACTGGTCTCAGACCTAGCTTGATCATCGTCTCCTTCAAATGCTTGTACCAGAGAAGTGGTGCGTCTTTCAGCCCATACAGAGCTCTCTTAAGCTCGAGTAGCTTGCCGAGCTCCTCTACGTACGGGTCTGGAGTCTGTACGTAGACTAGCTTATCGAGGGGTGCGTTCAAAAACGCGTTCAGCACATCATACTGATATGCTTTTAGGCTAAAGGCTGCCGTGAGAGCTATGAGGAATCTGAACACTCGTGCGGCCAGCGTGGCTGCATACGTGTCGCCCCAGTTCTCCTGGAGATCTCCTCTCACAACAATCCGAGCCTTGTACTTGTATAGAAGTCCGTCTTCATCGAACTTGTACGTGAATACCCACATCAGGGGTAGTATCTGGCTGTGCCCATGGCTGTCAGCCTCTATGACCGACGTAGTCCTAAAGCAACCCTTCTTTTGACAGCTCTTAAACTCTTCATCTGCTGCTGCTTTGAATTCCCTTCCAAAAGGGTGCTTCTCCAGGTCTCTCCATCTCTTCGGCGGAGGCGGAAGCCGGTTTCGATGTAGCCGTGCTTTCTGCGGTTCTAGTGGCTGGAGTGCTGCAGCAAACGCAACAAAATACGTGCCGAGCGTCTTCCTCTGCCTCTTCCCAGTCAGCACGTTTGACTCATTGAGCTGACTGCTGATCTCATCACGTCTTGGAGCGTTGTTTGATCGTCGATCCGGCGCTTCCGCGTCGCTTGGTAATGGCTCCCAGCCTCGTGGTAAATCAATAGCGTCGGGATTTCTATCCGGCTCGATCTCAGGCTCCAGATCCAGGTCCAGCGCATCCTGCCAAAATGTCGGTTCAGGAGTGCTCCCAGGTGTTGGCAACGTGCCAGACATATCCTTGGATTGGCTCGCTTGAGCCGTTCGCTCGGGCTGGCTTAGACCACTCCAGTCTCCTTGCGCCGACTGCAGGAGCAGTTCAATCTCCTGGTCGGTCTCCTCTAGTGGTTCTTGAACGTCCAGGATCGTTACCACCTCTTTCAGAGTCTGTCGGTCTGGATAGACTGCTTCTGTACCATCGTGAGACATAAAGACAACGTCCCTCGTCCTAAGAACTCGTCCTAGTGCTGGCATCCATACTCGGTATATGTTCGTAGAGTCGTATCCAACTAGCTGTCCGATTAGCGCGCGAGATTTGAGCTTCTCTCCTCGCTTTAGCTTGTTATTCAGCACGTAGGCTCGGGCTCCCACAACATTGAGGTGAGCTGCCAACGGCTTCTGTCCACGTACAACCTCGTACGGAGTCTTCCATCCTAGTGATTCGACAGGCGTCCTGTTGAGCAGGTAGACTGCCCCCATGCAGCACTCATTCGAGAGTTCTATCGGTAGCTGTCCATCAATTCTGATCGCTCTCCCCCGGATTACGATCATCTTCCCAGCCTGTTCTGACAGGCCGTTCTGTTCCTCTGTATACTCCGCTCGAGGCTCTACGACGATGCCGAGATCTCTAAGCACATGTAGCAACTCGCTGTATCCGCGCTCACTGTCGAGCCTCACGACTGAGACGTCGGCGTTAAACTGTCGTTTAATCTTCGCTAGCAGGCGCATGACTGTGGACTTGAGGGTAGCTGAGCTCTTATCGGGCAGACATGCAGCCTCATGCCACTTACTGTACGGACATACCGCGTGGAGCATCCACAGGTCTCCATTGTAGCAGCGCTCATTTCTCTCTCTTAGCTGTACCAGATCCATTCCGAGTCGGTAGAATGGGCGATCCGCTGGCTCATTTTGAGTTCTCCTGCTTACAAACTTGTGGAGCTTCGTCTCAACACAGACTTCACAGTCTGTCCATGTCGGAGCGATTGACTGCTCTTCGACGTTGATCCCGAGCACATGATCGTTCAAGTGCCCTACTGCTTTTCGGCTAATATGGCCGAATATCCGATGCGCTGTCTCCTGACTGACGCTAAGATCCTTTCTTGGTTCCTTCGAGGGCTTAGAGTACCGCGTCGCGTACACAGAGAGTAGATCTGGCTCAGCTTTCTGATCTTTTTCCACATCGACGAGCCAGTGGCCGTCTCTGTACTGGAGTAGACAGACTACGTTCAAGGCCTTCTTCTGGTACAGACAGTCCCTGCCTGAGTCAAAGTGGATACTGAGAGATCGGCTCCGTGACAGACCAACGACGCTTGTGAAGAAGCCAGGGATGTACGCCACCCACGTAAGCTTCATCTGTCCTTCTCCTGTCGGAGTCTTGACGCGTATGTGCGTCTCACCCCACTCTTCGACTTGAGCCAGGACACCACCAGCGTATACACAATCTGAAGGTCCACCTCTTTTTGTTGTAATCCAGTCAGCTCCTCTTGTATTCGTGACGTGGCAGTTCGAACCAGGATCCAGGATCCACCTTGTAAGCAGTGGTGGTGCTGACATCTCTGTCGCTGCTGCTGTCTGCAGTACTGCGTTGACATGAGGTGTATCACCAGCTGGCTGTCCGTCGTCCATATTGATCACAGACGCGCTCTTAGACTCAGCTGTTTTCTTCTGCTTCTTAATCTTCTTCTCTACTGCTCTCAGAGCGTTGGCTGTTGCAGACTGGCTGTTCCGGAGTTCCGTAAACTTCTCTTGGACCAACGCGTCAGCCTTCCAGCCCTTTGTCCTAATTGATTGGTTGACGTAAGGACACTGGTCGAACTTGTGGATTAGATCACAAATACACTTTCGTGTCCAGGCTCCTGGGATACTTCGGTCCGACTGCTGAGTTTGCTGATTATTGCTGCTAGCTGCCTCAAGAGTAGCAAATGTACTGAGGCCTGACGCTACTGGACGAGTGCGTCGATAGTATGACCGAAACTCTGCGATCAAATCTGAGGTAGGCGTGAAATCTTCGCCCTTCTGCTCCCTCTTGACTAGCTCTTGCAGCTGACTGGCTGCCCAACTGTCATCTAGACCACGGATTGACAGGATAAACTCTTCTTGAGCTCTGTTGCCGGCGATCTCCGGCATATTGGCTTCAGTGAGGAGTCGGGTGACTGTAACCCACTCATCAAACCAGGTGTCTAGATTGGCCCTCTTCGGCCTCGTGCAGACCGTCCTGTAACGAGCTCTGAGCTGATGGTTCCTTTCTCCAATAGATGGACAGAGGTGCTTCTTTAGCGTCTTTAGCTGGTTGTACGGGTCGGCGCAATCAAGGATCAGGTCCAGGTGTTTGACGTCGATCGTCTGTACGATCTCCAGACTAAGGTTGCGGAGAGCTTTCTCCTTCGTAAGCCACCTGGCCTCATCTCGGTCGAATCGTCTAGCCCAGGAGTTGTACGTCGCGAGCTCCGTCGCTGTCAAGTCTGGGATATCGATTTGCTCATCTGGAAGAGGAGTTCTAAACCTCCTCACTTCCAGCTCTTTGGGTCTCTCGTCTTCCAGTTTCTTCAGCGTCTCTGCTGTAAGATCTGGATCGACGTATTCCCATAGACCATTCCGGTCTGCGGAGATCTTCCTCGTGAATAGCCACTTTGACCAGTTGTCTGGCTCCCTGAGGATAACTGATGACCTCGTCACCACCTGCATATCCTGCTCTTGAGTTGCCATAACTTCCTAGCTGAATTTGCTCCTAGTGTTGAGTGTCGTGTAACCGGTGAACGCAGCAATTAATTAAAGGCTTCCGGGCTCATAACTGTGACGGTGTGAGAAAGGGGAGGACTGCGCTGAATTGACTGTCTAAGGTGGGCTAAGCTACATATATAGATGACCGTACATGAGCTATCCTAACTCGTACTAGAACGATCTGGGCAAGGCCCAAACCGTTACAGAGGCTATCTGCTGCTTCGTTGCCTTCGATGTTGGTGTGTCCTGGTGCCCACCGGATCTTGATATCCGGCATTGTATCCATTATCTTCTGACATTGAAGAAACGCCCATTGCGAGGAGTTTGAAGCTGTTCCGCGTAGGCACCAGATTACTGAGGTGCTGTCTATACACATGTAAACCGCATCTGTTGGTCCTGCTATCTGGGCCGCGTGCTGAAGTGCTCTGCATGCCCCAATCGCTTCAGCATCGAAAACATGTGATAGCGAGTGGAGCGACCCGCGTCCTGTAGCTACCTGCTCTTGGGCACGGTATATGGTATACCCATAGGTAACTCTCTTTTCCCCTTCACGGTGCTGTTCCGATCCATCAGAGAAGACGGTGATCGTGCTGCTATCCAAAGAGGCCCACCATTCTTTGAATTCTCTTGCAGCTGTTTCCTTCTCTACTCCTAGCGTTGGATCTGTGCGGCACCCTTGCGAAGTGCGGCGCTATTAGAGCTGGCCGGGGGATGGCTGGCAGAAGCAGACCTAGCCTCTGGATCTTAGTTCTTGGTTGTTGCCTCTCCCCTACCCTGATGCCAGATTGGTTGTGTGGTATAACTGCTCGATGGGTGAGAGGGTGCTGATGGTCTATTGTCTGGAGTCGTAGCGCGAGACGCCACCTAGCCTCTTCAAGTGCAACTTCTGCTGACGGTATCCCAGCTTCTCTAAAGAGAATTGGTAGAGGTGTCGTTTTGTATACTGGTAGTACTGCTCTCACAGCCTGTATAAGTATAGTTTGGATAGCCGCGATATGCTGTCCAACTCTTGTGCTGACGGAGCTAGGGTTGTCTTTCCTTCTTGTTCTCGGGTTCCTTGTTCGTCCCTCATACCAAGCCTCCGTTCCGTATAGTAGTGAAGGCAGTACGCATGTAGTTACTGCTTTTCGCATAGCATCTGGGGGCGGGCCATGAGCTGTGTTCGCGAGGCCTCTTAGGTGGCTGGCAAGCTTCTTGGTGGCTGCTGCTCTGTGGGCGACGTGGTGCTTGAAGCTAAGCTGGCGGTCAAACCACACTCCAAGCCATCGTAGTGCTGTCTGCGATCTATCTGCGGCTGGTGCAATTGGTTCTAGCGTTGTTGTGTCGGATATAGGTATGCTTGGAGAGTAGCTGTCTTGCTGGCGGGTGATGTGAATTGCTTCTAGTTTCTCTGGGGCGAAGGTAACCTTGTTCTTTGCACCCCACTGGTTGATAGCCTGTATGTCTTCTGCTAGTAAGTGGACGTTTTCGTCTAGGGTCTTTGATGCTCTGTAGATATTGATGTCATCTGCATATCCAAAGCGGAGCGTTCTGTTCTGATTAAGAAGCTCGGCTAGGTATAGTGTGTACAGAATTGGCGACAATGGAGATCCTTGTGGTGTGCCGCAGGCCACTAGATGGCGTGGTGTAGTCTCGTTGCCTAGTCGTACCTGCACATAGCGTTCTGATAGGAAAGAGTCAATAAACCGGACGCAGGCTGGTGGCCAGCCTTGCTGGGCCATCCGATGTAGCAGCCGGTTCTTGAGAAGCGCATCGAATGCTCCCTGTACGTCCATCGTGACCATAGTCACGCGTTTGCCTACTGCCAGAGCCTGTTCTACGTCGTGCGTGAATGCCGCTACAATGTCTATAGCTGATCGCTTTGGGACGGCTCCTACGTGCTGCGGGCTGATAATATCGTGCATCATTGCTGTTGTGGCAATTCTTCTTGCCACCAGGCGTTCCAGCCCCTTGCCAATGCATGAGAGTAAGGCTATCGGCCGCATTGACCGTGCTGATGTACGGTCTTTCTTTCCAGCTTTTGGTATCATTGTTACTTCCGCTGTGCGCCAGCAGCCTGGATAGAACTCTAGTTCTAGGCATCTCTGATATATTGCGCGGACGAGGTTCCCAATATCTGCCCAGCACGCCTTTAGCAGTCGTACCGTTATTCCGTCCGCACCAGGTGATGTGCTAGCTACGCCTATGGCATAGCGCTCTGCTTCTTCCATCGATACCCCAGTATCCCATGGTAGCGGGTTTCGAGTGTAGTCCTCCGCTTCTGGTGGTGCAGGCAGATCATCTGCGTTGTTGAATCGGTCTAGCAGTTCTTTGCGTAAGGCCTCAGCCTTCTCTGCTGTGTCTGTAATAGTTTCGCCATTTACTACTAGTGGGGAGTCTTGTTGGTTTGGTGAAAGCTTGTGCCATCTAGCTAGGCTGTAGAGGTCTGAGTCTGTTTTGATGCCGTCTATCCGGTCTCGCCAGTAGGCCTTCTTTGTTCGGCGCACTGTCTTTAGGAACTCTCTGGTTGTCTCTGTTGGTGGAGTCCCTATTCCCGTATGATCACGCAGGTGCCGCCGGTACGCTGCCTGGCACTCTGCCGTCCACCATGGTGCTGCTTGGATTTGTTCCCTCTCTCTAACCCCTGCTGTCTGAATTGCCTCTTCTATCGCTTGTGTAAGGTCCTGGATTATCGTTTGTAGTTGGCTTCGGTTGCTGGCTCTTGCTGGGTCCCCAATGCCTATTATATTCAGGCCTACTAGTTTTGTGAACCTTTCTAGGTGTCTCTCTAGTACTTTGTGCTTCTTTGGATCTTCTGCTGCTAGTCCTCGGGCTGGTAGTGTCGTGACCTGTGTTGCGTGGTCTGAGCCAGAGTGCATGTCTGGCCGTACAACCGTGTCTGCAAAGGGAATGTTTGAGAACGTTAGGTCTATTACATGGCCGGCTCGATGAGTTGGCACTCCCGGCTGCCCGATAAAGTCCATGGCGTGGGTCTGAGCCCATCGTGCGAGCTCCGATCCGCCTCCTGTGGTCACCGAGCCAGGTTCGGGCGATTGGCATGGTGTGCTGCCGGGATGCAGCATATGCGGATGAGGCCGCGCGCCTCACATTTCGCAAGGATCTCTTCGCATCGGTAGATGGCAGGCAAGAGAGTTCCGTGGCAGTAGGCGCATGCGCCACCAATGCTATAGATGTAACATCCGCCTGATTTTGTATGGCAACAGATGGGATGTCACTTGGTGTGAAAGATTGCAGGAGACGGTTTCGCTTTAGCTTGATGAGGTACAAGGCTATAGAAGATCGGGAGCTGATAATCCTACTGCCCATCCAAGTGAGAAAACTGAATCCCAATGTCGATTGGTGGTCGACCGAAATCGTATTCGAAAGCCAAGGGATCGGGAGCGAGATGGCAAGTCTTGGGTGTAATCTAGAGCTCACTACGCAAACCATGGAGAAATCTGCAAAGGGCCGGAGGAGGCCTTCGCGGCAGATTTGGCCCCCAGATCAAGCTTGGTGGAAGCATTGGTGGATGACATCAACCTGGTCTCCTATGTTCAATGTCTCACGCTCCTCTCCACATGCCGGGCCACGCTGTCCAAGCCGATCGGTATGGACACTGCCCCCTCGACAGGCACCCAGAGCACGGATGCCAGATTGCCGCCATACGAGAGGTTGCTCCGTGTACCCCTGAACATTCGTACAGAGAAGGATGATAAGCCTGCGAACCTGATACGCGCTAGATGTTATGTTTTCAATTGGGAGCTGTACAAGGCCACTCTATCGGCAGTGCGCAATAGACAAAGTGGGGTGAAGCGTGTCCGTCGTAAGCAGCGACCATGACAATCGTGCCTTAGAAGGCCTTTTTTTGGTACTTTCGCCTCGTAGTCATATGCGCAAAGACCCTACTTCGTTTGACACCTTGTACACTGCTCCGATAGTCGTCCAAGCGCAACTATGCGAGTTATGCTCCTCGATTCGCAGCAGCTTGTGGCGTTGTTGGGACTGCGGTCGCATCGTAGCTGATTCCTCATGGCTGCTTTGGGCTGAACCAATAGAGAAGAGACGGGCCATGCGGCTTTCTCGTCACAGATCAGACGTATCCCTTGCAGAAGCACGCGCTCCGCCCCACTCAGCTCCAACCCATTGGCCGTCATGCACGCTACGTGCATCCACCTGTGCCTTCTCAAGCCATGCCACAGGAAAGTGATGCATTGGCTAAACCACAAATAAACAATGCGAAGTATACATTCATCGACAGTTTGCTATTAATTTCCTTATGTGGAAGTATGGAGGTAACTAGACAGATTTACCTGGAAGACGTGCGTAGGGCGATCGCTGTTACCACTTGTACGAGAAGGTCCTCCATCACATTTGTCAGTTGTGCGCGGCTTTCGCGCTGTTCTACCAACACCAAATCTACCCATTCCTCCCGTAGAATGGTCACAGAATTATCCCGAGACGGGACTCTCTTTGTTAACACCTCAAGTGTCTCTCTCTGAAACACACACACACACACACACACGTGAAGAGAGTCTCTGTATTGCAACATTCATACAGAATACCAGAACAATTCCAAAACTGTACTTCTTTCTTCGTGGTTTGCACGGTCTGCACCGCCGCCCGTGGAGTAGACCAAAGCATCATAACAGCTGCTTGAGCGTCGAGGATTTTATGTTAACATTGGTTTTAAATCTATCTCTCTCTTCTGACTACAGTTCGTTCTCAAAATATCAAAGAAAAGCGGCAGTTGCGGTCTCTACTGTGCTGGGGAAGAGATCCGTTGCAAGCACAGTGTAAACTACATTGGTATGGCAGTATCAGGTGCAAGATACGAAGAGTCAGCTGATGATCTGGCCCAGATGTGCCTGTCCTTGCCTCGCCTCGGCCTCAAGCTGGAGAATGGAAGACCCGGAAGATCGATTACCAAGAACTACGACCTGCATCTCGGGATGATTCAGAGCATGGAACGTTATATATTCATACTATGTTTGCGCGACATTGAAATTTCCATTGAATGGGCGCGAGACAGAAAGAAGTCCCAACGTGTTGAAGGACTGGTGAAAGTCATAAAATATTGTGCAGATTTCTTCAAAGCCGTGTGAATGAGCCATGGCGAAAAGCTCCCACATATGTTATGTACCTAGTGCAGCCATACTAGGCCGAAGAAGGAATCTGACGCATTCCCGATGTCTTGCAGAAGCTGCTAGGAACAGCGGAGTATAGCCATCATTTTTCAGAATAGCGATGTTCGCCTTTCTGTGGAGGTAGTCTACTACTCCTGAGTGACCTTTGTATGCTGCGATGGCAAGTGGCGTAAAGCCGTCGGTATCTTGTCGATCCAGTATGACATGATGTTTTAGTAGGAGCTCCACAGTGGGCAGTTGCCCACCGCTTGCTGCGTGCCAGAGAGGATGGGACAGAGTCTAATTATCTTTGCAATGTATCAGCGAACGCGTTCCGTGATAGTATTTGCTCATTTCGGCAAAACCTTTTGTACGTCGTGAAGATTGAGAACATTTTTGTGACAACTCTCCATTGGCATATAGTTCGCGTGATGACTGGAGATACATACGTGCAGTTTCCTTCATGCTAGGAATTAGTCAAACTTTCTGTTGTGACTTTTACCGAGAGCAACAGAGACGATTTTTGCGTTGGAAACAAGTAAACTATGCAGACGATTCTGCTGTTGTATGCAAAAAGCTTCACCGCGATGAGAAGACGAGATCGATGTCAGAAAAGTAAGTCTCTCTGCAAAACTAGCCGATATGTGACGAAGTTGCCACGTTGTACAGGCGAGTCAGCGCAGGGGACACCATGCGATGTAGGCGCGTAGCTATTGGTTCAGAGGCCTTCCATGCCCCCTGGTGTCTGGACCGAGAGCGCCAAAGTCGCGGGACTAGCTATCTTTAAGCCGCATGCCTTGTCGAGGGGATCAACAAGTCCATGTCAAGCCATTATTACATGGTTGAGCGCCACTGTGACGGTCAAGGCGTCCGGAAGCTAGCTACCGCCCTCTTCCACGAGCACATAAAATGCGGTTCGTCAATAAGTCTATAATTGGATCAGACGATCTCCTGACGAACATTTCAACAGTAATTCTTCGAGGTTATAGTCTCAGCATATCGAGACCACACTCCATCATATGTGGCACACTGCAGGGTTTGGAAGAGGAAGCAGCATAAGCAATCAGGTCATGGTCGCATGCTGCTGGTTCTTGGAGCTCTAATATAGTCACCTCAGCGCTTTCTACAAGCGGTCGGTATCTTGGGGGACGGTCAAATGGGATACACAGAGTCTTCTGGTAATGTGCATGCATACAATATGCAGTACAGGCTGTTCGCAAGGCAAAATCGATGCACAATGCTAAAAGCGTCACCTGATGGAAACATGATAATGAAACTAACAGCAGTGGATTTGGCTGTAGGTCTGGCCCTCCCACGCGGCTCTAGAGTATCAGTTTATGCGACTAGTGGCGACGTTGGAAGCGGGCCATGGCTGTTGCCTGAGATGCAGTCCTGTCCCTGGGCCTCAGAGCTGTCATCGACCTGATCAGATGCGTCATCTCCTCGTCTACAAGGTAAGAGCTCGATGGCCTCATATCACGGATGTGGCACTTGACATGCCTGAGGCGTTCAGTACGCACAATAAGGACCTGTTTTCAAAGGCCACAGCAAGGTTAATTCTAGTTCCACGTTGCACAGCGAGCAGCCAATCAAAGATTCGACCATCGTTGCGCGCGATTCGAAATCTTGATATAGTGATGCGAGAGCAAGCTGCGTACTGGAGGCGTAGACGTTACAAAGTCCACGCAATCCATTCATCGCTTCTTTCACGAAGAGACTGACACAGATATTTCTTATTACAACAACTGGCTGTGCTGGAAGGATTGCGCATTTCAAGGCGTTTCTGGCAATGCGACAAAGTGAGGCAGGCATGGTGCACCTGCAGTCGAATGATGACGCTGAGCTGCATGAGCTTCACGGAGGCCCTCTGCGGTCAGGAGTTGGCGCCTCAAACCATTTCCCACACCGTCTGCCCAAGGCTGCCAGTAAAATTGTTGCACAAGAAGGGGCCGCAGCCACAGGCCGCCAAACGCATGCAGGGGCCAAACTCGAGCCGGAACACAGCCAACAAGCCGTAGCCGCTCACCGGACAAGTAGCCTTTCGTCCATCGCTTATACTGCGTTATGACTGGAGCCGCATTCCGGTGAGAATCCGTGGCTAAAGAATTCTGGCAGGACGTTAGACTTAAATATCAACAACCTGGGCAAGACGTTTTCCGCCCATCTCTTACAGAATTTGAGCTCCAACAACTGTGCACAACGATAAAATCGCCTCTTGCAGTCTTACCCAACCCGTGATTCTATACACAGTTCCAAACCACCCTCTCAGAACTGATCCTAACGGAGCAAGAACACCGGCGAAGACATGAACCCATGCTTACGACCGCTGCCATGGGTCAGCCTCAACCCGCGACACCACTCTATCTCGCCATGGTCTCCCTTAACCACATTCACGCTCCTACTGTAGGTTTCTACTACATGGGAGCTTGCGCATTTAGTCTGTGCATTTTACAAAAAACGCGATTGGTATCGCAAAAGAAACGGCGAAGCATACTCATCTCCATGCTCATAATCTTGGTCGCGTACATTATGGAGGTTCTCTACTACTTCAGTCGGTCGGTGCGCGAACGGGGCTACGAAGCACCAAAACCTGCAGCAATCCGCTGTTTAGGGTCGATATTGGTCTGGAGTCCGCTGGCGTATATGCTTTGGTCGAGCAAGACGCTACGATGGCATGCGTACTTTGGCGCATTTGTTCTACAGTTTGCTTTGGAAACTACGACATGTCTGACAACAGCTTTTTCCATTGCAGAAAGGAACTTGCAGAAGAATGCACCCTTCGTGATAGGCTGTGTTAGGGCAGTCGCTTCCCTTGTCTTGCTGCTTGATGCGTTCGTCATTTTAGTCACCAAGCAGGCAGAGACCAGCATGGACGAGGAGCGCCAACCTCTACTGGGAAAGCAAACGACTGCTTCAGCCACGCCCAATGGCAATACTGGATATGGGACCATCCCTACGGAACCCGCAAACGACGACGACAAGGACATCAAAGCTCTGCAGGCGAAGCGTCTCGAAGAAGCTGGTGGCTGGTTCGGATACCTCGAAGGCTTCGCTGTGTTCTTACCCTACCTGTTCCCGAAAGATGACTGGAAGGTCATGGCCTGTCTGGGACTACGGCTCATTCGCATGCTGCATGTGCGCGTCCTCAACTTGCTCACTCCTCGGCAGCTTGGTATCATTACCAACAAGTTACAGCACTCTTACGAAACTCAAAGTGGGATTATGCCATGGAAGGATATCGGCCTGTGGGTGTTGTTCTCATACATCAACAGCTATGCCGGTCTCGGTTTTATTGACGACATTGCGAACTTTGTCATCTCCAACAGTGCATATCGTCGTATCACCTTGCTAACTTACGAGCACGTGCTCGGCTTGTCTATGGACTTTCACACTTCGAAAGACTCAGGCGAGGTTTTGAAAGCCGTTGAACAAGCTGCCTCCCTAAACTCACTCATCGAGACGGTTCTCTTCAACATTGCGCCAATTCTGCTGGATCTCGTCATAGCAATGTATTACGTCACTCACCTGTTCGATGCATACATGGTTTTCATCATCCTCTTCATGGGCGCAGCATACATTACCATCGGATTCTACTCCACGACCCTTTCTCAGCCCAAGCGAAGAGACTATGTTGAGAAGCAGCGTAACGAGAGCTCAACGGTCAATGAGACGGTTCACAACTGGCAAACGGTCGCTTACTTCAACCGATTAGCATTTGAACACAAGCGCTATGCGGAGAACATCATTGCCACTATCTCCGCTCAATACTCATACTACTTCCGGTCAATGGGTGGCCATGCAGCACAGAACGTGTTGATAACTTTCGGATTTGCAGGTGCTTGCGTCTTCGGTATGTCACAAATCACTACTGGCCACAAGCCAGTCGGTAATCTCGTCACCTTGATCATGTACTGGCATACGATGACGTCGCCACTCTACGTACTTTCATACAGCTACCGGCACATCTCTAGCTCACTCATCGACGCTGAGCGTCTTCTTCAGCTACTCGATACCAAACCTACAGTTACCGACCACGACGATGCAAGAGACATTGTGGTTTCTGCTGGAGAGGTTGAGTTCAAGGACGTCGACTTCCACTCCGACGAGCGGAAACCTATCATCAAGGGCGTTAACCTGAATACCGAGGGTGGACAAACCATCGCTTTCGTAGGCGAGACAGGAGGAGGCAAATCAACGATGCTAAAACTGCTCTTCCGCTTCTATGATGTTACAGGAGGATCCATCATGATTGACGGTCAAGACTTACGTTCAGTCACGCAAGCTAGTCTTCGCGATGCCATTGGTCTCGTTCCGCAAGACCCTGTCCTCTTCAATCAGACTATCCGTCAAAACATCCGTTACGCCAAACTCGATGCTTCCGATAGCGACATTGAAGATGCCTGCTGCGCCGCCGCTATCCACGAGGATATTGTCGGCTTTCCTGACGGCTACAACACGAAAGTTGGCGAACGCGGCGTCCGTCTCTCAGGTGGCCAGCTTCAACGTATAGCTATCGCCCGTGTATTACTCAAGAATCCCAAGATCGTAATGCTCGACGAAGCAACATCAGCAATCGACTCCTCGATCGAAGCACTCATCCAACAGGCCTTCCGCAAATTGAGCCAGGGCCGTACCACCTTCGTTATCGCACATCGCCTGAGTACGATTGCCGACGCAGATCAAATTTTGGTGATGGAAAAGGGTAAAATCATCGAGAGGGGAAAACATCAGGAGTTGCTGAGGAATGAGGGTGGGAAGTATGCGGAGCTTTGGTCCAAGCAGACTGCGGGGCTTTTATCCAGCACGCCGTCGAAAGAAAACGGCCAGAAGGATGGAGAGGTAGACGTGGGAGCGAAAATGGCTGAGAACAAAGCATCGAAGGGCAAGTACGAGGTGACGGCGACTGCGACGGCCGTAGAGCGGAATGGTGATAATGATGATACGATTGCGAATCGTAGGTAAGATTCGTGTTCAGATCGTACACAAGGCAAGAGCGCCGAGCGAGGGACGCACTAAGGGCTGCTGAAGTATGAGGGAGAAGAGCTTACGGAGCTTGGCCTGAGCAGACTGCTGCGAAGAATTCATCGGGGGTAATGGAGCGCCTGTCGAGGAAGAGATGTGCGGTGAGCTTGATGGAGATAGGGAAAATGAGAAATGTGATGAGATGAGCTTGAACAGCAGCAGTGGAATGTCTTCAGAAGATCTCTAGGGGAAAGCATCCGCCTGTACACTCGAATTGAACAGCGGCGGACTAGTACCATCAACTATGATCGGCCCTGTGGATTCCTCCCTCACGTCGCATACATGCCACAAAACTGGTGTTGCAACAACCCGAGTGGGCAGAGTAGATGCCAGCCCTCAAATCATCGCTGTGTACGGTGTTGAAGAGTTTGTTTTCGTGCCTGGGTAATGGTTTGGAACATCTTCCCTGTTTGCACATGTTTCCATGTGCATGGCTGCATGTAAGGGGGTTACTAGGCTCAGTGACTACCTGGATGATCAAGAAGTATCGTGCTTGTTGTAGCGAGAGTGTGTTCACTCGAGACGTATTAACCATTCTCGCATACTGGGCTCTCAGGCAAATGTCATCACAACCACGATCGGTGTTTACCTAGCGGTGGAGAGTGACATAACTCTCCTAGTATCATAACTTTCTAATCGCCTGTAGAAACTGCACTTTAGGCTCTTCTTACTGCAGTATGATCATCTTACATGTCAAACCAGTACGCGCCCGGGTTGAGGGCCCTTTGGCATCTCCACTATAATAAACTTACAGTCATGCTGTCGAAGATAATTCGCTCTCCCCACTCGACGATAGTGAGAACTGATAGCCAGGCAGAGACCTCAGCTAGTGATTGTTTGTAGCAAGAAGTGGCAGGCCACTAATCACGATATTCGTTGACCGGCACCTCATGAGTAACTGTCGCAGTCTACGTACAGCTTGCTCGGTCCGATAAGTACTCGGTCCTATGTGAACAGAGTTTCACCATAACCCTGCTGACATCCGATCATTCCGGTATATCAACACGTAGACTCACTTCAATTCAACTTCAGTGTTCCTACCAAATTCTACTGCCTAATAGCCTATTACTTAAACCGTGATAGATCTTCTAAGTTTGTGGTCCATGCGGTGCGGGCGAACAGAATTTTGGTTTGGAATTGTATGTTTCGCTAGATAGGACTGACCCGCTTAAAACCCATCGTGAACTTCTATCTGGATCTGCCCTCATGACGAGGTTTATATTCGAACCCTGTCCAGTTCTCAGGCGTCTGGGCGATTCTCATAACCAATAGCATACTAGCGCACGCCTTTGTCTTTAGGATAGAGCTTTCAGTCTGCCTAATAATCTATCTCTCACGCATCATCATCAGGGAAGTAGGTGTTTATTTTGTTTGTAACGCTTGATTTGAGGGCGCAAGCGCAGGGGCAGCTCTCGTAGTTGAGTCTCGTGTGAGAGGTCTCATGGGCTAGTCTCGTGCGAGCAATGAGATACCCTCAGAGGGAACTCAAGGCTCTGAGGACTCCGAGGCGTGCTGAGATCAGAGAGTACGTAGTACTCTGTGTGCGGGAGCTGGCCACCCGGCCGGCGTTCAACTATGTACAGAAAGCAGAAACGCAGAAAAATATAAAACAATAAAGTCAACGCAGGCAGCCTAAGTTGGTGTTAACTTAGTGGGATGGTGGGCGGGTGGAAAAAACGAGCGATATAGCCTATTGAGCGTACAATGAGGCTGTTGATGATGGCTGAGGAGATATGGATGAGGCGGCCGAGAGTGAGACTCTGCCCCGAGGCGCCAAAGTCCGTGCGGGGACTTGGCATCAACCGCGTGAGAGAGAACCAATCAATAAGCTAACTACCCTTTCACGAGATTGCAGATAACTTGAAGCTTTGTTACAAGATATATGCCCAATGATTGTGGAGCAGTTCATCCAGTTCTTGCACGACCAGAGAAGCTTCATTTTGAACGACGTCTCGGCGTAGATCCATGCTATTAATCGAAGCATGTTGGATGCTACAGGATTGTGTCAAATGTACTTGTGAAGCTTTTCTACAGGCTACGCAGCTTATTGCCATGCAGTCACCTGCTTATCCGCACCATGCTCAGCTTCGTGGTTTCCTCCATACACGGTGTTTTCACGACGGCCCTTCCTACAACCATTCAAGATCTCAGGAAGGTCTCGATATCATACACTGAACGTCAGAACGCAGCCCTACACCACTACGCTACGCAACCAAAAAGGTACGTATGATCAGTAGACTACCGATCATGGTGTGGGGTAGTATATATCGTCAGCCAGGCCTGACACTGAACTTGTCCTCTTTCTTCGCCTTTCGACGAGCCGACCCCACCATCGTCACCATCTTTAAGAGATCCTCCCATATATATGGATGAGACCACCACCATCGCGATCGACGCGTCGAAAACGGTGGTTGGATCTCTTTTGCTCAGCACCAAATCACTCCCTGTAGCAAGTATGTGGTGTCTCGCCGCTGTATCAGAGTCCCTACTCTACTCGCAGCGCCATCGAGTTCATTCGCTATGTTTCGTCGGTCGAGGGATGGTCCAACCAGGAGAGAATCAAATAGTGGTCACCCTGTGATCGGTGCTTGCGAGTTGCTTTGTATCTGAATCAACGAATACTTCCTTCAATCTATATTTTCCGATAGCATGTTGTAGCTGTTTTGCGCTAGAGGCAAATTTTCTTCCTCGTTCGCTGCACATGTACCTGAATATCGAGAATTCATCAAGGTCCATCTGATTGGCGAAAAAGTTTGCAGTGGATCGTGGGTCCGCTTGGGCGATATAATGCATGCCAGGAATGCTTCCTTTGTACTGAACGTCTGGTAGGTCAGGGTTTTGAGCTGGTAGCCGAACCAGCCACTGAAGCACTGTTTCCGGGGTTTGAATGTTTCTACCTGATGGCATGACTGGCTGTGCGGCGTTTCGTTCCGACACGTGGAAAGGGTTTCTTTCGGCAAATTCTTTGTATGTTTCCATAGAAACTAACGTTTCATTCCGGCTGCTGCTTCCGGGGCTGTATCTGGAAGGGTAGTACGTGTTGGGCCTAATTGAATTGGCTATATGGGGAGACTGACCCAACAGCTCTGTGGTGGCTACATTCCGTGTATCGTTGACGATGGGGTCCGCCCCGCTATGTGTCTCTGCATCAGGAACTGCAGTCTCCTGTGACCAAACTGGCGATGTATTCGCCCATTGTTGAGCTTCTCCCACTTGCCCGTATTCAGAGCCGGTCGTCCGCGGTCGCTTTATTGTTTGGAGGACGTCGTGGTGTTGCACGCCATCGTGCGTAGAGTTGTACAAGGGTCGCTTTGACGAAATGCGTGACGGGCAGCTTGACGGCACGGGTGATGGCTCTGCTTCATTCAATGAAGCAGCGTGTGAGTCGGGGATCCCTTCTATGCCTATGATAGACCTCTCGATAGCTGGAAAAGGCTTGCGAGCGTGCATGTCTTTCGGTGTCGGCTGATGTACCACCTGCAAGCACGACGGTACTGAGGTAGAGTCTGTAGAGTCAGTAGAATCGCTAGTGGAACAAGAACCGATGGGGCTGCTGGCCCAGAAGGGTAGTTTGGCTGGAACTGTTTGCACAGGTTGTACTGTTTGCTCCGGAAAGCTCGACGGGACCACCTGTACCCTCTCAACACTCGTCTCTCCGAACAGAAAGACGCGAACGATATGCTGGGCCATAATCGAAAGAGATAGACCGCCCCTTGGAGTTAGACTTTCTCTTATCTGATGGTTGTATAAGTGCTGTACAGCTGCTGGTTCATTGAAAAGGTCAACGCCGTGTCTTTTTTTAATGTTGATGTGCTCGGGTTCAGACATGTCTGATGAGGTCGGTGCCCTTGTCGCTATAACGTCCGCACTCTCGATTGAATGACAAGATGTACCAGCGGAAAATGAGGAATCCAACTCATGCTTCACGAAACTACTTAGCTGTGCTTGGGTGACGGAGCCTTTAGAAAGAGCATTGCGGATTGTGTGGAGAAAGACGTGTTGATAACAACGCTCAACGGTTTCTTTCTTCTGCCCGCGTAAGGCTATCGGAAGATTTCTGGAGCGCGAATGTTCGTCGAACTCGTATTCGAGGATTTCTACAACTCTTTTTCGTAATGTGTCATTTTCCCTGTCCATAGTGTCTAAAAATTTCGTCATAGGCTCGTGTACCCTCGACTGTAGCAACCGTACGTCTTTTGCAAAGGTACTCAGCGTTAAGATGGGACCTTGACGACAGATTGCCTTCTCCACCTTCTTCCGAAGTTCAGGATCTTTGAGTCCAGGAAAGATCGAATTTTGCTGGAATTGGCGCTCGACGAAGTCTTGGTCGTCTTCGGAAAAGCGCGGAGCTAGAGACTGCAGTAAGTCTATGGACTTGACGTTAACATGTGGCACCACCCCGTCGTCCCATCCCAGAGTAATCTTTTCCCATTGATGAATGATGACCTGGATGTAGTTCTGGACTTCCTGCTCAAAGTTGGCTGTGAGAACGGCGGGAACCAGTAAAATGAGCGTACTTACCTCATTGCAAAAACATTTGCGCACGTCGGTCAAGAAATTGAACGATTTCGTTATCCACATACTGGGAAGCCGGCTCAGCTCGCGAAAAGCGTCTACAACGCCTGGAGTCTTCCTGACGAGACGTGCATCCTCACAGATATGGGCTGGGGGTAAGTTCTTCGCCGAGTTTGATGTTACTAGTTTGCTCGTAGGGGCGCTAAACATTTGGCATACAGCTTCGTGACAGGTCTCTATAGCCCATTCGCTATTGTTGGAGCCGTCTAAGTGATAAGGCGTTAGTAGTGGTGGGTTGATGCCGACGAATCATGTTCTTCGATCATTATTTCCCTATGCCGGCACGCCACGAGAATGATCAGACGGTCTTACCTTTCCAAAAAAAGTCGACAACCCACCGTCGTTCGTGGTTATTGATACGTTGCTCCCAGCGTGAAGCCTTGGACGATCTGACGACTTGTAACAGGGCCATGTTTTCTATCATGCGGATATCTGCGTCTTCTGTGAATCGAAGCTCAGGGAAATCGTGTCCATCGAGTGTCTGCTTCTTTCCGATGCATCTGTTCTTCCAGTGCCGAAAGGAGATCTCGGCTTTCAGGTGGATTTCCTTCTGCCATGGTTTCCATGTCCGAGGCTTAAGCTGTCTTTGTAGTTCGCTGAGCTCTTTTGCATGAATGATCAGATCGTCTTCCGAGATATCGGGTAATTCAGATAAGGCGATTATGCCAGACCCGACGTAACGTTCGTGGTCGGTACCGAATCGAGTAGACGGCATGTTGTATATTACAAATTCCTCCTTTGTTCTTTGTTTGATCTGCTTTTAGTAAAGATGAAATTGCAGACAGGATGCTTCGCCGAACATACACGCCCATGCTGACATGTGAGCATCGTCAGCTGTTTCCACTTTGACGCACCCGTCCCCCATCACCACCAGGCATGCATATATCTGACACCGATTCACAGTTATCTTCTGTCTGTCGCGCCTCCGTAGTCAAGCAGAGCATCAACAACAAAATGGTTCTGAGAGATCTGAAGATTTTGCAAAAGATTAAGGACTACCATTATAATAGAGCTGCCAACATCGAAGATCTCACCGACGGAATTTATCAGACGAGTGGAAATGTTACTTATGCTGTCGTCACGCATAGTTTCCAGCTTGTAAAGCACTTTCTTGTGGATAGTACCAAATTACACGAGTCTGAAATCGCTGTTCCTAAGGAGATCAACCAAAAGATTGCAGAGAGACTTGACAATGTCAGGTCCGTTAATACCCTCTTCATCCTTGATATTTGGAAGAACGTTGCCTTCATTCCTTACTTCCAGGAGATAGTCAGTCTGGCAGATATCTTGACTTTACGAAATGACTGTCCGCTTGAACAAAGACATGTCAGGATGCTAGTGAATGACGTGAGCGGCCCCCTCTCCCCAATGCTCGCTCCGCATACATGACGCTAACGATCGCAGATAATCGACGGCATATCCAATCTACACAAATTCAAACTGCAGAAGGGTTTGTTTTCAGCGGAAGACATACTGCTTGTACGTCGCCAAGACCAGTTCTATTTCCAAATTGGTAAGCTTGCAACAGCTGAATCCAAGACAGTGCTGACGATAAAAGCCGGTCTCGAAAACTGCAAGTGCTTGGAGGGAAAGGAGCCCACGGACGGCCTTGAACTACAGTCTTTCAAAACAATACTGCATCTTGTTGGTGGACCCAACGTGGCAAATAGATCTGATCTGATCTCGGGCTTGATTACTTACCTGTCAGACTTGCAAGTACTCGGCAGTAGGGAATTGGCAGTGGCACGTGAGACAGTGGATATGGAAGACGAGAAACAGAGGATAAAATACGAGGAACAGAAGGCGAAGCACGAAATGTTTCCATCGTGGAGCAAGGATATACATCGCATGGAATTGGAAGTATACTTCCATGCTGTGCGCGTACTAGGTACTACCGTCGGTGGTACTTTTGCCAAAACAAAAGTCACCAAATAGGTGAAGAGTGAACATCAGAAATTGGGTTGTCTGACCCCGTATTGTGGGAAGGCTTCCCTAGAAGCTGCACAACACTGTAGCAACTGTATACACAGACATAGTTGGCCTTGCAGCAGAATTATCACAACAACTACATCGCAAAGCTCATAGCACACTCTTGCAAAGCATAAGACACATTTAGACCGTGGAGGACATTTGACAATTGAACTGAAACCTGATTCGGGCTTTTGCGAACAGCTTCACATGAATCACCCGTGTTCGGTCAACAGTGTCTATTTTGCCCAGGGAAGCAATCCTGCTAACGACAAGCAACGCAAACGCTTATGGTCTATGCTAAGGAAGACGGTTGTTCTTCATGCTACATCCCAAACTAGCCAAGAGCACAACATACAACGGCTACGACAGCTAAGACGATTGTCATAGTGAAGCAAGATGCTTGACCAGACATAGCACCGTCGATTACGGCATCTGAATCGCGCGTCTGGGTTGGCAACAGCCCATGAATATGTGTCGGTAGGTCTGTGGGGACGGCAGTGGCTGCAAGGCTATAAGCAGAGTGGATGTTGTTGGCTACGGAGCTGGCCTCCAACTCTACAGACTTGATAAGAGATTCCAGCATTTCTAGCTCGTTCGGCTTATCTTCCGCACGAGGGTTGCGCTTCGCATGAGAGATCGCGATCAATAGAGGGCAGAGAACAAATGCAGGTTTCATGGTGATGCAAGGTGTTAGGTGGACACTTCAGGATACGTAGGAAGATGCCTCGGCTCAGGTTACGATGACTCGATGCTCAATCGCTTGTGGGTAGGCAGTGTGTACGTAGCGCTGAGGGGGGAGATACAACGCTTCTATAGGGTCTTCGTAATACAGACCCAGTGCCTAGAGTAATCGGTTTGTGTGTAATCGTAAGCCCTAAAGAATTGACCGCCTTTGAACATGCTATGACTATTGCCGGACAAATCACTATGATGATGCTCGAAAAGCAGAGAAGCTTACCGCGATTGCATTCCGTCAGCACTATGCTTGTTTTCGTATAAGCAGGGACATGAAAAGGGGAATAGATTCGCTCCGGTTCCGGGTCTGGGGTTTTCACTCGTTCACGCGAACGACCTACCAAATTAAGAAATCAGCTTCAGAGTGCGTGCTAGATGCACCCATGCAGAATAATCCTGCAGCCTTCCGTAAACAGTGTCTATATGGATGACGTTGGAGACCTCCGTGAGGGCAGTGTAACCATTCGGTCCTTTGCCCCAACAGCAAGGAGCTTTTTGACCTTGCACGCAAAAGTGCAGATGCCTTCCATCGACCCCGCGTTCTCATCAATTCTTGTAGACGACAACGTTCACTGTTGTAGCGAGAGATGCAGGAATTGTTCCAATTCTACCCTTTGGTCTCGCCTTGACCCAACGGCGCAACACTTACCGTCAGTGCAAATGTGTGCCCGTCTATATAGTGGTGTCAGCATCGATCCGGTAACAGCAGCAGAAGTTCATCCGTGCCATGGCTTTCCAGCGAGAAACTCTGGTCCCATAGAACTAGACATGGCTGGACAAGTTCGACAAGCGCAGCAGGTGGAGGACGTGAGGAAGTGGGAGGCGGAGGACGAACGGCCGGAGGTAGAATCCCACAAGATACTGACGGTCTCGATCCAATTGGATTTCGAGATCACGGAAGAGACAGTCGAGTGCGAGGATTCCTTGATTCGTCCGTGTTACCCCACGTTCTCACCAATGCAGGGGCTAGAGGCTGCTGTGCCGAGTTTCAACGATACAGTTGTAGTGCGTAGTATACCTAGAAAAAGGCGATTTCCTGGATCTAGTGATGATGACGTTGCACATGCGCGGAAAAGGAGGCGCTGCGATTAGGACACATGAACGTACACTCTCATGCACTTGCAGCTTCCGCTTTGCGCACGCGGCTCAGTTGTCATCCCACACAGGACATGGACCCGCCTGGTATACGCTTGTCCGGAAAGAACGTAGGCTCTGCTAGCATCACACTTTGATTGGCCTAAGCGTCTGACAGAGGATCGACCTATGGCATCACTGACAGAAACTAGCACTCTTTGGGTAGGATTACCATGAAACGAGAGAAGCTTGGCGTGGGATCAAAGATCGCCTGCTTACAGCAACCGGAAGCTGCAAGTGCATGAGAGTGTACCAGAACTGAAGTGGATTCTGGCTTGCGCCACACCGGCAAATGCACACGGACCGAGAAAGAGGCAAGGTGTGCATCGACTGAAAGTGTCTTTCGGTGCTACGATATCAGCGTGAGAATAGTCTAGCGAGGATAGTGGAGGCTTCAGCTTGACGTGGGCGGTAGTAGATCAGCACAGGTAATCTGGCACAGATAATCCATCTTGGTCTCCTCGTAGAAGATAGATTAGTTTGGGTGAAGAACACTCTGGTCTCGTATAGATATTACGTGATCTATCTCTCTTGGCACATACAAGTGACGGACTATGTGAGGGCAGCTTACAGCCATTGCACCAACATCCTAACAGAAGCGCTGGCCTGACCCGCTGCGAGGTACGGATAGACGTCACGTAATACACATGATGAGGTGTCAGCAGGGCAAGGGCAAACTGCTTACTCCAAATTCGACCGCCGCAGCTTGCTGACGACCGTGTTGACACCATAACCCAGCGCAGCCTGCCCTCTCGTGTCGGCGCGCACAACCGAGAGAAGAAATTGCCCTACCGTCATGAGAATCCGAAGAAGATGTGAATGGCCTGTGGCTCAAGCCAACTCTGAAACTGCCGCGGCGAGTGCTGTTCTGGCTTCTTTGTCTCGTGGCATTCCTTAGCTTTGGGACGTCTTCCATGATGTATTGGATATCTGCTGGCTCCGCCGTTCGATTCGTGTCCGCCCTTTGCGCTATACTCGCGACAACAGCCGTGCAAAAGTTCGTTGTGCTAAAGCTTGTAGTAATTCTCTTGAAACGCAAACGTGAAACTTCCGCAGTCGTCCTAGAGACGGTTCTGAGGTGAGTGGTGGTTCTCTAGCGCTTAGGAGACGATGTTAACGTAGCTAGCAACTGGACGGAAAGTACCCTGGTTGTCGTAGCAGCCTGGACTGATCAGACCGCCCTAGGGCCAGCTTTCTTGGTGGGTGCAATCACCGTCAATCAGCTTGTCCTCCTCGGAGCATGCTTCATACAGGGCGGCCATCACTGCAGAGAGATCGGATACCCAATGCTCATGGCATTGATACACGCCGGGCGCTGCCCGCAGGCCTGGCCTTGTTAGCGTATGCTGTCGTTTCCAATGCAGGATCGGAAGGTAAAGAGTGCATCCCATTGGCTAGCCGTAGACGCTTACCCTGTTCAACAGTAGCTAGCGAGAAAAGACCGCTAGTCTTCTGTATCACCGCGGTCTTGCTCCTACTATATTTCGCAGCCCATGTTGTTTTCATATGCGAGCTGCACTCCGACGTCTCGTTGTGGATCAGGGGTCTGACAAGTATGCTATCCTGTAGAGATCGCAACATGCGGGTCGACTATCGAAATAGCGAGCTGTTGCCTAACAGCTTCTCCGGTAGGATTAGCGTCCCTCACATCTGGCATCTTCGCGATCACAAAGAGTTGTGGCTTCGTGGACGGCTTCGCTTGGACGAAACAGATTCCAAGCCCAATAGAAGACAGCCCTCAGACAGCGCTACTTTGGTACTGACGCTCTTGTTCTGCTGCTCAGCAATCCTTTTCTTGTGCATCCAGTCTGTCGACACGCTTGCGGATACAAACACGCGGAGCTGGCGATCTTCACTGCATGCGGGTTACGTCCTCTTTCCGCTCACAACGAGTGCAGCTGGACTGATGGCTGTGCAGCTACATGGCTGCTGCTGCAAGTCTGCCGTATTTCATGGCCAGATATTGCTCGCGTCTGTCCTGTCCACGATGCACTTGCTTTGTTTCGCTCTACCCGTATTCGTTCTGACCAGGTGGGCCACTGCTCCTGGATCCAGCCTCGAATTCTTTGATGTACACCAGCTCGGGCTTCTGGCTCTGGCCTTACTTCTTCCTCTGTACTCGATGCAGAGAGGCAGTGATGATTGGTACGTTTGCAGTCATCTGCTCAAGCGCAAGCTGACTTTTGCTCCAGGCACTTGGGCATGGCCTTGCTGTTTCTCTATATAGTTTTTGCAACTTGTATTTGGTGAATGCAATGATCTGTGTGCTACTAGGGACACGTCGAGTTAGCGTGGCTGGAGTGATAGCGTGGTCATCGTGTGGTAAGTAGCAGGCGTGTCCTTGAGCTTAGGAGTTTGAAAGTAGGCTAGTTTACACGCCGAATTCTAAAGGCGCTAGGAAGCTTGAAGCCCGAAGTTAAAGATGCTATATTGTGTTTTGATCCGATTGAATACCAGCAAGCCAACCATCCATGTCTGTCGACCTCCTGTCTAGTCCTGCTGGCGTCGGCACGCTGACCTTTGCGTCATCAACATCTGCAGCGCCTTTATGTCCGTAACTACGACGCACCGACCCGACACCAACTCAAGAGATCTAGCACTGTCCTGGAATGTAGGTTGTGCTCGCGCTCTCGCTTGCCGGTTCTGGTCACCGAGTCGGAGGCTGCAGAGAGATAGCGGTTACGTGAACACGAGCAACTCAAGCAGTCACACACTTTGACAGAGATTCCAAACCCGCCTAATCACTCATAACTATAGCGGGAGAGTCTTACTGATGCTTTGCGACTGTCATTCCAAGAAGATAGGTTACACACAATCAGCGATCAAACGAGTAGTTTCGGCCCAAACATGCGGGCTAGCTATGGACTATGGACGACAGAAAACAGTACAAGTACGGCAAATGCCCCTCTGGCAACGGAGGTGAGAAGCTGCGACAAGCGCTTGGGGAACACTATGGCTAGGAGTTGACCACCACAGGACCTGCGAGGGTAGCGGCTGTCAGATCCGCGATGCTAGTGAGTTTAGGCTGCGTTACTAGCACTGCAAAGGATGTGCCCGATAGGCTAGACGGGACCATCGTGCTTCCAGAGCTTTCGTCGAACAAGGTCAGGGCAGTGAAGATGGGCTGGGCAACCTGATTCACCCAAGCCACGAACACCCGACTACCCACCTGATCAACGGCGAACCTAGCAGCGGCATCCCACTCTACGCTAACGTTCGTACCCGGCTGCACATGACCAGAAGTCTTCTTTTCTATCGTGAGCTTTGGCAGTATGGGTAGCGGCAGCTGCACGCTGCAAGAGCCTGGCCGGAAATACTGCAGCACGAAGTTGTAGGCCCACGTCGGAGTCGCAGGCGTATCGAAAGACTGTCCGCTTGCGTTGCGGTGTGAATGGTCGCCGAGAAGCGCAATGTGCTTCGCGTCTACGCTCGCGATACTGGACAACAGGATGGCGACCGGCCCGTCCGCTGCCTCCGCCATCGACATGAAGACACCGACGTTGATGGACTTCAAGGTGACCATGAGAGAGCTCAGCTCGGTCACATTGCTGGGCAGATCATATTGACAGGAGGGCACGTCTGGATTCCCCGACTGGTTGAGCAGGGTCCGCAGGGTCCGCAGCTGCGTCTGCTCTTGCTATTCGAACACACACGTCAGCGGAAGTTCTCTAGCGCGGCGAGCGAGAAGGACTACGTACCACAGCAATCTCCGCGACCAGGCTGGCCAGACGTTCTGTATCATTTCTCGCGCTTGACAAACGTGGCTCGACTACCCTGCTTTCGTTGAACACCCAGACACCCAGGTTTTTCAGAACGAGCGCCAGCTGGACAGCATCGACAGACGCCGGAGACAGACTCACCGTGCCGTTCTGCTGGCTCGTCTCCGGTCCCAGCAACGCTCCCGTGGGTCTGTACAGTCCTGAAGAGGCAGACGCCTGCGCCCCGGCCATAGACGTGAGCTTGCTACTGAGATCTGTCTGAGTGGGCACGGCACCACTTGGTGAGTGCTCTGCAAGACTGCTCACCTCAGTAGCCATGCTACTAGCAGTTGTGACAACAGGAACGCCCGATCCCCCAATGCCAGTGGAAGGGCCGGCAGGCGGAGTCGAAGGGGCAGCACCGTCGACGAGCTGGCCATTGTCACTCATGTCACTCGCGCTGGCACTCGCGGTGGGTTGACCGTTGTCACTCATGTCGCTCACACTGGGGCCTACGGCGGATTGACCATTGTCACCGATGTCACTCGCACTGGGGCTTGCGGTAGGTGAACCAGAGCCGACGGTTGGGCCCGCACTACCGTTTGCAGCCGAAGTAGGCTCTGCGGTTATGGCAGAGCTGCCGGACTCTAGCACGGAACCCAAAGCCTGAGTCGTATCACTTGTAGCGGAGGCAAGAGAGCTAGGTACGGTTACGCCTGGAGTGAGAGCAGGATTAAAGGACCCGGCAGCACTCTCTGCGAGAGTCCCTGTGGCATCGGGAAGAGGTGTTGCATCCGTCAGTCTCGACAGAGCGGTTGAGTTTGCAGGCCCATCGGGACTACCTGTCGACAGTCCTGTGGAACCCGTCCCGCTCATGATCGTCAAGGGAGCGGCAGTCAGCGTGGCACCGCTGTACATCATCGTGACCGAGGGCAGTAGGCTATTCGTAGAGAAGGGATCCCCTGATTTGGGGAAGCAATACTGCTGCGCGACGGACACTACAGACGCATTTCCATACTGGGCCTCACTACGACTCCACAAAGCGCTGGAAGCGAGCAGAAGAAGCGGAAACGTCATGACGATAGAGTTTATGACCTTGCGTGCCCGGCAGGGGCGGCGACAGTCTCATATAGCTGGCCCTGCGCGCATGGCCATCGCTGCACGCGTCAGCTATTTGCTGGTGAGCTGATGGCATCTGCGTCTACTTCTCACTCCCTCTCTGCTATGCTGCTTACTCGTGATCAGCGCCACTTTCAGCCAAAGAGCAGAATGTACACAGCCAACGGGGCACGACGAATGCTAGCACTTGAAAATCTCTACACGCAAAGTCACGCCATCCTTCGACAGACCACAGGCATAGGGACTTCGGTGATCGCCGTACCACATGGATGAAAGGTAACTCTAGACTGTCCAAGTCCAACGCCGCTTGCATGCATGTAACTCAGCCTTCGACACTCGTTTGTACGACTCATGAGTGACGCATGAGCTGAACAACTACCTTGCGTGACGAGCATTGCTGCTGTGCGGGTCGCACGCTTTTCCTCGTTCAGAAGGTAGTACTTGCCATTCATCGCGCTTGTTAGTGAAAGTTTGGCTAAAACTCGGTTCCTGGAAGCCGAAGAGCACTTGCATCATGCAAGCAACGGTGCCGTTCGCGCGCAAGCGCAACGCTACCAGGAAACGGGCCGGCTTGTGCACAACCGGGTGGGGGACTGGTCTAGCGTTCACAACTTCCAACCCTCAGCAATCGCGATTGACGGATGCACAAGCAGAGGTTCAGCAAAGTCTCGTAGTTGGCGCTACAAAGGTCTTTGCAGACGTCTGCCAACCTCTTTGTTCGCGTCCAGAATGATGGGCTGGCCTGAGTGACGGACCAAGGTAAGGGGGCTCACATAGTGGGCGCTGTCCGCACGCTTCCAAAATTTCTGCGTGATCCTGCTCGTGCCGTCTCCGCGGTCTCGTCATCTCTGCTTCCATCCTTCAAATTGCTCACGATCCAATTACTCGCGGCAGTATTGTGATCTTGATGTGCAGGCGAGCGAGACGTAAGCGTAATCAACGCGGAAGAAACTGGCCTGGATCCGTAGTTGACACAAACACTGCAACGATGCGGCGCAGTATCCTGATGATGCCGATGGTGATCAGGATCACGGAGGTTATCATCATGCTATACGCGGGGCTGACAGGTACCGTCTTGGCATGCTGACGCGTCTGCTCTGCCGACGACCAACGACGCTTGGTCCACAACGGGCAAGTGTCACAGCGCCACGCGCTAATACAGCCACTCCCATGCGTGCGAGGGAAATGAATTATGGACCGCGCACCACATGTTGCCCGGAACTGCCGAGGTTACGTGCTCCAGACCTCGAGGCGATGGTGCGGGCTGCACACTTATCCTTGTCAGGCCTAGATGTCAAGACTACGCTGCAGATAATTGTTCCGCGCCCTCGCAGGTTTATTTTCAAGATTGCGGAGCGATTGCAATCCCGACACAGTGGACAGTAGCGTGTATGGCCTGTCCACCACTCCACAACCATTGGTTCCTATTTCCGAGTGCTGCACCAACACTCATCCGGATCTGATGCATGTCTTGTCTCCGTCATACGTGCGCTGCGATCGGCTCTTCACGCTCGTCACTCGATGGTGCGAGGCTGCTGCGCCGCGAAGACGCAGTAGACGATACGACGGCGGCTCCGGACGCTGCAAGCAAGGCATCGCCCTGGCCTGTGCCCGTCTCAAATGGGGGCCTGAAAAGCAGGACCGACGGGCGAACTGCGATGGCAGGCGGGAGAGACGCTGGGAGCATCGTACTCGTTCAACACTGACACGTCCATCACTGGGTTGCTGCTCGTCGTGGCTAACGTCGAAGTGGCGTAAGCAGGGCGTTCGGGTGGGATCTGCGGATCGCCAGCCTCTGCGCGCGGCAAACGCCCATGGAAGGCGCGGCGCTCTTCGAGGAGGAACTCACGTGACCATTCTTGCATGCGGGCGTGTGCAGGGTTGTGGGTCCCCGCAGCAAGGGAATGCACCCTGTAAGCGAAAGACATACCACCTCGCCTCCTATCCGTTTGAGCGCAAGAGAGAAATTACACGCAATCTGCTCGTGCAAGCGTCGCTTACAGCAGTCGCATTCGATGTAGTAACTAGCGATACAGTCGCGGAGGCCCGCGATGACTGTGGTCCGGCGAGCTGCCGCGGAGCTTTGGCCCCGCCTGTCAGCCAATGTACGCGCGAGCCTCGTTCCTCCTGTATCCTGTAGCGGGCGAACTGCTGCACGTGCTGGGGAGGCTGATACTCCTGCGGTAGGGTGTTCCCCGAGCCGCCAAAGAACTCTAGGCGTGTGCTCTCGCGGCCTGCTGATGCGTAGCCACCGTTGGATCAGCACCCGGACGCCTCGCAGACATGGTGCTGACGCTTTTTCTATGGTCGGATAGTCCACGCATCTACGTAAAGTATGCCGTGCTCTCTCCTTTGCGTAATCACCCATTGTATTTGATCCTGATGACCGTTATGCACATTATATGCTTCCTTACTCTAGACCATTCCTGGTGTCGCTTGGGAATCCGCTAGCGAGCGTACAGCCGTACCCACATCGTGCCCCAACATCTCCCGTTGCAGAAGAAGTTGCCCGATACGGTGCGACGGCACAGTCGACGCGACAAAGGTGACAGCACAAATATCCAGCTCTTATGCTGTTCAGTCATCGTCTTCGCTGTTGTCAGATACTACCATGGATTCGTTTCATCCCGGCGGCCACTACCCTCTCCTAGATGAACCGCTTTATCACTCCGGATTTCTCGATAGCGCTCCCAGCAACCTTGATCAGCAGATGTCCCCTAGGAGCAATCGTAATGCCGTAGCACAACAGTCAGGGTCAGCAGCGTATTCCCGATGTATTTGAGATGATTGAGTGAGAAAGACTAGCTGACCATTTTCAGTGATTTGTCGGGGAATGTTGCACACAAATCAAGCACAGGCGAAACATCTCTAGACTCTATTGAAAAGCTCTTGCAGCAAGTTGCGCATTCGCTGCTTGAGTTACTGGACAGACAGAAGAGGACGCAGGAGGAGAACAGGAGGACGCAGGAGGAGACCAAGAGGACGCTGGACAGGTTGCTGGATTCGTTCAGGACGTTTATGACGGCAAAAAGGCCAGCTCAACGCGCTGCGAGGTCTCACATACCTCAATACAATGAGCCTGCCATATCAGAGACGTCACAATCCAGCCTAGCTCGGTATGTTCATGTCTCTTCATGACAATTGCAAGCCGCTTACTTTGAATCACAAGGGTCGAAGGCATGATGAAAGAAATCATGCGGTCGATGCAGCCACCCCAGCAAACCGAGCCACAGTATCCTTTGTGGTAGTTTGCAGCGGAAACTCTGCCTCGCACCATGGGATGTTGTGCATCTATCTGTGGCCTCTACATGTAATGGTTTTGAGACATGGGCACAAAGGGCAAAAAGGATGGTGCGCTTATCAAACTACTACTCAGCCAATATCTACAAAAACATCTCCAGATCTGTTACGGTGCTTAACCTGCCTGTACCCTCGCTATCTCCAGCTGCTCGCTCAAACGGTCGATCTCCATCAAAGAAGCGTACTCGGTACGGTATCTATATAACTGTTGAGAGAGAGCATTAAAGGTGTCATCCGTGACTTTACGTGCGCTAGCTGGAGCTGCAGTCTGTTCACGCGGACGGTACTTGATGCTCGGGATGATCTGGGCATCCCGCTGCACTGGACTCTTCTCGATTTTGTGTACGCGGCCGACGAGATCTTTGAATTTGAGGTCGATGCGCGTGATTGGGTCCTGTAAAGACTTCTGAACGCAAGGATCGTTGACACTGACCAAGAGTACGTCGATTGCTTGCTCAATGCTAGTTACGCGCTGCAGCGGGGTGGGCGGTGCACCGGCAGGATCTGGTCTCCGTCCTTCGTCTTGGACACTCTCCACTTCGCTCGAGGCTTCTTGCACACTTGTATCCGGAGGCGCAACTGCAGTCTGCGCTTCTTCGTTCATCTCACTTCTCGCTATGCTGTCTGACGGAGAAGGCTGTGAAGCTCGTTTCAGTTCCTTCAGTTTGCTGTGTGGGAGTCAGAATGCACTCAAGCTACAATTGGCCGGCTGACGCTGGATACATACAGTCTGTACTTTCGCTGTGCTATTCTGTTGCACGTCCTACGCGCTTCTTTAGCGTCCGCTGGGTCGTCGTACTTTTTGTTCGCCATGAGTGGAATGAAAATTACTCAGCGTAACGCAACGTTGCTGTGCGTGGGAACTATGACCTGTCTGCATGGCAGACCAAGTGACAGATTAAAACCCGAAGTCATCTTGAGCCCTACCCATAAGCAGTCTCTATCCAGGTTGCACTACTAGCCGCGTTGTAGGAGCGTGCAAGTGCTGTGGGTCTCGAGCATTGGCATCGTGGATGCTAGCACGGTCAGCATTTTGATCGACGAGAACATGATGAGCCGTAAGCATAAGCAGTTTGCATCGCTGTTACAGTAGCACGCCAGCCGTGATGTGTGGACCTGCAAGTAGGGTGGGTCTTGACGTTTGGCGTTGTGGGTCTCAACGTCCCGTAGGTTCGGGAAACGCTAGCGGGGGTAAGCACAAATGATGGCAATTGTTCCTGCAGGCCCCAGTCGTCACAGGCACTCCACAAAAAACCAGAAAATGGTGCTTGCCGCATACAGCTGCCCTCGCTGGCGAAGTGAAAGTGTGCCGAGTGCTTGCGTCTTCCTTGCCCGATGTCGTTTAGTCAGAGCAACCACGACAATTCCGTTCATTGTTAGTCAATGATTCATGGTACAAGTCTCCAACTTACTGTTTCGATGAGGCCTTGGCAAAGACCCGTTGCGCCTTCTCCCGTAATGCCTCAAAGACTGGCGAATACTGATGCAATTTCCTATCCGATCGACAGCCATTTGGAACTGTCTCTTGCCTAGTTAGGTTCCTGGTTTCCAGTCATGGATAAATTGCCGACAGCAAGATCCTGTGAGGGGACAGTCACTGGAATGTCTGCACCACATGTGTCTATAGTTCACACCAGCGCGTATCTAGAGATAATGCCAACTCATGACCCCACCCTACAACGGCCACACACAAAGTGCCCGAGTACGTAACGTGTCGAGTACGTTCAAGCGGCGTGCCGTGCTCTAGCCAACACACTCCACTCGGGCCCGCGAATCTCTACCGCAAGTGTGCAATGCTTATACATTGAGCTCACTCCTCATTCCTTCAGTGTGCTTCCCCTAGGATGTGTCAGCAGGACATGTGAGCCGAAGCTGGATTGACCTATCCACAGAACGACGGCCGAACAGTTGCCTACCCGCAAAGCTGTCAGCTTGGTAGAAGCGCGCTGACCCAATAGACCCACGTAGTAGAGATACATCTACCCACGTTTGTGACCACGCGATAGCCTTGTTAAGAGGCTTGTCGCCGGCGTGTGCCGTTCTCTGCGCATTCTCTTTTGTTCCACTGCACGGCACGTCCAGCAATCCAAATCTCACGCATCTCTTATCCATTCCTTCGCAAGACTCAGCATGTCTACCCCATTCCGATCTCGATCAAAATACCGGATTAGATCCCCTCCGCCCACTCGGATGGTAGCAGATCCTTCGCCTACTCAGATGGAAGCTTATCGGCTCGTACAGCATCTTGCGCAAGCTTTGAAGGAAATGTTTTGCGAGATGTCCACTGTCCACTTCGTTCTCCTCTGCCACATGGTGGTGTTCACCGTGGTTATGGAATGTCAGCAACCAGACCGTACAGACACCCGTCTCTGCCTCTTGCTGGGAGTGGTTGAGCTGGCTGTGGCAGTCGACTGCATCTTGATCGTCACGCATCATCTTACGCGTCTGTCAGAATCGAACCAGATACCAGCGATGGTGGTATATCAGATGCCGATCGTCATCGGGCCGCTCTCAGAGTTCGAGCTCGCCAGACTGATGCTCGAAGACAACGCAACGGCGGCGGCGAACGCCTTCCTGGTTGGATGCGTGTATGTGAAACCTTTGGTAGCAGGCGCACTGTGCTTTGGACTCAATGGTCTACACAGTGGCGGGCCTGAGACGCGGCTGCAAGCTATGATTTCATCCGATGTGCCCAATTTCTATCTATGGATCTGGCTTTCGCTGGCGTTGTACGCGTATCGACTGGGTTTTCAGTCGCGGCCGATGCTCGCAGCTGTTGCGGGGAATAGCCTATGGCTGGCCCGTGGGGTTCCCGTCCTCCTCGTCCTGTCCATCTGCTTCACTTGTTACTTCTGGAGGCGGCATGCTGGAAGGTCCCGTGCCGAAGCAAGCGACGAGTACGATGCTTCTCAGCATAGTGAGTGGGCGATGCTGCTAGTTGGTCTGGTATTGTTGAAACTACTAGCCGTCCATCTGGTGCACAGCGTCTGGAAGCAGATGCAAAGCGCTACATGGACGGTGGAACAAGACGGTACTTGGAATGGCAGTGGCACTGTGGTCGAATTTGCCCTTCTTCCGCTTGCGGTGAGCGCCGTGGACCACCTCGCCTACATCAGCACTACCTACCAGAAGGACATGGAGTGGGCGTGGGCGAGTCTCTTCCAATCGACAATGCAAACGTTGCTCCTGGTCAGGCCGCTGTTCACACTCATGGGCCACGACCTGGACCCTCGGAGCGGTTGCATCATCATAGGGCTGTGCTTTTTCGGCATAGCATTGTGGCTATCGCTACGGAATACTTCACATAAGTTTTCTCTCCCCGCCACGCACATCAAGATAGCTGACCTTCGCAGAACTGCTCAAAGGGTCGATTCTCCTTCTGGCATACTCGGCAGTGATGGGTGTCTGTGTGGTCTATCCTGAGTATTTTGAGGCCTACGTATTGCAGTAGATGTTGGAGTGGGCACGAGGAATATCGCAGGCCAAGCGCCGTCAAGGAACCTGAACCTTATCGCTAATAACGCCGTGCGATGACCTCCATATAAACTAAGCTAGGTTGCTACAAACAACAGATAACATACACTCTCTCCCAGTTCTTCTGTCCATAATACCGATACCCAACGGTGAGACGAAGAATCATCGGCACGTGGAAAGAGCCATGGCGGAAAACCACACGAGACCCAGGACAAAACCACGGGCAGTGCTTGATACATACCTCGTGTTTCTCACTTCTTGCCGTCACCTCAGCTATCATGATGGAATAGAACAGCGTCTTGCTACTGCACAGGCAGCTATGATACTCCACTCTGTGCCTGCACAAAGTCCCACGCTCAGATCAGTTGCTGGCGTTCTCGAGGTCTCACGAGCTTTGTCGCACCGAGGGCAGGCGCCTTGCAACTACCAATTCATTCCATACGTATGCGCCTGTCGTAGAATGCCCCCTCTGTGCCTCACATGCCCTCATCTTTTCGCGTGTCCGTCGTCTCCATACAGTCCCATGCAGGCCCTCCCTTCAGAAGTGCATAACCATCCTCGAACGGACTTGTGTACTCTGCCATCGTCGGTAGATCCCGCGAGCAGCTCGACGACGTACTCGAAGGCAGTTGCACGACAAGGCCGCCATGGCTGTGCGCCGACGCAGCGTGATCAGTTCCACCTGCGAGCGGTGTCTCGACCTGGCCATGTTGTTTGAGCGCTACGTAACGGGAGTCATGGCATGTCGTGCGCCGCTCGGCAGGAGCAGAATTTAGGCCCTGATGGTTCGCCCGCTTCCCGCACGTTTTCTCACGTTCGCCTACTGCAGCGTGAGTATAGCACCACTCTCAATGATTTGGGGACCTACGGCGTTTGCGTTGGGAGATGAGGTTTTGGTTCCTGCGGCGTTGTATCTTTGTCTCTGCAGATAGCTCGAGCGCCGCCATAGTAGGCTATTGATTTCGCAAGAATCTTGAGCTAGGTTCTCGTCACGTCACGTCGCGTCCTCTTCAGCTCCATATCTGACGTTCCGTCATTGCCCTTGAGCTCCGTTGTGCTGACGATCAGGTCAGCACGTGGAATTCCAGCGTACCGGTATTCCAGCCCATAAGCTCGTGGCATTCCTCAGCACTGGAATTCCAGGGCGCGGAATACCAGATCGCTGGGATTCCAGGCCTATGCTTACGGGTCAGCCCGTGAGAGGTTTTGACAGGTCTTGCGAGGGATCAGCATGATGCTTACAGCGTGAGAAAATTGCATTCTGACTCTATCACAGTATGCATTGGGATCTACGGAAGTTCTAACTGCGTGGAGGTGGTGTGCAGGCTGTAGGCGCTTATCCTCGACTGCTCACATACGCCGTCAGGATGTATGTCAAGAATCTCACTAGACTACGCCTACGTCCTCCGCTTGTCTGCGAGGGCTCGTTGACGTGCGCGGGCGGTGCATCAGCGGCGGATGGTGTGTTTTCTTGCCCGCGCGTACGGCTGGTCTTGCGTCGAACGAGCTTGTGGGAACGTCTGGCGGGCACAGTCCGTCCACGTTGCTTATATGCCTCACGCAGCCTAGCTTTGTACCAGGTTGGGTAGCCTCTGTCATTTTGGCAGCGACGTGGACGATGGACTGTCTCTTTAGGAACCTCGCGCGCGTGGAGTACGAAGCTCGACGCAAGGCGGAGCATCTTAACAACCTGGGGTGTTGCTAGTGAGCCTCAGCATTTCCCAGTAGCGTCGAGCCATGCACGAACCTGTTTGCGAGATATTGCAGGCCGCGATCGGCACCGGAACAACTGCTTCATAGCGGAAATAGCACACTACGGTAGAGTAAGAGTGGGAGTGCATTTCGTGACAGCGTGAAGAGATCTTTGCTTACCAGAACCTGTTCCGCAATCGTCGCAAGATGCAGAGCTTTGTGACGGCGCGCAGACGACGACGTGCAGGCTTGCAGGGAAGTTACAATGGAAACAGAGGAAAAAGATGGACAGTTTACCTTTTCACCGCTCGTTGCGATATGTCCCGCCGCTCGTGCTTACGATCGCGTCGCTATGCGATGTGTCATCGAACGCACGAGCTGAGACACCATCACCTGCCATCCATGGTCAGCAGCATCGAGGATGTTGGTACACACACCCGGCCGAGTTCGGAGACGCATAAGCTCGTTGCGGGCTGCGGGCGCGGCATGCACGTTAGAGCGGTGCCTGCGGTGTTGGGACCGCCATCTCAAACAACAGTGAGCCGTCTTGGAACAGCATATCGACTGCCGGCTTCACTTGTAGTAGACCCTTTACACGACTTCATCTCGCTGTGCGTTGTCGTCACGCCTGGCCCGTCTTTGGCTACCACGGTACTTCGATGGCGACGCAGGGCACTGTTCGAGCGCTCTTACAGATCATTGCGTTACTGTGCCTCTTGACGCTCTTTACTTTCGCAATTTATCCTGCCCGGCATGAGGACGCCATATCTCGGGTAACATCCGCCCTTCAAAACGCCGCCGTCCCCGTCCCTCTTTCACCATCCTCTAGCGCGCAGTGTAGCGACGTGCGTGCGGCCATCCAAACAGATGCAGTTGTGACAACGCCCCAGAGTGATTCCAGCATCCCACGCCTCATCGAAACACGTCTCCATGCGATCATGGACCCGTGGGATCGGTCTTACCCGCGCCTCGTGTGCCCGCAGTCGAACCTCGACCGCTATGCGTACCTGAAGCGCCCGCGGAACCAGTTGCAGCGTCCAGCTCACTTCTTCGCCCTCGATTTGCACCAATGCGTGGATCTCCTACCGCGTCTGATCGGTTCTGTGGTCGAGGCCATGCGATTTCTCGGTCCACACAACTGTGTGCTCTCGATCGTCGAAGGGAGATCCCGCGATGGCACTTTTGAACTGCTGGATGCGCTTCGGCCTAGCATGCGGCGCCTCGGAATATCATATCACTTGGCGTCGAGCAGCATAGACCCGACGGCTGAGGGCACCGACAGGATCGCTAGCCTTGCGGAGCTCCGGAACCTAGCCGTACGCGACCTTGTCCTACGTCCAGAGCACTACGACCCAAACACCACAGTGATCTTCTCCAACGACGTTGCTCTGTGTAGGGAAGATCTGCTAGAGCTCATCCACCAGCGTACGCTGCAGGGTGCCGATCAGACATGCGCCATGGATTGGACATATGTCGGTGACAACCCGACATTCTACGATGTATGGATCGCCCGCGGAATGACGGGCGACTCGTTCTTCAAGATTCCTGCAAGCGGAAGCTGGGACCGTGCGTGGGATCTGTTCTGGAACGATCGGAAAGCCAAAGCGCGGTGGGCCAGCTGGAAACCGTTTCAGGTGTTCGCGTGTTGGAACGGCGTGACGGCGTTTGCTGCCAAGCCGTTCATGGAGGGGGCGATTGCGTTCCGCGCGCATAAGGAGGGCGAATGCTTTCAGGGCGAGCCGAGTCTGTTCGCCAAGGACCTGTGGCGCCGTGGCCATGGCAAGATTGCAGTTGTTCCGAGTGTCAGTGTGGGGTACAGCGACGACGCGTCGACGAGAATCAAGGCTCTCAAAGGCTACACCTCGTCGCATGTTGCACGCGAAAGCGATGGTGCTCCGATTGACTGGGATGTTCTACCACCAAAGAAGGTGAAATACATGCCCAACTATAAGCAGCAGTCTTTTGTCGCTTGGGATGAGGGTCTGGCGTCCCGACACAAGCGGATACTAGGAGAAAGTGTACAGGATCTAGTATACAACATTGCAATGATAGGTGAATCACGATGGCGGTGAGGCTTCACTAGATGTATTTCATGCGCTCTAGCTGCGACTGTTGTAATCGCTTCTTCAAGTCTGGAACCATCGCCACGCGCGGAAACAAAACGCGTAGGGTTACCTCCTGCCACCATTGTCATGATCCATAGCCCTTGATGACCTCTAAGCCGTTGGCCACACCACTCGTGTAGCGTGCGTGTGCTTCCGCCTATCAACTACTTCCGTATAGGTGTGGCAGGAACATCACGACACTACTCGGTCCACACTTTCTCGGCTTCAGCCATCACCTTGACGACCTCGCTGAATCTGGGCTTAAGCACAATCTCAAATGGAACCGGGCTCCGTCCGCTTGCACCATCGTACTCGTTCAGATCGACAGGATGACCTGGCACTTCTGCGAGGACAAACGCCCACAGCATCTTCGTTACGGCGAGCCAAATTTCGCGCTGTGCAACGAGTATACCGGGGCAGATGCGCCGACCGACGCCAAAAGTCCAATGGTCGCGCAGGTGCGAGTCTTTCAGCCCCGCGGGCTCGGTAGAAGGATGGCTATTGTCGAGGTAACGGTCAGGCTGCCCCCAGTCGTTAGTCATATGACGAGGTTCTCACGAGAGCGAAGATGGCTTACGTTAAAGTCGAGGGGATCCGGGTATCGGATCGGATCGTGGTGCATGGTCCACGTATTAAGTACCAAGACTGACCCCGCTGGAATGAGCTTGTTGTTGCACACGAGATCTTTGCTGGCTGCATGTGGCGTGCCGAGCCAGAAGGGATTGTGGCACCGCTCTACCTCCTTGATGATAGCTCGGCAATAGTGTAGATTGGGCTTGTCTTCTAGGGTAGGGAGGCGGCTGCGGCCGACGACGCGGTCGAGTTCTTCGTGAGCCTTGCGTTGGATGTGTGCGTGGGAGGGAATCAGCGCGCTGAACCACTGTATAATCGACGCAGTCGTCTCGACACCTCCCACCATGAAAGCAGAGGCCAGCATGGCCATGTCGAGATCATCCAACTGCTCCTCATCTCTTCTCGTAATCATGGTCTTGACTAAGCAACCCTTGACATGCACACCGTTCTTCATGTCACGCTCGATGCGCTTGACTTGGCGGCCATAGGTGTCCACCAGTGCGGCGTGCAGTTGCTTCCCGCGACGCTTCATTTCCCACGGCAGGCTTTGCTGTAGCCACACGGGCACAAAATTGACCAGATTAGCCATGGGGCCAGTCGTGTTCATGAACTCGCGCGAAAGGCTCAGGACTTGCGAGTCCGGGACACAGATCCTGGGAGAGCCGAATGTGATTGCCGCCATGCAGTTGAGGGAGCAGCGTCCAATGGAGACTTGGGGGTTCAGGTGCTTCTCATTCTCACCGTCCCTGTACAGCGCTCTGATCATCTTCGTCGTTTCCACATCGAGCACGTCAGTCTGCTGGCCGACATCTTTCGGTTCCAGCAAGGCCTTTGCTATCTTGCGGTGCTTGCGCCTGCGAGTCGATTTCAGCACCAGCTGCGATTGCAGCCTTATCTAGGGAGAAGGAAATCAAGAGACGTACCACGTAGGCCCGTATGAGGTAGACGTGATGCCCCTGCCTTTGAGGATCGTCTGACCTTTGACAAACGTTTTCATGCGATCGGAGCAGATGGATCCGTTCTCGAGAAAGAGAGTTTTCGCAGTCTTTGGATCGGATATCACGACGAAGCGCTGGTTGCCAATCGTGAAGGAGTAAGGCGATTTGTATTCTAGTGCCCATTTGTGGAGGGTTTGTTCGGGATATTTTCGCAACAAACTGAAACAGCCTACACCTCAGTCAGTGATTCCGACGCGGCCATCTGGACAAGAACAGATACATGCCTAGTATTGGGTAGCCCCTCGGGCCCTTGGGTACGCCAGTCGCGCCGGGGCGAGAACGACGCAGCCATGTGACGGTGCTGAACATGAAGCCAGCCGCGACCACTAGATATACCACCCACATGCTAGATACAGTCTTTACGTAGCATGCGATCTGCACAACAATGCAGTGCAACTTTATACGGAGGGGGTTTCTTGACATGCGTTGGCTCTAGAGACAGACCTCTGCGCAAGACACTGCATCTTTCGTCGCATTGCCCTAGTCGGTGAATGTCCAGGAAAGCGCTAGGGCTGAGCGCCAGCGCTGACGTTGCCGAGGCCATTGAGCACTTTGACTGTAGGAGAGAATTTTCGTCATGCCGAAGCAGAGATGTCCTGCCGATGTCACGATCATCATACAGACCAACCTACCCTGTGCATGCAGCCTCGTGGTAGGCTTACGCTCGCGTACCTATTGTGGGGCGGCAGCCTTCCCCAATCCGCCCTAGTAGCTCCGGTAAGCTGCTTACGGGGTGGACGGTGCTTATGATAAGCGAGTAACGGCCCTGAACATGCTGACGCTGCACACGAGCCGCATGGACGCATGGACGCTTTGACTGCTGACAACAGTCCGGCCTGAGTATCGAGAGCGAAGTTCCAAGCTCGTCTCAGATCACTGTCGTCGACTATCACTGGTCATCATGCCGAGCCTACCGCATTTGGTTTGTGCGGGTGGCTGTGAACTGTGCCGCAGATTCTAGTGGAGCAGATCCTCACGATAGGGATGTCTTATTTGAGGATGCGAGAACCTACTGTCTGGATGGCGATATCAATGTGCGTTTGAACAAGATGTGGAAACCGGTGAACTTTGACTATGTTCGCTTTACATCCGATGGCAGAGCCTACTTTCAGGTTCCGGACTGCCCGGGCTGGATTCAGGTCGTGGAGAATCATGTATGGGTATCAAAGTCTGTGTCATTGGCGAAAATGTATTTCTTCCACCACACAACTCACGTCACTGAGATCGGGCTAATACTAGACAGGGGAATTCTGGGTGAGGATATCAAAAGAATCGTGGAAGAAGCGGAAATGTTGCTCTCCCGGAACCAAAGCGGGACCGAGACACCTGGGCCCTCTCAGCGTCCAACCTTGCCGTCTCTCCAATCCTACGATGCGAAGATCTCGTCGAGGCCTCCGGGTCATGAATCTGTCGGCAAGCGCAGGACGCCGCAGAGACGACTGCTTCCCTCATCCAACTCAAGCTCATCGGTTTCCACACGAAAACGTCCCCTCTTTCAAGCTCCCAAGGAACGGACGCAGCCTATACAGAGCACTCCAAGCTGTTCCTATCCGAAACATGAATTTTACAGCATGTGACTCAACAACTTGTGATCGTACCGCTGGCTCGAGGTTATGCCCATCGTTACCCAGGAGGATGTCTGCAACCGGTCTGTGGTTGTGCCGTGCCGGTGTTCGCACTGCATAGGCAATGCGTTTCTCTAAACAGGATCGGCGCTGAAAGGTGGCAAGAGTATCCCTAGCTTCGAGGTGGATTCAGAAAGGGTAATGGGAAGAATATCTGTTCCGGTCTTCGATAGACAACACCACACTCCGGGTGCAAACCATCCGCCACAGCGTAACCGTCCTTGAGACGTATGCAGTTGAATTAAACAACGGTATCGATACAGGTATCACCTTTCTCCGAACGTACATGTGTTAGTAGATACGGCCGATTTTCCGTCTAGTGCGTGGCCTCCGCTACTCTTCCCCTACGAGAGAATGACCACACGAACGTCTTTTGATCTCGTACGTTCGGCGTCGCTCGTGTCGATACGGATCATGGAAATGAGTTTATGGCATCGTACGTCGATGGGTGCATGATGTACGTTTTGGGGGAAGCGCTGCAGTCGTTGCGTCCGGCTGTAACTACCCCACTCTTCCTCGGAATGGCGCAGTGAAGACTGTGAACTTGACTGCCTGGCCGCGAAGATTTGTGTCTCTTACACAACGGTCGGCTTTTCTCTTCCGAGCATCGATGCGTGGAACGCGGTAGACATCCTTTCCATTCGTATGTCGTTGCAGTACAATCCAGAGCGGACGACGTACTCGACCCAAACAGTGAGTTTCGGTGGTATTATCACGATGGCAGAAGTAGACGATTTCCTTTAGTGAATTACATAATGAGTGCTTAGTATGTACAGAGCAGGCCAGCCCGCGATAGCATTACAGGAAAAGACTTCGGCTTTGTGCGCCAGCCAGTTACCTCTTACTTGATCTGCATCCCACATCTATCGCGTTGATAGAGACAGCTCAAAATTCTCTTTGAACGTAAGATCTCGTGAGCTAAAACCTGACATAGCGTTGAAGGACCCTTCAGGCAAGGTCCATGTTTGTGTGGTTGTGTTCCAATAACTCAGGTCGCGCCGCGCTAGATGGAACTCAACTTCTTTAGATTCCCCTGGGTTCAAGAAGGGCTTTTCAAACCCTCTCAGAACTTTTACAGGAGCGGCGGCCTCTTTGGGAAAGGCAAGGTACAGCTGCGGGACTGCCGACCCAGCAACGTCGCCCGTATTCCTTACGGTCACACTCACGGTAGCGAGCGTCTCCCAAAGCGCTTCGTGCCCTCCTGGAGGCGTTTTTGCCTCTACCCTCGGTGTGCGGGATATGTTCGTGTTTGGTGCTCTCACGCCGAGCGCCGATAGCTCAAACGTAGTGTAACTGAGACCAAAGCCGAATGCGTAGCGCACGCTGGCATTCTTCGCGTCGAATTCTTTGTAGTCTATGAAAGAGCCTTCGATAAAGTCGGCGCTCCAGGCATTGGGATCTGTAGTATGATGCAAGGCTGTGTCGTTGACCAAGTTCTTAGCATAATCGTCCTCGGTCTCGGCGATGGTATAGGGCAGCTTCCCAGACGGATTGATGTCGCCCCACAGGATGTCTACAATAGCATTCCCTATCTCTTGGCCAGGGAAGTGGGCAGCCAGGATAGCGGTCACATTAGGGTGGTCAGCCCATGGTAGCACGTTGGGGGCCGCACCGTGCAGCACGACCACAGTCTTCGGACATATGGCCGCGACCGACTCAACGGTCAGCGTAGAGTCCCACCCGGCGAGCAAGGTCGTCCGGTCGTCCCCCTCGCTGGCCCATGTTTTGAGGAACACGAGGCAAACGTCCATGGGTACAGGTGCCAGAGAGAAGAGACCGCCGCCAACGATGGCGTTGTTGTCAGTGATGTACTGGACCAGGGCGCCGTAGGACTGAGCACGCGACTTGATCGCCTCGAGTGGGGACACAACCGATGCAAACCTTCCCGTACCGCTGCCGCCGCCTACGGGAAGCGTGCCGATGTCGTAGTTGCCTTGGAAGCTGCCGTCGCTGCCAATGACTAGCGAGTACTGGCCGTGCGTAAGGTCTGCAGCACCGTTGCCAAAGACGCCAATGTTCATAGGCTGGGTCAAAGGAAGGGTTCCGGTGTTCTTCAGGAGAACGGTCCCGGCTGCGCCTAGGGTGCGTATGAGATCGGTATGCTCTTGGCGACGGACATCTACGATTGGCCCGAGCGTGAAGTTGTAGAGGAACGGGGGCGGAGGTCCAAAGCTGGAGGGTGGCACAAACCCGTCTACGGGGGGGAAGTCTCTGTGTTGTTGCAGATGGAAGTACGGGGTCATGATGCGTGCGACCATGTCATCCAGCCGGTCGACCGAAAGCGATCCGTTGTTACTAAAAGAGGTCAGTCAGGTATGGGGTGCTGCTCATTGGCATCACATACACGGCCATGGTGATGTTGCCCCCAAAATACGATGCTGATCCTCCAAGGAAATCGATGCTGCCGGGCATGTTCATGTCCTGTTCGTGGTCAGACGGGTGGCTCTCGAAGCCCTGAGGACAACACGCGAAGGGGACGTACCAAACCGGCATTGGCTGATGGCACGCCGGCATGCGTAGCATACCAGTCGGACATGATGAGGCCTTGGAAAGCGAGTTCCTCTTTCAGCAGACCGTTTTGCGCCTTGCTGTTTTGGCAGCCGTAGCTTCCGTTAATGCGTTGGTAGGAGCACATGACCGCGGCAGTGCCTGCTCGCACGGCATTGGCAAACGGCCAAAGGTACGTTTCATGCATAGTCTAGGCAACATGATCAGGCGCCGTGGCTACAACAGTCTGCAAGCAGTGGGACAGAGCTTACCTTGTCGTCTACGTTGGAGCTGATCGCCTCGATGGTCGTTCCATTGACGCTGAGGGTGGAAGTTCTCTGGATCTCCTGCTCGTTGGCGATAAAGTGCTTCGTCGCTGCTTGAACGCCGGCGCTCTGGATTCCTTGCACGGTCACTGCGACGAGTTCGCCTGAGAGATAGGGGTCCGGACTGAAGCCCTCCCAGTTACGCCCGCCAAAGGGAGATCGCCCAAGCGGGCCGGCGACTGGGCCCAGTACAATGTGGGTGCCTTTGGCTCGAAACTCCGTGCCCATGGAAAATGCACGCTGTCGGGCGAGCGAGCGGTCCCAAGATGCTGCTACGGACAGCTGAGCCGGGTAGACAGACGCAAAGACGGCCTGGCGGATCGCCAGCGGTCCATCCTGCAGGCAGAGCCCAGTGAAGTTGAGGCGGCTGATGGGTGCTATGTTACCTACGCAGGGGCCGGTGGTACCTGCAGACGAGTTCAGTCGCCTGTCATCCTGCAACGGAGCGCTCCCTACCTGTGACCATGTCGGCTTTTTCAGCGAGCATCAGTTGGCCGACGAACTCTCTAGCTGTCTCCAGTGCTTGTTCCCATCCTCCGGCTCCGGTAGTGTAGGCTGGACGATACGTTAGATGGAGGAAGAGAAACCTCTAGGGTTGCTCACGAGAAGGGTAGACAGGCGGGCTGGTTCCATATTGAGTATGCGTGATGTGAAACTGCGCAGCGACTGCTGCAATGTGGCCGAGCCATACGAAAAAGTATAGCATAGTGGTCGTACAGAGTTGAATGTGTCAGGTTCGATCTTGTAGCAACGAGCAATTGTAGTCTTTATACCGCCCGTATCTGCCCCATTTGCCTGCCGTGACGTATGAAGAGGGCACCGATCGACCTGCAGGATCAGATCCAGTCGACACCCTCCTGCGCAGTTGGGTCTGTACAGCGGCATCGCGTTGCGAGAGGTACGGTCAGCTTGGTGTTGAGCACTGCTTACGACACACAGAATGGGCAGCTGAAGCAGCTATGCATTTGGTATGCTTGCGCCGGTTGAGACGCGTGAGCAACTTCACTATTTGCCCTCCCTGCTTCTCGCTATCGCCACAACATCGTCACTGCAACGGTCAGCGTAAAGCTCCTCGCCGATGTAGACAGTTCCCACCGCATCACCAGGTAGCCGAAAGACTATCGAGCTGCGATCGCCGCAACCGTAATGTGCTTACGCCAGACGCTAGTAGCCTCACTTACCCTATCGAGGAAGACACGGGAGTCTAGTCTGTCCATCGCTCTCGCTAGGGCACGCAGCTTTCGAACGTTGTCTGCGAGTTAGACGACGCACAGCCACGGCATTTTGCATCTTCGTAACGAGGCTTCGATGCCTGTTTACAGAAATTGGGTCAGCGATGGAACCGCTATTCCCTCAGTTTTCGCCTTGCCGTCAGCCTTGATTTTAAAGTGCCAGGCATCGCTACCCTTTATAAGCAACAGCTCCTTCGCAGTCACCGCGATGCAGGCCCTAATTCTACGCAATTCCATCACACAATCTCTCTGCACGGCCGCGACCCTACAACAGATCTCAAGCCCTGGCAGAACCGCAGCGAGCTATTAAAATTTGCGAAGATGCCATTTTTCAAAGACCTCCTATCTTTTCTCAGATTCAAACACCGCCATTCCACGGCTATTTCAGCAAATGACCCCTCAGCCACAGCTGAGGAACAAGAATCCGGCATGAAGAGTATCACCAGAGTGGTTGAAGACGAAAAGAAACAACTTCCGCCTTGGCCATCACCAATTCCAACACCACATAAACATTATGTGCACTCCAATCCCGTGGAAGCACCTACGTACCGCAAATTTACTGTCTTCACCGCTGGCAGCATAGAGATGGGCGATGCAGTCAACTGGCAGCCGCTGATGGCAACCATGCTTAATTGTGACGGTGAGAAGGGGGAGGACTGCGCTGAATTGACTGTCTGAGGTGGGCTAAGCTACATATATAGATGACCGTACATGAGCTATCCCAACTCGTACTAGAACGATCTGGGCAAGGCCCAAACCGTTACATTAATCACTTGCCTATCACTGTGTGCAATCCCCGAAAAGGCTCCTGGGATCCAAACATTAAGCAGCAAGCCAAGGACGAATTCTTCAGACAGCAAGTTGAATGGGAGCTAGGTGCGCTAGAACAAGCAGATGTCATCTGTTTCTTCTTCGATACCGAGACCAAGAGCCCAGTGTCATACATGGGCATTGTGGAGCGCTCTACATCCACTCTACAGCACTCTACACGATAGAATAGAATAGTGGTTATTCTACTCTACTCTATTCTACAAGTTTCTATCCTGTAGAGGAGTAGAGCACTCTACCACTCTACACACTTTCTGATTGGTCAATTTTATCTTATCTTTTGATTGGATTTCTACAAATTCTACAGGCTTTCATACTAGTATCTATTGACCTATCACGTGACGCTGGATACCGTTGAGCCATTTATGGAGCTGGCTCCATGACTGCTGGCATCGTGTGAGTAGTGGTGTTATGGAGTGTTTGCTTTTTGTACGTGAAACTGGACTTTCCGTGCACCTGAGACATGCCCTGGTCCACAGCGCAACTACAAGAACTAGTCCGCGACCATCTATAGCAATCAACCCAGTTATCATCCCTTCTTCTCCACCTCTTCAGAGTATCCAGCTCTGTATCAATATTATCACTTTGCGAATCAACATGTCTGTATCCCAAGCCTCGTCATCGCTTTTAGATACTCTTTCTACTCCTTCTATACCCTGTATCTCACAATCCGGCCCTTCTACCCTCATCCCTCTGTCCTCTAGCCCTCCCTCCCTTCGCAGCGTGTCTACAGAGTCCTCTATACCTCAAACAGCCCAGAAATCGATATGGGTATACTTTCGGCTTGCAAGGGGTACAGAGGCACAGACTGGAGAGGTTGTACAAAATGGGAAGCGTCGACAAAAGACGCTCCATTACTGTATTTCCTGTTCGAATGAACCAAAGCCTAAAGTATGGCATACTGTCTATACTTCGGCCGCTCAGCATCACGTCAAAACAAAACATAAGGCTCAATGGAAGGAATTTAAGCAACCGACTAAAGAAGAGCGCTCTTCTTTGGGCCACGATCCCCGCCAGATTCTTATTGAGAAGTTTGCTTTGTCAAATACTAATACCGCTCGGGAATTAGTTTTGCGACAGGCGTACAACAAACAACGACATATTCAAGCGATGATAGCTCTTTGCGCACGACGACGACTCCCTCTGAGTGCTATTGGCTGGCCAGAGCTTCATGAACTACTCTTGTCTGTTAATCCAGAGATTGACGATCTCGCACCGTTTAGTAGAAGAAGCCTTGATCGTCTTCTAAAACTAAACTTCAAGAAATACAAGAAACAGCTTCAAAATAACCTCCAGGAGGCTATTGGCGATATTCACATCTCAACGGACATGTGGTCATCTCCGGCTCGTAGAGCGTATCTCGCTATCTGCGCACGCTGGATAGATCATACCTACAGGCTTCGACACGGACTTCTTGCCCTCCCACAGATTCTATTTAGCCACTCTGGTCAAACACAAGCTATCCACATCATCAACGTCCTACGGTCGTACGGGATCCTCACAAAACTCGGCTTCCATACTGGTGATAACGCGACATCAAACGATACGCTTCTACAAGAGCTTGCACGGCTTTTAAAACAAGAATACCAGGTATGTCTTCATCTCTAGTGTGGTTTATATTAACACTATTAGATTGATTTTGATCCGAAAGCCCGCCGTGTTCGATGCCTTGATCATATTCTCAATCTCGCCCTTCAGGCCTTCCTCCTTGCTCGCTCAAAAGAAGCCCTTCAAGCCGCCCTTCAAGCGATTGATCGACATGCAGATGTAGATCCATACGAGGTCCTCTCTACCTCTCTTAGCATACCTACAGCTGACGATAACCTACAGTCTGTACAGTGTAGGGATCACGTACAGAAATCAAAGGATAAGGATAAAGGCAAGCAGAAAGGATTCGAAGGCTGGGGAGCAACTCTTGCTTTAGAGAAGCTTCATAATCTTGCTGTTTGGCTTCGTTATAGTACGAACCATCACGATCTGTGGATGCTAGAAGTCGGAATCACTTTAGGCATCGATAATGATACAAGATGGTCATCGTGGTTCCAGGTCATTAAGCGTGCGAACAAAAAGAGGGATGAAATCAAGGAATTTATCGCAAAACACGATGAATGTGAACCATTCCGACTCCAGAATCGTGATTGGGATATACTGGAACGTACAGAAGAGTTCCTATCTGTTTTCAATAGTGGAACCTTGTGGGTTGAGGGCCATAAAGCATCTCTGTCACAAAGTTTAGAGATGATGGATGTTATACTTACTTATTTTGAAGATCAGAAGGTTGTATCCACTATTCCCTTATTTTGCGATATTATACTAATGCCTAGCCAGGCCAAATACTCTTCTCCAAATCATGATGAGTTTGTCGATGACCCACGAATGGTCCATTCTATCGAAATGGGCTGGTTTATCCTTAATAAGTATTATATGCTTATTGATGAGACTCCAGTTGTCGCTGCTGCTCTCCTCCTCGATCCCTCAAAGCGGAAGTCCTATATTGAGCAAAACTGGCCTTCAGAATGGCATGAAAGGACTGTGAATACTTCTCAGGCATTATGGGCTGGTAAATACAAGCTTCTTCCACTATCCTTAACATCGGATAACGTGGATACAGCTGTATTCCCGCCAAATGGCCCTAAACCACCTAAAAACGCGTTTGATCGAATAAAGCAGAAATTGAAGGTTGCGACCGCGAAGCGCGATGACGATGATCTTTTATCGTTTATTGAAGGCTGTCCTATTGATATAGAACCATTAACGCCTCTACAATGGTGGTCAGAACCAGCTCAACGTCAACGATATCCTCGTCTTCATCGGATGGCCCTCGATATCCTCTCTATTCCTCCCTCATCTGCAGAGCCAGAAGTCACGTTCTCGGGCGCCCGTCGTACCCAGTCATTTGATAGGCTACGGCTATCCGCAAAGAACCTTGAGCGATTAGAATGTACGGGCAACTGGCTAAGGAATAACATGTTTTACAAGCGAGCGGGCCATACAAGCGAGCGGGCCACCCCACCAACTTTGCGCACCTCTATAAGCGTATATCTCAACAACGTAATAACATAATATATAGATGTTTGCAGAGTAAATTAAGCAGTATCTAATGTATCTTTTCTACACGTACGTGAGTTATGCCCAGTCTCTCTGCACCTTGTGCAGCGCGCGAGAGCCTGGCGGCTAAGGCCTGATCGCGCTCCTCCTTGACGCTCTTCACGAGAAATCTGCTGCTCAACCTCACGTTGAGCGAGTATATCCTCTCCCTCTCCCTTTGTTAAGGTCCCTCGCTTCTGTATACGCTTTTTCTTCCGTTGCTTACGCGCTAACGCTGCCTCGTTGGCTCGCTCAAGGCTAGTGATCCGATCGCGCATCAGCTCAGCAGAGAGTATCATCACCTCAGCGCCCTTCTTCAGCTGGTTAACCGCTTCAATAATAGAAGCTGGTGACGAGCTCTTATGCTGGCGTACGCGCTCACGTATAAGAGTTGATTGAGCCTCAAGCTCGCGTACGTTGCTCGGTGTACGAGCCTCCCAGGGAGCCTCTAGTAGAGCAGCAGCTGGAGACGGCGTACGCAGCTGCACGTCTAGCTTCGATAGAACAGCGTCTGGCTGGAGAGGAACAAGGCCTGCGCCTCGAAAAGCTGAGCAGATATTGGCTGAGGTGAGCGATCGATTGAATGCTGCCTTAAACGCTGGCAGAAACTCAAGCTTAGTGATGTGGTTGATGTGGTGGCGGATCAGGCTCTCAACCTCACGACTGTACGCGCGCTTCAACGGCGAGAAGCAGCTAACGTCAAGCGGCTGCAGCAGGTGGGATGAGTGAGGTGGCATGCAGAGCGTGTAGATATTATTCTCCTTGCAAAGCTCTTGAAACTCAAGAGAGTGGTGGCTCGCGTGGCCGTCAAGGACGAGCAGGCGGCGCGCACCGACGACGCGAGTCTTCGTGTGAGCGTTGAAGTGCTTCAGCCACTCTACGCCTAGCTCGTTGTTTGTCCAGCCATTGTCGCTAACTGCGATTGCCCAGTCGCGTGGGATATCCTCCTCGTACCAGGCAGAGAGGTGGTACTTGCCAGCAAAGATGAGGAACGGTGGGACCGACCAGCCAGCTGCGTTGATTGCAGCGATCAACGTCACCCACTCACGATTGCCTGGCTGGATAGCCTTTGGCCTGCCTCTCCTCTCTGACCCTGTCACGACGAGCTGAGTCGTGATCTTGCCCATCATAAAGCCAGCCTCGTCAAAGTTGTAGACGTCATCATCGCAGATGCCGTACTTAGCCTTTGTCTCCTCTACAAGCTTAAACCAGCTCCTAATTAGGGCTGGATCCTCACACAGGGCTCTCTGTCTATCGTACGCTCGATTGAAACGCGTCGTGAGACTGTCTGTACGCTTAACAAAGTTGCGCGGCCAGTGGACGCCGACCTGACCAGCGCCGCGCGCAGCCAGCAGCTTATCAGCCATATCACGTACAGCATCGTACGTAGGCGCAAATCCACGTGTATCCAGGTCGAGTATATGTCTGATAATCACCTGCTCCTCTAGCTTGGTGAGCTTCTTTGAGTTGGGCTGGCAATCGCGTCGGGCGCGCGTCCCAGCGCGTCGGCGTTGGAGGGTAGTTCGAGAGACTTCGTACGTATAGGCGGCAGATCTCTCAGTTAATATTTGGCGTTGATTAAGAGCTAAGATTGCGAGGTTTACATCAGCCTCATGAGAGCTGTTTTGGCCGTGGTGGGAGGGGGCCATGGTTGATCAAAGTATCCACGTTGCGCAAAGTTGGTGGGGTGGCCCGCTCGCTTGTATGGCCCGCTCGCTTGTAAAACATGTTAAGCTTGTCAGTATTCAGGACATTCTCACAGTGCCCACAGCGATAAACGACGAGATGGAGACGGACACGGATACAGAGGAGGATGAGGATGAGTATAAGGATGAATCGGGTTTGGAGGACACAGATGGGAGATAAAGAACATCGACGAGGGACACGGATGAGGGATACGGATGAGGGATACGGATTAGAGACACAGATAAGACCCTGTATGTATTAAGGATGTCGCGTTTTTAATAGTAAAGCGATCACAATGTTATTCTCTCCCCCTCCCCCCTCACTAGAACTAGTGCGATTACTAATCGGATAGAGCGTTCTACACACTCTACAGGGTAGAATAGAATCAGTGTCTATTCTACAGTGCAGAGTAGAATTAGGGTCTATTCTACTCTACTCTATAATGCCCATGTATGCTTGGGGTTGTGTGCAGGAGTCTAGTCTATCATATCAGTGTCGCATCGCATGTTGGAGATGATCCTGGAGACAATGTGAGTTGCTAGTATGAAAGACTGTGTCATACAGCCACCCGTTGTCGTAGTCGGGTCGCTTGCAGCGTGGGAGACCTAGCATAAGCAGCTGACAGTCAGGAGTGACGCTCTGTATGCAGTTCTCTTGCGACGAGTGAGCCATACTCTGATATATAGAGAGCAGCTGACTAGGTCCGCGTCGCAGCACATCGAACTTTCCATTCTGAATATTTACTTACAACGTGTCACAGCCATTTGTAGCCCCTTCGCAGATCTCATCCAACAATCGTGCCTTCGGACATGTGTATAGTCATTGTGCTATGTCAAACTGATCTATTCCATCGCCTGTCTGGACGATCTTACTACACAAGCCCATTTGAGCGATCTCGCGCGCCCTCTCTGGAGTCAGCACCGCCCTATACGGAGTGTGTGGTAGATTCGGTGGAATCGCCTGGGCAAGAAGGGTTTGTTTATCCCTAACCGTACGAGGCAGGCTTTTGAACAATACTTACATCTTTTTCCAGAGCACAGGCGAGATGCTGGACTGTAGTGAAAAGCTACGGAATGTACGATCCCATGTAGGTTATCAGTATATACAACTAGCGAAGTCGTAATTCTAAGCTAACCTATTGGGCCAGTCGCGACTTCATACTCCGCATGAAAGAGAAGACACGGCGTGCTAAAGGAGAGTACTGATGAGCTCTAGCTGAGGTGTTGGCTGTATGTAGACAACATCACCCGTGAACAGAGGAGTCGCAAATTCTGTTGAAGGCAAAGGCGATACTAGATGACGCTCTGATGCTGTAAGCATGGGGTGGCACTAGTCTTAGGTCTCATGTATGAGTGTATTGGTGTGTATATGTACAAGTGTGTGATCTGAGCTCGAAAGTAGTCGGACGCATTAGTCATGCCTGCAGAGCAGTCATGTGATGTGGTCCTAGGCTTACAGATGCACTGAACTTTGACTCGTTGCGGGTTGTCACAAGCACAGCCATACTTGTATATCTTTATGTACGCTCCTCACAGCACGGAGGTAGAGTGAAGCTGAGTGGGAACCAGGTCTAGGCAGAGTGCACATGCTACACTCCCGTGCACTTGCAGCTTCCGGTTTGTGTGAGCAGGCGACTTTTGGACCCATCCCCAGCCCTTCTCGTTTAGTGGTGACCTTACCTAGATAGTGCTAGCGCTAGCTAGCATTGCTATGAGTCATTCTTCTGCTCGATGCTCGGACCAGTGATATTGGAATGTCTACAGAGTCTAAGACTTTTCAGAGTAAGTGCATACTGGAGGAGTTGATGCCCCGTGCGCGATGACAACTGAGCCGCGTGTGCAAAGCGGAAGCTGCAAGTGCACGGGAGTGTAAGACTGCGCGAAAACGACGACTAGGAAGCGCTCATGTGTTCCAGCAACCAACAGACTGTTAAAAATCTGCCAGATTGCATTACTGAAAACCAACAAAACCCCAATCGTGACGACACCGCGACGGTTATGTTGATGACGGAACGGCCTCAGATAACATTATGCTTGTTGCTGATCACATCATGAGCGAGCGTATTCATCTGTGCTAAACACTGGGAACAAGTATTGATCATTCTATTCCCATGCCTCACAGTTCACAGGTAGCAAAACATAGCATATGATAGTGGAGGTACTCGAGTCTGAAAATCCTCAAGTGTCACGGTAACCACCGTGGTTCCCTTGACACCTGAACGACCTCGCAACGCTGGGTGCTCGCCAAGCACCCAGATTCGGCTAACTAGCTAGCTAGGCCTTAGCGCCGTGCGCACGGCCCTACCTCTATATTTCTTCACCGCCTGTACATGCTGTTCTGTTTCCTCACGCAACGTCTTGTATTACACCAGATATCATACGTAGCCGCAATTAACGCTTCTAGTAAGCTCTTAAACACGTGCTCGTAGCATCTCGTGACATCAAGGCTCAATCGGATTGAGCTTTTCTATCCTTTACTCGCATCGAGGTAAGCCATACTTCGCTGCATAACGAGAGTTACTGGTGGAGGCCGTGTCGCTTAGGCGCATTCATCCTAGCAAGGTACGGAGAAAGCTTCCGTGAAATCGATTATTGCTGGCCGTTATGGTAGCGTTCTTTCAGGAGGCTGTGAGATTGCTTGGTCCATGCATCGATATGTAGCGGGTTGCTGGTCGTAGCTTACTGCGATAAGTTCACAGATGACAAAGACAGAGACACAAGTGATACGACAGGAGGAGCTAGATCACTGCTCATTTGTGATGACCGAAGTATCGGGCAGCTAGAGCCAGTTTATGTAAACAGTAAGTGAAGACTTGTTGGAAAGTTGATTTTCCTGTCAGCAACGATCCTGCTTACCTGTCATCAGCCCTAGCTTGTATGACTTTCGTCCAGATATTGTCAGACGACTCTAAGCTGCTTGCTCCTAGAGCGCCTATGCTGAGCCTTTTATTTGAAGTTGACGAAAGTGGGTTGGAGATATACATTCTTCAGCTCGACCCAACGTGCACCGTCTGCCACATTCGCTCGGCCTTGCCTCCCAGGATACGAACAAAGACAGATCGGCACAATTTGGTCCTATGAAGACTCGCAGAGCCATTGGTAAAGATGCAGCCCATCGCGACGGGCGCTTCTCTACAGATGCAAATCATGAAAAGGACTGCTCTCGCTCCGCTTCCTACGCCAAGATGACCTACCCTTTCGATGCCCAGCAAGATCTCAGTCAGCGAAGTCAGATCGCGCAGCTTGTGCGCGCCATGGCGGCTCTGCGCCTCGAGAACAGTAGTATGGAGGAGCTCATATGGGAAGAATTTGAGGTGCTCGATCCAAGTAGCATGGTGACAGGGCCCCAGCATGCGGGAGCTCTGGAAGACGAGTATGTGTTCGTGGAAAGTGTCTGCGCGCGAGCAGGAAATACTTCTTAAAGCGATGAGTCCAGGCAGTTCAATTGTTCTCGCGGTAACAGCATAAAATGCCACAACCTTCCTTACTGGTAGCTAATGGTTGCAAGCCACGTGGATGTCATGACTTCGGTGTTCACTAAATAGGAATAGCGCTTGTGAATCTCATCTCGCCTAGATATCGGCTCCCTTGTCAGTTTGGGCAAGTCTGCATCCCAATTAGCAGCGCAAACCACAAAGTAAGGTCAGTAGCCTCCAGACCGGAGAAGATAGCTAGGAGCAACGAATGTGTGGTTTTGCATTAGCATCGGTCTATGGAAATGCTTGACTACGTGACTTCTTACTTCCTGCTGCCATCGGACAACATCCTATCGCAATTCATACCCGCCTCGTGGCGAGAATACGGCCAGCGCGAGGGCCACAACGCGAATGCTATACAGATGATCGTGGTTAATGCAAAGCTGTGACGGTTTGGTCGGCAGCAGAAGGCTGGCGGCTGGTCGTAGTGGGTTGCCCAAAGCCCGCCTGTGACGACAATGCTAGCGGATCGACTGTCAACGCAGTGCGAGACTCGAAATTGGGAACAGCTCTAGTCATTGGGTCTTGGTCCTTGAGCAGAGTGCCACTTTGGTCCAGCGGCAAGTCAGAGACGACGTCCACATCGATACATGATGTGTAGTACTCGTCCTTCCCATTGGGAAGATTTGCATATGGCTGAGGTGCTGTGGGCCATTGCCATCACGCGTCCAATGCAATACATTTTGAAGAGTCTCATCAGAGCGTGGCTGCTTTGTGCCAAAGACAAATACCGTCCCGCCCTTCTCTGGCTTCCCCACGAGGTCAATCCCACCGCCAGGAATGGTGACGTGGCCATTCTCAGCATAACGCATCGCAATCACGCTGTCTGGGCTGGTTTGTAGACGGGAAAAGCTGCCTGCCTGGTTAGGGACCCGTTGAGATGGGTGGCAGAGAAGATCCGTTTCGTTGATGAAGATTGCATCGGGTGGTAGGAGCCATTTGTTGGCCTCCTGGTTGAAGCTGCTGCCGATTTGCTTGTCTGCAAACCCTCGCGGATAGCCAAAGCTAGCCACATACGAGCCATTAGAGGCAATGTTGGCGAGCTGTTCAACCCATGAGTGGGCGTTGGCCCAGTTGGCTGTCAGCACCAAGAGTGTAGCACGCGCTTGATATCGCATGTTCGAGGGCAAATGCAGGTGGCCAAGAGCGGACCCCGTCGGAGGCACTCAGCTATGATATGTCTCTGGCCTTCTTGCTCACGACATTCCTATGACAGGCTCAGTCAGTGTGATTACGCATAAGCGTGACGAAGCTTCTCGTATGCTGACATGGTAACAAAGGGTGGCCAGCTTGTACGATGGGAGATGCTGACCCGCTGACGGAAGCAAATCCGGCAACAACCTGCCGCTGCTTTTATGCATATCCTCATGCACGAGAGAGTTGATCACTTGCACGTTTTTACACTTGCGCTAGAATTCTGTCGCCTAAGGAGAATGTCAGAGCCTACGGCGATGCGTTGACGCGCGGCGTGATCCTGCGACAATTAGATTAGGTCACCGTAAGACACGGTAGCAGTCGAGCCTTGATAGGAATCTGGAGGCGAATCACATCTTTTGGATTTTTTGACAGCAATGCAAAGCATTGGAATGAATGCCCTACCGATAGTGACCTCCCTAGAAACTCTCTTCGCTGGAAGTCACATAGCCTGTGTACTTTTCGCTGATACTACACAGAGAGGACTGACTAGCCGAAGCGGTGCGCCGACGAGGAACCTGCCTGCACTCTACTCGTCTGTATCAGGCCGTGCTATCCGCATGCCACATCGTCCTTTCGAGGGCTGCTCCAGAATCTCGGAATATTCCGTAGTCGATCCGACGCATCGATATGGACGTCCCCAGAGCCCCGATTGAGGTTATCGACGTTATGGCACCATTGACCATGGATGCACGCGCGAGCTAATATCGAGATTCGTCTTACGCTCTACCGAACTATGTATAAGTGGGGTCGGCAAAGACGATAGCAGTGTTATCGATAGCTCGCACCGCACAGTTCGCCCGACGTAGCATAGTCGAGGTCTTGCAGTGTCCCGCATCCTCACCGCATGGTTGCAGACATGGTCGGACAACCACAGCAGTCGGGTTGGCTGTTACGGGTGTACCAGGCGCTCTGACAACCTCGTAAGCTTTTGCCGCATGAGTCGCGCGCTGCAAGAGCCGTCGGATGGTACCTGCATCGATTCGGCTGACATGCCGAACCAAGATGCCCAGTCTTGGCTTAGGAATGGCTGAAATGTGGCGGCAAGGCTGCTGACAAGGCCACGGATGGCATGGTGTAGGCTGTGTGGGCGCAGAGCGATGCACGCCTGTCGACGCGATTCACTCGGTCCGCACTCGGCTCGTTTGGCAACGAAGTATGAGCAGTCGACTAAACAGATCCTGCAACAGGAGCGAGACCGATCGAGACACGGCTGGGACGTCAGCATAAGCACTTTCGAGGATTCGTCATTTCAGCGCAGAGGTGTCATTACAAGAACTGTGCCGCAGTGGCGCGTGTGTTTACTAGTAAGCTGCTTACGCTGCCCATGTGGGTTTGCACGATACTGAGCAATTAAGTTTCCGGCGTCTACAGCGAGCGAAACGCGTTTGCCCCATCCACCTTCCGTATACGCTGTAGTGCGGACAAGGGCAGGCCAGGCTCCTGCAAGCAGCTGTGCCGCGCACTCTGCAGGGAAGTGACCGCATAGTTCACGCACGAGCCTCTGTGCGGCGATGAACAGGGTGGGGGGCCTGAAATGGGGCCGCGGTAGAAGTCAGCTATCGCTTCCCGGCTATTTTGTAGCATGTCTCCAGTCATGCCACTCTTTCGAGGGCCACGGACCACGCAATTCCCTTCTCAATCGGTGACGTTGCGAGAAGTTGGAGAGCAGTCCACTCAGCTACTTTCCCGTCGTTATCGACGTCATCTCAGCCTGCTCGCTGTGAAAACAGCCACCACCGCACCACCGTCCGCGCATTCGCCTTCCTTCGACGACCGGCAATATAACGAAGCTCTGCCAGAAGTTCAAGCCTAGGGCAAGACAAAAAAGCGAACAAAAGAAACACATTCGAGTGTGTAATCCACATCTCATTGTCGTCCCACTTGTGCTGATCATTCGAGAACGATACAGCAGCCTCCGAAAATGTGCAAAGGGCTTACGTCCACCCAAGCTTCTACATGCCACCTAGTGAACCTTTCCATGGAGCCCTTACAACATGTGGCAGAATTTCTAGACGATGTAGATATTCGCAACTTGATGCGGACCAGCAAGTGTCTAAAGGAATATTTCGAAATGGACTTGCAAAATGTGGGTCACATGCTCAATATATTTGGGAACTCTACTTCGAGAACGAGATATGCGTGGGATAATTGGTAGGAGCTTCCAATTTGGGCCCATGTTGTTTTCGATCAGGACATTCGTATCCTCTGTCGCCTCATAGACACCCATCGTTAACAACTCGTGCAATGCTTTCCTAGCATTTGGCTGTAGGATGACTATCCTCTGAAAGGTCGTTTGCTTACTAGCAGAAACATGAGATGTTTCTTCACAGGCCATTGGCGGAGACAAGCTCTTCTGGTTCACGGAACGTAGTCAATAGTAGTCAATGATCGCAAACTCTCTCGAAGTGTCTCCTGGTATGACTTGCTTATGTTCAATCTAGGTACCGTGGAGACGCCCAATGGCGGGTGAGCCAATCTTTCTTGGACAGTGGGGCACCTTCAGCATTGTCAAACAGATAGGACCATAAGTGAAATAACCGAAGCCAAAGCTCTGAAGCACCTAGTCTAGAAAATGGACAAAGCTGGGGAGCGCGACCCCTCCGCGCTATGCTTACTACAACAGTGAACTTCATGAAGTGACTGCTTACGGTCAGGCTTTTGTGCTTGAGACTAGACATATGCTCAGGGAAGTAAGCGTTTTGGAGGTCCGTGCGGCCCTGCACACAGGCCTCCCGTGTCGCAACCACGCCCCAATCACATGACCGCTCACTGGTGAGCAGTTTATGCTCGATGGACTAGGAACCGCTCAGCGACCTCCAATGAATTGCTCGGTTGAGATCAGGTTAAAGAACTTGGTAAGTAGCAATATATATCAGACTCCGACGATTCTCCAAAGTCATGACATCGGGCTATCGAACTTTAATGCCCAACCACCACCGTCCTATTACCATCATCTTCTTAACGCACAACTGAACCATGGCCCAATCCATCGAGCGTTTACTTCCGCTCCGAGAGCGAGCCGACATGAACTTTATCATGACACCGGTCGCTACATCGACTGCTAGCGCAACAACAATTCGCCAGAACAACAAGCCAAAGTCGACCGAACGACGCTTACGCCTCTACGGCAAGATCCCAGAGCGGAACAACCCTGCAGCAACGCCCTGTTACCACTGTCACTCGAAAGGTATTAGCTGTTTTGTTGTGGCTGACTCGAAACAGAAGTGCGCCGAGTGCACACGCTTGGGGAAAAAATGTCTGGACATGTCTCGGGAGTCCTTCAACCAAACTTGCCTTGAGTTACAAAAGGGAATTGATGAGGATGAAAAAAAGCAAGCGAAACTGAACGAAAAACTGAATCGAGATAGGAAAACGCTAGAAAAAATGAGAGGGCGGGCGCGATGGGACGCTGTCTACCTCACATAGAACTAGGTAAGGCTAGCCAATCTGAATCAGCACGAAGCTTTCCACCATATCCCGCTCCAAAGCGCTGCCCATGTCAGTTGCAGACCCGTGAAGCGGCCATATGGAGAGTCCCAATCCCTATAGCTTTTGCACGCCTTCGCCTCATCTTACTCATACGATTAGGAAAGCACTACTACTTAGTAGTAAAGCCTCATGCCAGTCATCTACGAGGTATCTGGACGACCAAGTTTTAGACATTTATCAATTTTGAACTCTACTGAGCCAGCACATATTGTGACGGTGTGATAGGGGGAGGACTGCGCTGAATTGACTATCTGAGGTGGGCTAAGCTACATATATAGATGACCGTACATGAGCTATCCTAACTCGTACTAGAGTGGATCTGGGCAAGGCCCAAACCGTTACACATATGAACCGGGGTGATGGTCTCTATCGGTGCAAGCTGGGTGGTGAACAGGGCTGGGAACAGCAATAGTGTGTTGCAGTATTTCAACCTTCTCTCATCAATGTTAATTGGTTGGAGTTTTTGAGCAAGTGCTTCTACCAATTTAGACTCCAACCGGTAGAGATCTACAGAACCTCGCACACATTATGGCACTACCATAAATCGCCGTACTAGCAAGTTGTTGCGGTGTCAAACTCCCCCGACCCGTAGACGTGCTTATTGCTTATCTGTCATCATTTTCCATATGTCCATCAGAAAGTGCACAACCGATGATATTAAGCACCTGGCACAAGGAGCCATCCTCGCGATCATCTAGTGAGCCGTTTTCATCTTCCCATCGAATATACCGTGCTTCTCTACCCCTCAAGGAGCTTTATAAAAACCCACGCTCTTTCTCTCTACCGTACTGGTGGGACTGTGATTCTGAGCTTCTCTTGGCACACGCTAGATTCCTCATCAAACCACTGCACACGCTGACATGGCCAGAGGGGGCATCGCTCAAGCTATCTATGTTCTACTGTCTTTGCTGGCGGTGGTGATGGCAAAGCCTCCACTATATATAAGCATGTGATTGCATAACAAGCTCTTACCAGTTGTTGAGATGTTACCAGGAGTGTGAGTCGTCAGATTTTTCCAGAGAGATCCTCCATGGCAAAGCAAATAAAGCGCATGCGTGGTGGGTGTGGGCCGGTCCAAAAGTTATCGCGGTTGATCCCTGCGACTATGCGGCGTTCGACTTTCTCAATACCACTGGAGCAGTAACACGTGAAGGCCAAAGCTTTCCCGGTCTAGGGAATGTAACATTGAACCTGAGTATTCCAAAGTACCATACGGATGATTGCATCGTCGAGGGTAATGATGTTGATAGCCCTCTCACAATCGAATGTGGCGATACTTGTGTACAGGACTCCAAGCGCGACGCGCGATCGGGGGACCCGCCCATAAGCTGTGATGGTGATATATACACATACGAGAGGGGATGGACAGTGGAGTACTAGGACCTGACTTCTACTACCTACGGAGCGGGTCCGACATGCAATTCCTCGCGACTAATAGGAGGTCCAACCAGACTCGAACATCCTTGTGCGATATACTACAACCAGCAAAGCAGTTTCTTCCTAGACCAAGTGTATCGAGATAGTGAGAGACCTACCCAGTCGACATAGCAGGCAGATCCCAGAGATTGAAAACTGCTCTACCAGTAAGCATAGTACAACACGATTGTCATTATTACTTCGCATTCGTTGATACGTTGCCGCTGCTTAGTGAGATAGCCTCCGCCTTGTACAAAATCCAGGGATCTGTAATGTCAAACGACGACTGGCGTTAGCGGTCTATAGTGCTGCATAAGCGAGAGCGGATCAAACTTGATCCTGAGGGTCAAGTGGCGTTACCGACCCACCTTTGAGCTGTGAAGATGGATCCAAGTACAAGCGAGGATAGACGGTAGAGTACTAGGCCCTATATTCATTGCATTCGTGGTGGAGAAGGACTGTTCTGTGGGACAGTCCTTTTTCTTTTCTACACCGTGGAGTTACCGTTAGTTAGTTTAGCCATTTCTCCAGAGTACGATAAGGTTACAGACCAACCAACACCATATTGAAACAAGTTTGTCCTTGGTGTCCAGTGATCATGCACGAGCATGGAAGATGCCATTAGTTTTGCACTAGGCTTTTAACTTTCCTCCATACGCGACGAATAACCCAATAGGCTGGTAATAGCAAATAGGAGCGCAAGGATAATGATCAAATTACAAAAGCATATTTTATTGTGCACTAGATCGGGAGAGGCTCGCCCATAGGTTGATGAGAACTATCAACTTCTAGTTCTGTAATCAGATCGACTGCCTCTTCATAGCAATCGGGGGAAGGGCTAGTCTTACTGGATGAGATGTCGTTTAGTGAAACAGTCTGACGTGGTAAGAGAGACTCACGGCTTGGAAGAGACGGACCACTATCACAACACATCAAATCGATCGTGTGAGGCTCAGCCATGGATATTTGCACATGAACTGCTGATCGTCGTGCTCACCATAACGTCAAATGTCTGAGGTAAGCGTCATCGAGACTAAGCGCATGCCACGAAGCTATCGAGGCTACGGTCCCATGAAGGTTTGATTATGGTAGAGCACGTCCCTTCTCAGCTTTGCCCTTGTTGAACTTCGACACTCCTGTCCTCCTAAGGCACCGTGAATATGCCCATGAGCAATCGCCTTAGAACATGGACCCGAGCGCGAGGAGGTGACGTCACTCAGCGGACGGAGGATGGTCGGTACTCTTCCCATACAGGATATAAGGCCCTCCTAGGCGATGCTGAACTGATGAGTCACGAAGAGAAACCGTGCAGACCGGTTAGAACTACCCGAAGGTGGCTTCGAAAGTGGTTGTGCGAGCGTTCCAACGCAATTGGGATGTGCATTCCCAACACTCGAAGGGCAGTATCTCATCAGTATAGAGCTCCCTGAGATTCTCTCCCGCCTGCATATCCGCACGGAATTTCTTGTTGATGTATTTGCTCGCCTGATAGCATTGTTCTGCCATCATGTCCAAGTGTTGCGGAGTCGATTTTGATGGGTAGGACCATGTCTCCAGTTGAGCTATCATATCCGCAAATTCCTTGAACTTCCGGTAGCAGCCGTAGCACCCCACAGCAGGTTCGATGTGAGGTTTTGTGTGGTTTCCATATCGGTCAGCACAAAGACAACGAAAGTGCTGTGCTCGTTCATATTTCCCACATTATTAAGGCTGTGGAAGTGGCTCTCGCAAACCGTGCAAAAATCCACTTCGAGTACACATCCCCTTATATGGTGTCCTGGTATCGTCTTGTCGCTGTCGCAATGCCCTTGACAAGACTGCTTTTGCTAGGTGGAGAGGTGGTGTTGGACCAAGGCTTTCGATGGCATATCGTCCACCTCGCAATCGAAACTTCTGTCGTAATAGCTAGTGCGATTGTATTCAACTGGCTTGTTATAGTTTTGGTAACCTACACTTTGGGGAAAGTGTGGGCCGCCGCCAGGGGAATGACGATCGCAATGTATGGGAAGATTGTACAGAGGATCTATATACCTATTGTTTGCGATAACTTTCGTATTTGGGTACGCAGTGTGTGGTGGACGGGACAATGCTCAGGACCGGTACCACGAAGGGAATATTGATCAAATAGTACACTTGACATATGACCTTAGGGTACTATACTAGGGAGCTCGACAGTCTAACTGCCAAGCACCAAAGATTGTAGCCGATTCGTGCATGGCAGGCCCCGATCAGCAGGTATAAGCAGCTTACGAGCAAGCGGTCACGTGATGGCTATGCCTCACAATCTCGGTGAGTGCTTACTGACTCATACAGATCGCCCTCCACGCAATGCAGGTCAGAGAACATTCCGTCCCATATCGTATCATTTACTGGAAGCGCATGTTGGGTCATCCATCTCGTCGAACTCAAGCGGCGTTGGTGCAACACTGAGCGTGTCAGTGTACTATCGCATGGGACCCCAAGGTCCATAATTTTGACTCGCGAGGAATTCACAGCCAAACCCATTGAGCTGGTACACTCTCATGCACTTGCAGCTTCCGGTTGCTGTAAGCAGGCGATCTTTGATTCCACGCCAAGCTTCTCTCGTTTAATGGTAATCCTACCCAAAGAGTGCTAGTTTCTGTCAGTGATGCCATGGGTCGATCCTCTGTCAGACGCTTAGACCAATCAAAGTGTGATGCTAATAGAGCCTACGTTCTTTCCGGACAAGCGTATACCAGGTGGGTCCATGTCCTGTGTGGGATGACAACTGAGCCGCGTGCGCAAAGCGGAAGCTGCAAGTGCATGAGAGTGTATGTCTGACACACGCACATGCCATGCAAGTAGACTACGCACGAACGGATATTCTAAATGCCTTTCACCCTAGAAACCATGCCTCACAATGTAATGGCTGACTCTGAATGAGCAAAGTGTACACGTTCTCGCTTCGGGGTTATTCATATTTCGTTGCGCAGCTTCCCATTAGTCCAAAAGATCCGCTTTCGAGTTCGTCTCGCTCGTCTCTACCACTGCTATGATGCACGCGGCTATCGTTCTTAGTATGCTCCTGGCTACCGGCGCATCCATACCTACTCAGCCACTTTCTACTATGCCTTCGCTAAGCCTTCGTGATGTGAACCCATTGTGCTATTTCGGTGGGCATCAACCAACAGAAGAAACTTACTTGCAGGGGGTTGCTCAGTACTGCAACAATTACGTTCACAATGGCATTCGTCTCGAAGACAGGGTCGATCTCGTTGCGACGATTACGCTCAAAGACACATACGATTGTCCCATCAGTTGGATCTATAAGATACGATGGGTAGATGATGCGGGTTTCGGCCCAGTCGATATCAGCAATGATATGTGCGTCAGCAAGTTTCACGAAGTTGTCGACAACAGCACGTGTATGGACGACCAGAAAAAGTTCATGTTTGGCAAGAAGTACTGGATTGAATTTGGGGACAAGCGTGGCTCTAAGCTATGGATTGAGACGAGGCAGCGGGAAGACGATAAGTTTCCGAGAAATTGCAGGTACAGCTTGGTGTAGGGTGATGAAGACGAGATCTTGCTTAGAGTGGGAGCTAGAGTGACAGCGGATTCGGTTGTCATGATAGTTGTGAAATAATTTGGTCTCTGCGTAAGTAGCATTGTATGAGCAGTCTCAAAGCTATGTTCTAGTAGGCTCCTGATAGGGCCTTGTCCTCCAGTATCATCAAATGCGATACTCATTTCTTTGGGGCCCAGGCGGGCGCTGGGGAGGCGACATCGTTCTGAAAACCGATCCGACGCTATTCGAGCTGGACTCCTTGGATGTGATTCAAAAACTGTACGGCAAAAAATCCACTACGCTGCTGCGTAAGCTACGTGCAGAGTCAGGGCTCTGACTTCCGAAAGAACGCGTGACATAGCTTTGCAGAGCTATGCTTTGTCCCGACTCAGACAATTAACAGTAGAGGGCGACGGTAAGGCACCGATACCCTACACTGAAATGTATACACTAGTAAGTGACCAATCATCGCGTAAAATTACTCTGTAGTCTGAACAAGACAGTTACACATTTAAGGTCTGCGTGAAATTCATAGTTATGCTCTCTGTGAGAGGGAGGTTAAGCAATGAAGGACCGCAAATCTTCAATTCATCGAACTAGACTACACCGTGCTTCGCTTCCTGTCCTACACTATCTACAGGTGCACCAGAACACATCCTATGCAAGACATCAAGCAAGAATGGACTTGAGATCCTTAGCAACCGCTTGCAGGCGGTCATATCGCGATTGCCCGCCAACAACCCAGCACCATTCGTTGACTATATTGAAGTCGCAACCGAATCGCTTTCGAGCCGCTCTAATGAAAATGGGCTCAAGAGCCACACCGTAGGTAGTATTTCCTTCCCTTGCTTCCCTCAGGTACTCTGCTTGTAGAGGAACACCCCTCGACACACCCTGTATGATCTCCTCCGTCGTGGCGTTGTAGAGCGTCACTAGCTCGAACGCGGCGCCGGAGCCGTCCCTTTTCGACGTGCGCACATAGCCTTGGATGGCCCCGATGACGATGGTTCCGATGTCTCCAGTCTGGATCAGCTCTTGATTCGGATCCACGGAATTGATCATCGTCTCTATACGATTGGCTAGCACTTTGACACCCTGCTCATTGTACACTTGTTTGACCTGCATACTAGGCGCATGACACAGCAGGCATTCGCCGTCTCCTCCCAAATCCCTCTTGACTTTCTCCTCGAGCACTTTGACTTCGTCAGCGTCCTCTGTGTCGCTGACAAGCAGAACATTCTTTCCGCACAACTTGGGGAAACACGGGGTTTCCAAGTTCAGATCACTCTCGCTTTCAGAAGCTACCAGCGACTGTCGATACAGGTGATTGAACCCACTCCGCAGGCCGGGAGGTTGCAAGAACTCCCTCTGTGCTATGTCTTGACACGACAGCATTGTCGACATCTCGAGACAAACAAGCTATTATTTTGCGGCGCTGGCGAGGATCACCTCCTCAGCGATCCCAGTACACGTGGCAGGTTCCCCTGTATGAATATATGTTACAAGGTATATGTCTTCAAGATACGTGTGAGAGCCATCCGCTGTGTATGGGCTGTGTAGAAGGATGGTGGGTTGTAGCTGATGCCACGCATACTTGTTTGGGTCGCGCGATGTAAGCGTTTTGGTGTCATTGTAAACCATGATGACCGTGGTACCGCTAATGATACGATGACCGTCATGATGTAAGAAGCTTACGACCAGGGGTCCTCAACCGTCACCTAAGGGCGAGAGAACCATCTTTAGCAACATTAGGCAGTATACGCTCTTTGTGTGCTCTGTAATACGACGATGAGGCTGACGCAGATTTGAAGTCGAAGGCTAGGATTTCCGTGTCTTGACCAGCGCTTTCTTCGTGCGCCTCACTCCCGGACAATTTCTCTCATGCTTCCCAAACACATGACATATGTTGGCGTCATGCATTCTACACGCTGTGAATGAAGCTTTCTGCTATTCCATTCGCAATGTGGGCTCATGGCATACAAGTCCTGATGAGAAAGTGCCTATTCATGATCAACCAACAACACAACGAAACCCACACCTCTGGATACCAAGCAGCTCGCAGGCCATTGATCGCGTACAAGGTTGTAATCCCCTGGCACATGTTTGACAGGCTGCCATCGGAGCTCTGCTTGACCATAGCTGCGGCCCTGGGAGCAGATGCAACGCTTCGAGACTGGGTCAGTATAAGTGCAACCTGTCGAGCATGGCGACAAGGCACGCGACTCTGGCTACATGAATGGTTGACTACGCAGACTCTTGGTAGTACATTTGGTCATGGGACATGGAGCGTGGCAGAGTTGGCGTTTGCCTGTCGACATATAGATAGTGAGTAGATGAGGCACATAGCTTGCGCTATCCGGCTAACGCGGCAGTCCTGTCATCGAACGCGGTCTCCCTGACTTGTCATTTCGAACCAAATGCCAGGGAACGTTGGTGGTGGACACGAGAAAGTGGCCGCGTCCCACCGTGCGTGGATGCGGGTTGTACGCGATCGCGAACCCATTTCGCGCCAGAGGATCTGCGTCAGGCCTACTTGGTGGTTGTGGTCCGTCATCCGGGGCGACATGTGTGGACCGAGCCGACACGCAGGATCGCGTTCGCGCGACTGGACGCAGCTGCCCTGCACTTTGTCGGCCGCCGCATGGCGCCCTCTATACACACTTTCCAAGTGGGAGACAGACAGTATGTGGTGAGCTGGATCTTTCGGTCTCTCCGGCATGGTCTGTTCTCTGGAACGGCAAGTTGTGGTTGCGGCATCGACCGCGGCATCTGCGCGCACTGCGCAGCGCAAGCGCAGGTCCGGTTCGTGTGGGAGAATGGTTTTAGCCGTGTGCTTCCGTACGGGAATGAACACTGGTACCGCGGCATAACGGACGCAGTAGATGACACAACCGACGCAGATGCGTGGCTCCAGTGCTGTAGTTTCCAGATGCGAGGCGCGTGATATATTGCAGGAACGAGATGCGATCAGATCGGTAATTTCGGGTACATTCAGGTTTTGGTCGCAGCGAGTCGTTGTAGTGCACAAAGTCGCTACATTGAGCACTCCGATTGCTACAATAGTCGCGTCCCATCCTAACCACAGAACCTTGACCTGACTGCCTATTCCATCGTGTAGACGCGCACACCAGCAGCGTCGTGCCAAAAGGGCCGGTGTGGCCGGCAGAGTCATGGAATGCCTCAACTCCTATACCGATGCGCCGCCGCATACGCAGGCACGACTTTGACCGAGCCGCTTCTTCCCGTGTTAATCAAGCCATCGCCCCCACTTCCCAACTCAGAACGGGGACAATTCTCACAGAGTGGCAAGTGCATCATGAAACTAAGAGAGGATCATCTAACTAGCATGAGAGTCCAATTTTTTGTTCATCCCTTGCACTCCCAGGGTACCTTCTCAGTGTGTCACAACTTGCTCATGACCCACGCCAGATCCTCATGAGACGCCAAAACCCTCATCACCTCCTCAGCATCGTTCGCCACGCGGATGATATCGGCATTTTCCTTTTTCACAAACGTCATGCCTACAGCCGTATGTATCCATTCCTTGAGCGATTTCCAATAATCTCCAACATTGTACACCACGATTGGAAAGTGATGAAGGTTCAGTTGCTTCCATGTTGTGATCTCTATGAGCTCCTCGAGTGTGCCGAAACCGCCTGAGAGGGCGACAAAGCCTCCGCCCGGTCCGCCTTCCATCACCTCTTTGATCATGCGACTCTTGCGGGTGTGCATATCCTTCACGACGGTTGTGCGGCCGTAGATTGATTCGGTGATGCAATGGCCCAACGGCGAGAAGGGATCGTTGTTCTCGGACTTCACAAGAAACTCCGGAATGATGCCGTGGACACTATCGGGTCCCGCAAGAGCAACAAGAGTACGCGCAATCTCACCCATCAAGCCAACAGTTCCACCGCCGTAGACCAGATTCACGCCGGCTTCGTGCAGTGCGCCTGCAAGGGAGCGAGCTGCCTCGGTGTGTAGCGAAGAATTACCCTCTGATGCGCCGCAGCTGCATGGTAAGTATGGCGTTTGGTAGGGGCATGATATACGTACAAGACGCACACGACTGGCTTCTTCTTCGCTCTTGCCACAGATTCTGCCATGGATGAAAACGCCGATGAGGGCAATGTCCTGGCGGTGATCCGATCACTGATGGCCCTGTTATCTAGCAAGGCAGAGATGCAACGGGCCTGTCCTTCGACAACCAGATGTGGGTGTAAAGTATCGTAAACATACGATTTCAATGCTTCTTATGTACAGAAGTCTCTACATCTGTGCTAAGCTTCTGTAATGTCTCACCACAATGAATTGTCATGTGCAGTGAATGTCTAACATTCCTACGTATCAATGCACCCTCAGGCTATTCGTTCCTTGCTAGCCGAGGAGGATGCATTCGGAACAATAGGCTTAGGCTTGTGCTCGTTGAATCATTGGCATCGTTGACTGTGTATGTTCATGCGTCACAGCACTCATTGGAATCAGCATGAACTAGCAAGGCACTTACTTCACCTAACGCTCGCTTTCTTCGTCTTGGTGCTTCGCGCATCTGATTCGATATTCAGTCATCATCACAACCTGGGAAAGTTCTCGGTGACCACGACAGCGACCACACTCTGTGGTGGTCAATGCAACCTTTCAGTCAATTTGCTTGCCCTAGAATCTTGCAGGTACACTCACATGCACTTGCAGTTTCCGTTTTTTGCACGCCGCCCGTCTTCCATCTCACGCGGCACATTGACTCACCTAGTATGCGCTTGTCTAGGAGGGGCTGGGCTCCGCAAACGTTAGACTTTGATTGGTCCGCACATTTTGGCAGACGATTGACTCACGGCATTACTGACAGGAACTAGCACTAACGTAGTTTACAAGCGAGTCGCCCGTACAAGCGAGGCGCCCACCCCACCAACTTTGATCACCTATCTAACTATGCAACTCAACCACCCTTTAAGATTATGAATAGATATTAATAGAGTAGATTAAGCAGTATATAAAGTATTCTTTTTGCATGTACGTGAGTTGTGCCCAGTCTCTTTGCACCTGCTGCAGCGCGCCTGAGCCTGGCGGCTAAGGCCTGATCGCTCTCCTTCTTGACGCTCTTCACGAGCAATCTGCTGATCAGCCTCACGTTGAGCGAGTATATCCTCTCCCTCTCCCTTTGTTAAGACTCCTCGCTTCTGTAAACGCTTTTTCTTACGCTGTTTACGCGCTGAGGCTGCCTCATTAGCCTTCTCAAGGCTGGCAATCCGATCACGCATTAGCTCAGCTGAGAGCATCATCACCTCAGCCCCCTTCTTGAGCTGGTTAATCGCCTCAATGATCGAAGCTGGTGATGAGCTCTTGTGCTGTCGCACGCGATCACGTATTAATGTTGATTGAGCCTCAAGCTCACGTACGTTGCTCGGCGTACGAGCCTCCCAGAGAGCCTCTGGTAGAGCAGCTGGAGTAGGCGTACGCAGCTGCACGTCTAGCTTTGATAGGACAGCGTCTGGCTGGAGAGGAACAAGGCCTGCACCTCGAAAAGCTGAGCAGATATTGGCTGTGGTGAACGAGCGATCAAAGGCTGCCTTAAACGCTGGCAGGAATTCGAGCTTAGTGATGTGGTTAATCTGATGGCGGATCAGGCTCTCAATCTCACGGCTGTACGCTCGCTTTAACGGCGAGAAGCAGCCAACGTCAAGAGGCTGAAGTAGGTGAGATGAGTGAGGTGGCATACAGAGCGTGTAGATATTGTTCTCCTTGCAGAGCTCTTGAAACTCAAGAGACTGGTGGCTCTCGTGGCCATCAAGGACAAGCAGCTGACGTGCTCCAACAACCTTCCCCTCTGTATGCTTAATAAAGTGCTTTAACCACTCAACTCCTAGCTTGTTGGTTGTCCATCCGTTGTCGCTAACTGCGATCGCCCAGTCGCGTGGGATATCTGCCTCCTCATACCAGGCAGACAGGTGATACTGGCCAGCGAAGATGAGGAATGGTGGGACTAACCAGCCAGCAGCGTTAATCGCAGCTATCGCTGTCACCCACTCACGGTCGCCAGGCTGGATAGCCTTTGGCCTGCCTCTCCTCTCTGACCCTGTCACGACGAGCTGGGTCTTGATCTTGCCCATCATAAAGCCTGCCTCGTCGAAGTTGTAGACGTCCTCATCGCAGATGCCGTACTTCGCCTTCGTCTGCTCTACGAGCTCAAACCAGCCTCTAATTAATACAGGGTCCTCACATAGAGCTCTCTGCCTATCGTACGCTTGGTTGAAACGTGTTGTGAGCCTGTCTGTACGCTTAACGAAGTTGCGCGGCCAGTGGACGCCAACCTGGCCTGCGCCGCGCGCAGCCAGCAGCTTATCAGCCATATCACGTACAGCTGCGTACGTAGGCGCAAATCCACGTTGATCTAGGCTTAGTATATGGCTGACAATTACCTCCTCCTCTAGCTGGGTGAGCTTCTTCGAGTTGGACTGGCAATCGCGTCGTGGAGGCTTGCCAGCGCGTCGGTCGCGTAGCGTCGTACGAGGGACATCAAAGGCCTGAGCAGCTGCTCGTACAGTCTTAATCTGATGCTTGTTAAGAGACAAGATAGTTAGCTGTATATCAGCTTTAGATGAGCGTGATACAATGTGGTGGGGTTGGGGCATTGTACGCAAAGGCGAGGTAGGTGATCAAAGTTGGTGGGGTGGGCGCCTCGCTTGTACGGGCGACTCGCTTGTAAACTACGTTATCAGATTGAGTCTGCTGGTGTAACAAACGGCCCACGCGACTGGGAGCAACTTCCGGAAAACTACCGAAAAGCACTCAACCTAGGCTTCGGTGTGCCGATCGACGATTCGGCCCAAGTCTTTCAGCAAGCGCAACGATTGTTGGGCCTAAAGTCTGGGGACACGCGCCTGCTCGAAGTCATACATGGGCATTGTGGAGCGCTCTACATCCACTCTACAGCACTCTACACGATAGAATAGAATAGTGGTTATTCTACTCTACTCTATTCTACAAGTTTCTATCCTGTAGAGGAGTAGAGCACTCTACCACTCTACACACTTTCTGATTGGTCAATTTTATCTTATCTTTTGATTGGATTTCTACAAATTCTACAGGCTTTCATACTAGTATCTATTGACCTATCACGTGACGCTGGATACCGTTGAGCCATTTATGGAGCTGGCTCCATGACTGCTGGCATCGTGTGAGTAGTGGTGTTATGGAGTGTTTGCTTTTTGTACGTGAAACTGGACTTTCCGTGCACCTGAGACATGCCCTGGTCCACAGCGCAACTACAAGAACTAGTCCGCGACCATCTATAGCAATCAACCCAGTTATCATCCCTTCTTCTCCACCTCTTCAGAGTATCCAGCTCTGTATCAATATTATCACTTTGCGAATCAACATGTCTGTATCCCAAGCCTCGTCATCGCTTTTAGATACTCTTTCTACTCCTTCTATACCCTGTATCTCACAATCCGGCCCTTCTACCCTCATCCCTCTGTCCTCTAGCCCTCCCTCCCTTCGCAGCGTGTCTACAGAGTCCTCTATACCTCAAACAGCCCAGAAATCGATATGGGTATACTTTCGGCTTGCAAGGGGTACAGAGGCACAGACTGGAGAGGTTGTACAAAATGGGAAGCGTCGACAAAAGACGCTCCATTACTGTATTTCCTGTTCGAATGAACCAAAGCCTAAAGTATGGCATACTGTCTATACTTCGGCCGCTCAGCATCACGTCAAAACAAAACATAAGGCTCAATGGAAGGAATTTAAGCAACCGACTAAAGAAGAGCGCTCTTCTTTGGGCCACGATCCCCGCCAGATTCTTATTGAGAAGTTTGCTTTGTCAAATACTAATACCGCTCGGGAATTAGTTTTGCGACAGGCGTACAACAAACAACGACATATTCAAGCGATGATAGCTCTTTGCGCACGACGACGACTCCCTCTGAGTGCTATTGGCTGGCCAGAGCTTCATGAACTACTCTTGTCTGTTAATCCAGAGATTGACGATCTCGCACCGTTTAGTAGAAGAAGCCTTGATCGTCTTCTAAAACTAAACTTCAAGAAATACAAGAAACAGCTTCAAAATAACCTCCAGGAGGCTATTGGCGATATTCACATCTCAACGGACATGTGGTCATCTCCGGCTCGTAGAGCGTATCTCGCTATCTGCGCACGCTGGATAGATCATACCTACAGGCTTCGACACGGACTTCTTGCCCTCCCACAGATTCTATTTAGCCACTCTGGTCAAACACAAGCTATCCACATCATCAACGTCCTACGGTCGTACGGGATCCTCACAAAACTCGGCTTCCATACTGGTGATAACGCGACATCAAACGATACGCTTCTACAAGAGCTTGCACGGCTTTTAAAACAAGAATACCAGGTATGTCTTCATCTCTAGTGTGGTTTATATTAACACTATTAGATTGATTTTGATCCGAAAGCCCGCCGTGTTCGATGCCTTGATCATATTCTCAATCTCGCCCTTCAGGCCTTCCTCCTTGCTCGCTCAAAAGAAGCCCTTCAAGCCGCCCTTCAAGCGATTGATCGACATGCAGATGTAGATCCATACGAGGTCCTCTCTACCTCTCTTAGCATACCTACAGCTGACGATAACCTACAGTCTGTACAGTGTAGGGATCACGTACAGAAATCAAAGGATAAGGATAAAGGCAAGCAGAAAGGATTCGAAGGCTGGGGAGCAACTCTTGCTTTAGAGAAGCTTCATAATCTTGCTGTTTGGCTTCGTTATAGTACGAACCATCACGATCTGTGGATGCTAGAAGTCGGAATCACTTTAGGCATCGATAATGATACAAGATGGTCATCGTGGTTCCAGGTCATTAAGCGTGCGAACAAAAAGAGGGATGAAATCAAGGAATTTATCGCAAAACACGATGAATGTGAACCATTCCGACTCCAGAATCGTGATTGGGATATACTGGAACGTACAGAAGAGTTCCTATCTGTTTTCAATAGTGGAACCTTGTGGGTTGAGGGCCATAAAGCATCTCTGTCACAAAGTTTAGAGATGATGGATGTTATACTTACTTATTTTGAAGATCAGAAGGTTGTATCCACTATTCCCTTATTTTGCGATATTATACTAATGCCTAGCCAGGCCAAATACTCTTCTCCAAATCATGATGAGTTTGTCGATGACCCACGAATGGTCCATTCTATCGAAATGGGCTGGTTTATCCTTAATAAGTATTATATGCTTATTGATGAGACTCCAGTTGTCGCTGCTGCTCTCCTCCTCGATCCCTCAAAGCGGAAGTCCTATATTGAGCAAAACTGGCCTTCAGAATGGCATGAAAGGACTGTGAATACTTCTCAGGCATTATGGGCTGGTAAATACAAGCTTCTTCCACTATCCTTAACATCGGATAACGTGGATACAGCTGTATTCCCGCCAAATGGCCCTAAACCACCTAAAAACGCGTTTGATCGAATAAAGCAGAAATTGAAGGTTGCGACCGCGAAGCGCGATGACGATGATCTTTTATCGTTTATTGAAGGCTGTCCTATTGATATAGAACCATTAACGCCTCTACAATGGTGGTCAGAACCAGCTCAACGTCAACGATATCCTCGTCTTCATCGGATGGCCCTCGATATCCTCTCTATTCCTCCCTCATCTGCAGAGCCAGAAGTCACGTTCTCGGGCGCCCGTCGTACCCAGTCATTTGATAGGCTACGGCTATCCGCAAAGAACCTTGAGCGATTAGAATGTACGGGCAACTGGCTAAGGAATAAGCTTGTCAGTATTCAGGACATTCTCACAGTGCCCACAGCGATAAACGACGAGATGGAGACGGACACGGATACAGAGGAGGATGAGGATGAGTATAAGGATGAATCGGGTTTGGAGGACACAGATGGGAGATAAAGAACATCGACGAGGGACACGGATGAGGGATACGGATGAGGGATACGGATTAGAGACACAGATAAGACCCTGTATGTATTAAGGATGTCGCGTTTTTAATAGTAAAGCGATCACAATGTTATTCTCTCCCCCTCCCCCCTCACTAGAACTAGTGCGATTACTAATCGGATAGAGCGTTCTACACACTCTACAGGGTAGAATAGAATCAGTGTCTATTCTACAGTGCAGAGTAGAATTAGGGTCTATTCTACTCTACTCTATAATGCCCATGTATGCTCGAAGTGGAGACCAAAATGAGATTGAACATTGCGAAGCTAGTGGAACTACTGAACAGTAGATCTGTAGTGGGAGTTTCTGAAGAGCTTGAACGTTACATGCAATTCACGAAGGAGCAGCCATGTATTGAAAGGCAAACTGCTGAGGTAGCACTGCGTTGTCTTGAACAGTCGGGTCTCGATACCCACGATCTTGGTTTTTGCTAGTCATAAGTTGACTATGTGGCTCACCGCCCTTTCATTCTTCCAGTCTTGGTTACTAGTCAACAAGAAGTGTATGCCTCTAAGAGCCAAACCCCAAGATATGTATTACCATAACATGGGTCACAATCCAGAAACGATACGTCTAGGAATACATAGTCGCACCAGCGGTGTGAGCGAAAGCAGTAAGCGCTGAAAAGAAGTACGATTCGGGCTTCAAGGAGCTAAATTCCAGACAACTAATCTTGTGAAACAGAGCTGAGATCAATGCAACGGGCAATCGAACTATAAATGGACGACGTTGCGAGGGAAAGGGCTCACATAGTCTAGAAGATATTCGCCGCATCAGTCATGAAGACGGGATAATGAACATGAATGATAGGTATTTATTATGATATTGTTAACCTGGCTATCGAGAAGACCATCACATGAGTCTCTCGCAGGGTTCAAAAAAGCAAGAAACGTGATATCGAATATGTAGAGCGCTTTATGCCCACTTGCTGCGTGTTCTTAGCGAACAACAAGTTGGCAACCCAGATGGCGATACAGATCTCCAAAACGAATGCTTCTAAATACTTGCAGTTTTCATAGGTGTTGAATGCATCAGGCGTGATGGATGTAGCTGGGGCTTGCCGACGAGAGCATTTCTGTATGTTGTCTTCTCTCACTGGCTGACCCACGAGTTGGACCTGATACTTTCTGGTATTGGCGAAATCGATTCGGTCGGCCAAGAAAGGTATCAGGCTCGGTATCCTTTGGTGGTCTACTGATTAAGAGAGAGCAGCGACATTCATGAGTGCAATCGCCAATTTTCGACCATATGGCACTTCGGTTTGCCAGACGAGAGTGTGTCTCTGTGGCAAGCTTCTTGACATCTGTTGATAAGTTTGACAATCACTCTTCTACTGTATGCCAAACGATGACGGAGTCTATGTCAGCGTCGGTTTTCCTATTGGTCCTAGGCTCTTTGTCCAGCTGCTCCAGGAATTCTTCCTCCATGCGGGATGAACCGGAGTTCTGAGTCGCGGAAAATCGTTCTATTGACATTTTGAAAATCAGAGCAGTTGTTTCCTTGATCTGCCATCGCATTCATCTAAGCCATCAACAACAATGAAGAGGAGACGATTCAGAGTGACCATAAAACTCTCCAAAAAGTCTATCGACATTTCTGCATTCGTTACTGGCTCGCGAGTTCCATGTAAAGCATTTTCGCATAAGTAGTCCGTTTCTCATTGTCACCAGATTCCTGCTGCGGCATACCAGTGAATAGAAGCGTGATGAGTTTATGAGCCAGGCCGAGAAGGGTTCTTGGTGAATGGACGTGTTTTGAATCTCGATCTCGAGCGGCTGGCGGCCTGCAGTATTTGGCCGTCACACTCGGACATGCCGTTGTGTAGCCTACGTATACTGTTGGGACGCGCAGCTGCAGTGAGCTGGACACTATCTTCTCGTGTAATAAGATATTTGCTAGGCTTCAACAACAGCCAGATGACGAGCCACATCGTTGCAGAGCTTTAACTTTGTCTAGTATCCTGGTGGAATACTGGTAAGCGAGCTCCTTCTCCGTGATGCTGCATTTTCATCAACGCCCTTTGTATCCTTCATTATATATCTGTAGGCTATCAAATAGAGCACAAGTGTGGCAGGATCATTGAACAGCTCCCACCTTCGGACGTACCATGAAACTCACACCTGTATCTAAGCCTGAACCGACCTTTGAATCGCACGACCAATGCCATGCCGGCGGGTCTATATGTACGTCCACGTCTTCGTCCATCATGCTATCGCATCGTGACAGCGACGGTGGCTGCGATGCTGCAAGTGCGTAGGCCGTGGATATGTCAGAACCGGCAAAGTCTACTACAACGATGGTGCCTGATGTGTTGTCGTCGTTGGAACCGTATGAGCGCCGTGGTTTGATTATGAAGACCAGACGTTGTTCGTCGAGCACACCGGTAACGCTTCTTGCGTGCGACGGGGAGCTGGATGAGAGTGGTGGGTTGAGTATGTTGTGCAGACGCTTTGAGCAGGGGCAGCGAGATGCTGGAGGGGGCCACATGCGGGTGGGTGAATGACGGTATCGTGTTTGGGTGTCTAGGAACTTGGGCTTCATCTCGGCGATGGGCGCTTTCCCTTTGCAGATCATGGCGGCGTAATCGATACCTGATTCGTGTCGTGATCCTATCCGAAGCCCGAGGCATGGCGGCTGGGAAGGGTCGTTGCAGCATCGGTCGTCTTCTACAAGATCGACAAACGAAGTGCATGCGTAGTTGTACGCCCTGAACTTTGTTCTTGCAAGGATGAAAGACTGGGGCGACGGATCGGTAGGGGAGAACTCAGGGTGTTGGCTCCAGCTGTAGAGGTCTGGTGTGGGTTTCCAATGGGCGTTGTTCGAGGAGTCTAGGAGGGGAACGTAGAGGTCATCCTCGGGCAGTAGCGGCTCATCGGATAACTCTTTCCTATCATCCTCTTCTCTGAAGTCCAGTTTAGTGACGTAGAACGTGCGGGATTGGCGAGAGGATGCTTGAGCCCACTCTCGCCGCGATTCCACGATCATGGTCTCATTTGTGCGCTCATCAAGTTGGAGTGTAAGATCGGTCCACGAGTCGTGAATTGGTCCCTGTTTATGTTGGCGACGATAGAGACGCTCATCCTTTTGGATATCATTCGACAATGGCGACTCGAGCGGAAAGCGAACCACATGATAGAAAGAAGTGTAATCGATCTCTTCAACCTCGAAGGTGCCCTGGTTAGAAACAGCGTAGAAGTAGTCGTTATGTATCTCAAATACGATCGTAGAACCAATATCAGATCCATGGAACTTGTCGAGTAATAATGGTCTTTCGCGTTCCTGTAGCTCAAAGTCCTCACGAAGTGAGATGCCATCAATTTCCCATTTGGAGTGGCCATCGTCTCCTACTCCAGTATGCGTGCCGTAGTAAAGACACTGGGCGTTGTGTCTGGCGAACAGTTTAGAACATCTAGCCACTTGTACTGATTGGGTTACTCTCTGGTCAACCGGAAGATCCGCCGCCGTATTGATGGCGAATATGTGGCTATGGTCTGAACTATACTTCGGTGTGGCGTGTACAGCGAGTATCTCATCAGAATAATAAAGTAAGCGCACGCTAAAGTTACCAAATACTCTAAACTTCGTCCCTAGAACAGGCCGAATAATTGCGGGGAGGTTAAGATGGACCGGTTTCAGCCAGGAGCGGAGATCCGAGACATAGACCATCCCAGCATCGAACACACATATGGTCCCTTGACGATATACAAAGCTACCGCCGTTCCCCAAAACGCGAGCTGAAAAAGGGTGCGCAGTTGACAGAGCATTCCTTCTGTCATAGATAGCCTGGAAGGCTTGCTTGTAGGTAATCGTTTCACTTCTGGCGTGCTGTATCTCCTCTGTATAGGGATAATTGATCTAGAAGTAGCATCAGCATCCGATGTAAGCATGATGATCGTCTTGCATCGGCTTACTTCGACAGTGCGTCTGCAAACTGCCCTTTCGTCTAGTAAAGCCCTTAATTGCCGACATGATTGACCAAGATGGACAATGTCTTCGAGATCCAAATAGAGGGTAACGCAGAAGAGTACATCAAAAGCAAGTAGATCAAGAGAAGTAACCATAAAAGGCAATCAAACTCTATGATGGTACTAGGAGATGATGCGACGATGGCACGTGAGCCAAGAAAAGCAAGAAGACCCTGAGATATGTGACCAGAGAAGATGATTCGAGCTGATGAGGCGTGGCCTGGCTTAGCTAGGGCGTGCTTCCCAACAGATGGCAGCAAGCACGGGCACTTTTGAATGCTCTTGCGCAGAGCGTCATCCTTGGCGGACGGATCTCCATCATAGTTTCAGGTCCAAATCATCCAAGAGTGGCCGTATTGTCTCTCAGCGGCACTCCCTGTCTGACTGTACTGCATCACGCTGAGAGCTTGAAGTTATTGAGGCCCTTCAGAATGTATGGAACCTCTTCGCTCAGCAAAAGTGCTGACGTGGTGGTCCATGGCTGGCCATAAAACAGACGATGGACGGCGGAAAGTAAGAAGAAATCAGCTAGAAATAGTGCGTCAACGGTACTTACTTCGTTTCTGTTTTCTTGTCAAGTGTTGTAACCAGGATAGGTGAGGAAGGCACGTTTCCATTAACTGTGTGTATTCGAATTACCGGGTTGGTGATCTTGCGCTGCTAACTCGCCTTATATCGGAGGCCCCATCGCTCTCTGCACCGCTAGATACAGGCAACCTACTCAATCATCAGATGGTGCTCGTTGAATCAGGCTTGCGTAGTTCCTTCCCAGATGCGGATGCTATGGTCAGCGCCTCGTGTCATACAGGAGTGCCTCGAGTCTGCGTCAGGTATCAACGACATTTTTCATTCTTACTATCTTGGACAGTGCGATAACGTCGAAACGCCAGCCATATAACGTCGTTATCGCATCCTCGACAATGGGCAAGCGCCGTTGGAGCAGCTAGTCAATAAGGGGTAACATTGGGGCAGCTCTAGGACGTCGAAAAGGGAGGTCTCGCTTACGGCACGGTCGATTCTAAGACTATCGGAGAAATTGAAGGCATCGGCGGCGCACACACAGACCAACTGAAATCCGTCCACCAGTGAGATATTGTTTGGCAAACAAGATTGGCAATAGCACTGACAAAGAATCGTTTCAACAACCTGAAGGTTGGTCACATTACAGACGTATCGGACAATAGTGTTGAGGCATTTGCCAGACTTGGTAGCCAGCGCAATATGCTTCGTAGCAAGAGAGGTTAAAAAGAGAACTCGAACTTCATCTTTGAGCAAGCTCCATCTGTGGGCCTTTGCAAGCAGATGAATTGTGGCCTTGCCTGGCCGTTCCGGTTATCGTGGCCTGCATCGTTCCATGATTTGTGATTGATCAACAAGATCAGACTACTATACGAGCTGTCCTGAGGCACACCGATCAGAGTCTACCCATCCTCCACTCTGTGGGAGAGCTTGACAGCACGCTGGAGTATTCATATAGACATCCGAATGATTGCGTGAAGCCCTGGACAGAGGAACACAATGTAGCCACGGCACTGCTGCGAGCAAGCTGCGTCAGTTCTTTTCTGTACTGTTAGACACTTCCTCATCGACAATGGGGCGCGCTCCTACACTAGCTTACGAGGAGCTTTGACAAAACGACATCGAGATCATTGACCGTGTCAAAAGCTGGCCTGCTGCATGACGTTCCGCATTTGGGTCACCGATTCTCCGCACGTCTTTCGCGGTGAAGCGAAGGACTGCCCTTGGCGATGCGATGCGATGAGGGTCGAGCGCCATGGCTATAGGGGCTGATATCTGGACGAGTTACGTTGGGATCACCACGGTGGAGGCCAACCGTATTCGTCGACGTAGGTAAGCAGTGCAGGCACCGGGGGTCAAAGTGGACGGCTCTTCGGCTCGACCATGCACATACCTGTTGTGGCCACCAGCGGCACGCAAGGAGTTATTGAGAGCGGACCATCATGCAAGGGGCCCGTCAGATACAAGGGCGAGATCAAACTTCAAAATATGCCCAGCGCAGTGTGACTTGAGGCGGTGTGCACTACTGTCCTCATCACACGCCACTGTCGCTCCGGGTCATTCCCAACAATCTTGCCAGCATGCACGACGCGCGCCTTGAGCTTCGTATGACGAGGTCGCAGAAGTCCTTCGTCGCACGTCACTCAAATCCATGCTCTGCGTCGAAAGGCAGGCATTCTCAGAGCCACATCAGCCTCCAACAGGTAATTCATGGCTATGTGCAATGCGGAAGGCCGTGCCTTGACGATGAGAATGCGACATCTTCGTGCAGCGTAGTGCGAGGCATGGTCAGAACTTAAATTTTCTGTGCACAAATCACGTAAGGAGACTATGGTGTTGCTCGCCAATTTCTGCCTGACCTCAGTCTTGGGTTCGTCACGGAGATATTGGCTCACGAGCTTGTGCTGTAACGAAACCGCAGGACGCGGCGCTGTCTGGAGTCACTGGAGAGTCGATAACCTGCAGGTCATTGACCCGCTTCTTTACTGATGGTGCTGTCAGCCTTGTGCGCCAAGAAGTTGATCATCGGTGGAAGGAATGCAGGAGAGTGAATGCGCGATGTTCTGGTGGTATCCCCAATCTTGCTAAATCCCTTTGAACTAGACTGTTTGGCAAGCGAGACTTTCCGTTGCGTCGCTAAAGTGCTATGCTAGTGCTACTCTACGTTTACTGTCTACTCTTATACGCGCTTGCTGTTTCGACTGGCGAGGATGCTGAAACGATTACCGGCTGCCGTCCCGCTCTCGTTTTACTGCCTAGAATGGCAAGAACTACAAAGTTCGTTGATTTCTTAGGCAGTTTCGGGATGCGCTCAGGCCACGCCTCGCATGGGTGCTTTGGCTGACTGCATCGAGAGTAGCCAAAGCGGCAAATTTGGCGTAGATTCACGCTTTGGAGCAAGGTAGGAACACATTAACTGGTGGGCATGGTGATGGAGACGTTGTAACCGAGCTGCGAACAATCTCTGACGCTGTAGTGGCCGTCAAGGCGAACCATCGAGCCGAATGTCTCTGCGCTTCATTGCATTCTCTACAGTTTCAACATAGGCTTCTCCGCTTCGAGCATTTCCGGCTACAAACCGTGCTACTACCAAGAAGAATTGCAACTCTCCGATACACTAGATTTACAAAAATGCTGGAAGATGATTGGAGTGCTGTTCTTTTTTGAGTTTTGGGAACAGCCTTCAAAAGCTCGAGGTACGACAGCTGATAACGGCGAGGACGTTTCAGAAAGAAAGACGGCGGAAGAGGCAGGGATGGAGCCACAACGTACGAACAAGGTGAGCGGAGAGGAAGACAGCTAAAGCTGATGGACTTGCGATCGTGGGGATCTCAAAAAAGTAGCAACACGGAGCTGCAACCTTGCAAAGATCTCGTGGTTCAGCAAACTCGAGTTGACGCCGTACCCGCGTCGCTATCTCCGCCCAAAATCACCATGCGCGGCGGTGGAATTCGGGTATCTGCGAAAATGAAGAAGTCAAAAAGCTTCGCAAGCGTCTTCGCCGCGATACGCTAAGATTTCTCAGGACAAAAGCTGGATTGGCACGTCCGACGCAAGGACACTATAGATGTAACATGGCCACCTGGTAGCCGACGCCATGCTTATGCAAGGGCTGCTGCCTGCTTGGCACGTGCAGAGATAAAACCAACGCATCACCCAAATTACTATAGATATTCTGCGCGTCTTTGAAGCTGAGGCAGTAGGAGCACGGAGAGGCCTCCAGCACATCATAAGACAACCAGAGTTTAATACCCGTCGAATCTGGCTGTGTATAGACAGCACCTCAGTCATATGGTGCCTGAGGGACGGCGCACCCCCTACCTCTCAATGGGCCTTTTTGGAGTGCCATAGCGCTATGGGGACTCACGACGTCTCTATCAAATGGGCCCCTAGACACCTAGGCATTGAAGGAGATGAGGCAGCAGACAGATTAGCCAACCTCAATTGAAAGTGACATTTTGCAGGCAGTTATAGAGTGCGGCGTATTCCGGGTGAAGATGAGAGTAGCAGAAGCAGAAGTCGGTCTTGTGAAACAGGTATTTCTCGGTGTTTGACAACAGGTCCATGGCTCTGGGCAGATACGCAGGTTGGATACTCTGCGATTGCACGGTCGCACATCGGAAGTTGTCACGGCCATGAAGCACTAGGGCAAGGTCCAACAGCGGAATAACGACGTCAAGACACCGCGCACTTTGGTCCTTGTTGTATGTAGTGCAGAGCTGTGTGCTCTGCAGCACAGCCTTCGCCCGGTCGATAACAAGCGCGCACTGTTTCGCCGGCCGTACGTCCTCCTCTCCGTAGGCATCATCGTCGATAGGCTCGTGTAGCAAGACAGCGTGGAAAGTTGGCTCCGTCTCCAACAAGGTACGAAGGTAGGCGGGACAAATCGCGACGTAAGGCGACGGCCGAGCCTATGTCGTAATGCAACATTGGCGAGAACTTGTCTTGAAGGATTCAAGAGAGGTCTTGTAGAATATGGGGCCAGGCGGTCCTCAGCAGCGTCTTCTGCTGTATCGGACTCGTAGAGCGCTTGCTGCCAGCACTGAGGCTGCTAAATGTGGTCCAGTGATTCAGCTTGACAGCGCTGCCCGCGTGTGACACGCTCTGGCGAGGTGCGATATCATTGTCGTCTTCTTTCCGCCGCTTGGGGCTTTCACGGCGCATGTATTGTGGATTGTCAGACTCGGAATTGCTGTCGCGTCGACGTTTTCGTTGCTCGGGCGTAGTTGGTCAGGGGGTAAGGATTGCTCCATTTCCTATCACGCGCAGACACGCGCAGCCGTATTGTCAATTGTTAGTGAGGGGGGCAAGGAGAAAGGCATACTTGCTGGAGTCGGGGCAAGGTGGGCGATGAAGGGCTGGACGCTTAGGCGGATACAGGTGGTGTGTTGGCGTGGGCTGCTGGCATGTGGTATGTGGTTGGAAAGGCTGGTTGGAGAGGCGATGGCGACCTACCGTGTCCGTGCACTTAATGCACGGCTTTCCTCACTAGAATCTCTGAATTCTTATAATATTTAAAATAGCCTGGCGCTTTAGCTAAGAAAGATATTAAGATAATTCGAACTTTAATATCGTAGTACTTGTCAGGCCTAGCTGAGAATATATGCTACTCTGAACCATAATCAGTAGTCCACTGCTCTTGGGCGTCGCTGTCGCTTCCGTCGGCCCGATATCGAGGACAGGCTCGCTTTTCGGCAAAGCACCATGCGGGGTGGGTCTCTCAAGTGTTTCCACGGCCAGCAACATCATTGGGTTGTGGTTGCCCCCACCCCGCGGGCCCGCCTTCTGGATTCGCCTCGGTTCCGGGAACTGCTGGCACTAAGGTGTCACCGCGCCTTCTGCACTGCCTGTCTTCGGTTGCACCTGCTTCCTCGAGTGCTAGTGGTTTGGGTTGGTGCTGCGTGCTCTTGAATCGGGGTGCGTGATAAGGCGGGTGTCCACGGCTGCTCCATCGTACTACGATAGTTGAGTGCAACGTTCAAACGCCCCGCTAAGCGTGCTAAGCGCCCTTGTGCGATCATTGAACGCTAAAACCTCTCTTGTCCATTGAGCAAGCGCTCTGTTTTACTGTAACACCATCTGCTAACTGACGGACACCGCGTAATACTCACGCTTAGTATGACCCTATGGTAGCTTTCACTGATGTTTGCTCACAGGGTACGCTCTTCGGAACGATAGGATGTTCATGAACCTGATGCATCTCCAGGTAACGCGCGAAGAAAGGCGGTGAGCTCCAGTCTTGACCCCATAGACATTAGACATCTTGTTTGCCAGGTCTGCCATAGACGATCTTATTCCCATGAAGAGTATTGTATTTGACGGAGTGGAAACTTTAATTAACACACATACCAAGCTACTGAATGTCAAGAACTCATCGATTTCACTCGATTTTGACTACACCGCATCGCAATGACATCTCGTACAGCTTCGGCCACAGTAGCTAATATCGCAACGTGTACAGCTGCTCTACGTCGCTCCATATTGATGCATTACTGCTTCCCACTCGTTGGGAGAGACTCTTGTACAATAATAAGATCATCAACGACTTCGCTAGCAGAGCTGTATCTTTTTTCCCAGCACTTCCGAACAATGTGTCCCCCTACTTCTGCTTGCAGGCAAGGGAATCGACCTTCTCGAAAACGGTTTAGGAACTCTGCTTCGTCGTCGATAGTGTCAAGATCCGGGAACAGCCGATGACCCGTAAAGATATGGTAGATAGTGGATCCTAAGGCGAAAATGTCTGTTTGCACATCTGCAAAGTCCTCGTCTTGTCGAGGCATGAATGATTCTGCATTTTCGGAAGCTCCTCCATCACAAATTACTTCTCCGTCTGACCCCAGCAGTCGGCCCTGAAAGTCGCAAAGCTTAGCATGAAGCTCAGAATCGAGAAGGACGTTCCGGACGTTAATGTCGCATATTATGATATTCTTCCCGTGAACGTAGGCAACTCCTTCCGCAATCTCTCTGGCGAGCCTGAGTTTCTCTTCTTTCGTGATATCTGTTCCTTTAATATACTCTTCCAACGATCCACGGGTCGCATATTCTAGGAGCAGCCCGTGCTCATGCTTCCCCTTGAATTCAACGATGCGAGGATGCTTGCCCAAACGCTGAAATATAGCGTGTTCAGCATCAAGACCGGGCGACAGGCCCTTGACATGCGAGTACTTGAGGACTGTTGATTCATCGACAAAACCGATGTAGTGGCAGCTGCCGGAAGTGATGATATGTCGTACACTTTCGGGAAGGTGGGGTTCGACATATATGTCATCAGCCATTTTGAGTTATGGAACGGCGAAATTGTCGCGGTGGATTGTTGATACGATGGTAGAAGAATGAGGGTGAGCTGGCCACTTAAATGGTTCCAAGGCTTGACGGGAATCTTTACGTAAGCAACGCTAGCGCGTCGATACTTTCGTGGACCAACAAGAACGAGGGAAATAGCGAGTGCTCAATTTATTGTATTGCACATGTCTGTTATCTACCGCAACAACTCCCATAAGCTAGTCCACGTTTTGTGGCTTCTTTTTGTAGCTAGCTTGTTAAAGTGAAATGATGCTCGTGCCTCGTCTTCCTGTCGCTGTTGATGAGTCGTATTTCGATTACATTTCTGTGGCAGAAGCTTACCTCTAGGAGACTGTTGAAGCTTCTCAACACTTGGGACAAATTGCGCCTGGTGTCTTGTTGGTAGAAGTCCCCATGTTTTCTTTATCAACCCAATTGCCACAATGAGCTGAACAGGGTATGGGGATCCATTTCGCGATTTTGTGTTTTGGGTTTTGGGTACAATTCTTATACGTCGTCAGGAGCCGCTGTCTTTCACACATCTTTGAGATTTCTATTTGGATGTCAGCAACAGAATGTCGTTGCACTTCGTGAACTGACTTCGATATTGCAATCTGATGAAGGAAGTATGCTGCCTCTAAGAGCCAGTGGGGGTGGAAGATATCATATGATTTACGCTGCTGAGCAGCACGACTTTATACAATTCAAGGCTTCTCTGTGAGGCTATCCATTGGTCAGAAGGATTGATTGAACGATGAGCACATACACCGTGTATGCTAATATTAAATCATCCTGCGTACGCTATTGCACATAGCCAATAGCACATGAGGTTTCAGTCACCCCTACTATACGTTTTACAAGGGCAAAAGCAGCCTAGGAGGGCGATAGCCTATAGTTTCGTTGCCCGTTGGCTGCAGTATGAATTTGCATCGAATGCAGCTGGTACAGCTAAAGAAGAAAACGCATAAGGTGCATACTATGACAACGCACTCCATGTGATTTAGTCACGGCAACGCTAACTGTATTATCTGGCGAGAGCGGGAACGAAAAGGGCGCGCTTGTGCATTGTCAGTATAACGGCACAGCAGCGCAAGCCATAGTGGGTTGGTAGCTCGCTTGCCTATTGGGTCATGCGATGTTTGTGAACGCATAGTGATTGCTTCACGGGCGCACCTATGCAATGAATAGCGTCAATCCTATACGGCAGACATTCTACAAGTCATACGACTAGTCAAGAACACAGACCGATTGTGAGATAAGCGCTTCGCTTGTTTCGCGTGTGTAAGTTGTTGACCCGCGACGCCGCCACGGCGAAGGACCATCCATGGTGGCATGCATGTCGCTTACGGTAGCATGGGAAATGCATATGTTCTAATAAGGGATCCGAGTGCAATTTGGCCGTCCACCAATCATGTGCCCGTATTATGATGATAATAATTTACCATCTCGCTCGCCTACACTTATGCTTAACCCCTCGCTCATCCCTTCGCTCAACAGGTATTCTGTGTACATCGGCGGATGAGAACTGTATGCGCACCAAGGAACCTGATCATACAGCAGTAAATTGCACTTATTCGAACCCCTTCGTTGGATTTGTGTCTTATTCCTTACAACAGTTCTTGTTGTATAGCACGGTAGTCTAGCTTGCGATTACATGCCCCTGCTTCTGTCTCACCAGTCTTTCTCACGTCCTTTGCAGACGAGTAAAGGACTGGCCCTTAGCGATGTCATGCGATGCGGGCCGAGTGCCATGGCTAAAGGGGCTGATATCTGAGCGAGTTATGTTGGGGTCTCCGCGGTGGAGGCTGACCGTATCCATTAACGTAGGTAAGCAGTGCAGGCACCGGGGGTCAAAGTGGACGGCCCTTCGGCTCGACCATGCACATACCCGCTGTGGCGTTTGGCAGCGTGCAAGGAGTTATTGAGGGCGGACCGTCATGCAAGGAGCTCATCAGAATCGAGTACTAAATCACACTTCGAGATGTGCCCAGCGCAATGTGACTCAAGGCGGTGTGCACTACTGTTCTCATCACGCGCCACCATCGTTATGAAGGGGTTCTAAATTGCGATCGTCACTCTCAACAATCTTACCACCATGCAAGACTCTCAAAAGATGGAAGTAACGAGCTATGAGGGCTCGAGGATTAGCGAGATGGTTCGTAGCCTAGTTCTATGACCGTACGGAGGTGCCTGTCAAAAGTTTGGCCCCCCCCCCCTTGTCAGAGGGCTATAAACACTGTTCCAAATTCGGTAGTTGCTCCGATTGTACGTGGCCTCTGCTCACATCACAAAGCGATCGCTTTTGACAAACTACCCAACGCTTTTTATCAAATCCAAGCCTTACAATGAATTACAGTGCTGCGACTCGTGCTCTTGTTGTTTCTTTTAAAGCAACAGGCAAAGGCAACGGCGGAATAACTGACTTAACGGGTATAGAGAAGCGTACGCTTAACAAGATATTCGCCCGAGCGATTGAGCGTGGATTTGACCCAGCGGAACGTCCATGCCATTGCTGGATGCCTGAGACAATGAAAGATAAAGAAAAGGCTGATAAAGAGATAGAGGAGATGAACAAGAGCCTTGAGCCGCTAATGAAAGAGCATTAGGAGCTTAATAATAGTATGCGTTGACTTAATCTACGAGCAATACCTGGCCGAAAGCCTCAGTGGCGATGGAATCAGAAGAATAGCAAGCTAGCTCGTGATAGAGGTTCTGGCATTGATTGGTATCGCTATCAAAAAACGATTCTTCAACTAAAGCAACTGCCCTTTGCGCAGCAGTGTAAAAGCACACGGCCAGGAACAATTGCACAGGAAGACAAAGCTCCATCACATAAGCACCACGCTCAGCAGCTAATATATAATCTACACGGTATTACGAAGCTTCTTTGGCCAGGTAATTCGCCAGACTTAAACGCAATTGAGCCATGCTGGCCATGGATGAAGAGAAGAACCACGAGGAAGGGCGCGCCAAAGAGCAGAGCAGGAGCTATTCAGGCATGGGAGCAGTGTTGGAAGGAGTTGCCTCAGGAAAAGATTCAAGCGTTAATTGAGCGTATCCCTATACACATACAAAAGATAATTGAGCTTAAGGGCGGTAATAAGTACAGAGAGGGTAGAGGCGCTGGTCGATTCCGTGCTGCTGCTGCTCTATCAGCTAATCCTGAATGAGAGGATCTTTAGTAAAGCTTTAAGTAGTCACAGGCAATAATATTGAGCTTTGCATTGTGTTGACTACTAAGGTGCTCGGACAAGTGACCTAATTTGGCATAGTGGGGTATGACTCTCTGACAGGGGGGGGGGCCAAACTTTTGACAGGCACCTCCGTACTTGTGTGGCAACGTGTACGGTGACTCGTCGTCGGCGCCTTTGCCTACCCAGGAGACCAGACTCCTCCACATGTTAACGGCGAACTCCATGAAAGAAATTAGTGTTGTATGTTGTTCTCTACACATCGTGGTCACATAACAGGCCTCAGGTTGGTAGTCTGACAAAGCAGCCTCGTCGAACCTTGGCTTGCTGCACAAGTTCTTGATCTTGGCTCAACGGTCTCTCATACGTCCTCCATGAGTGGATGAATGGTTGCTCTTAACGACACACCGCGGGCCTTACGCAATAAGAAACGATCTCACCAAGTACTGGGGCGATGGCCACGAACATTTCAGTGATGGGGGCCAGTCTTGACTGATCGAGATTGGCTAGCAACGCAAGCGCTGGGCATCGTGGTGAGCGGCCTCTCGGTTCCACCATACATGCAGCTACTGTCGCGTTTGGCGGCGCACAAAGGGCCTTGAGGGTGAAATGGCATGCAAGAAGTTTGAGCGGGTAGGCGAAGCGGCTCGTGAGAGAGAAAAAATCAAGTCATATCATAATGGATACCCAGTGTGCTGTAACCAGGCGATATACACTGCCGTGTTTGTCACACGCCACCTTCGTTGCCAGCGACAGTTCCGTTATGATCGTCATGCTCAACAGTTTTACCATTATGCACAAGGCTCGTTTTGAACTCCGTACGACGTGTGCGCCGAGGTCCTCCATCCCGCTCATTGGACCCCCAAAGGGCTCTGTCACACAAACCTATGCTTCATATCTCAAGATAGGCATCTCCAGAGCGATGCCGCAGACTTGCTATCAGTCAGGTAACTCAGTTCGAACTGACTGAACTGACTGCCAAGACTCAGTTCAGTCAGTCAGCTCTTGAGGCTGCTAGACGTCAGTCCAGTCAGTTCAGAGGCCATCAGACTGACTGAACTGACTGACGTTAGACTGACGTTGGCTATTTTTGAAGCAGAATTTCGCAGTTATGATAGCTACATCTAGTGCGGCTTTAAAGCCGCACTAGTCCTAGATAGGTACCTTCTAGTCCTATCTGAGTTAAAGTATATGGCATTGAGCTAATCAGAACTTGTGGAGATGCGCTAGCCTTTCGTGTCGCGTCGCGTCGCGTCTGCTATACACACGACGCTGGACTACTGTTGCCATAATACTGATTGGTGTACTTCATGTCTACTCCCTCTAACTCAGGCCTTCGCCGCCTTGTAGAATACAAGAAACGCAATTCTCCTCTACCATCGCTATCGAACGCGCCTACCGTTGGCGATACTGCGAGCGAGGCACAGGCTGATGAGCCCTTGGCAGCACAGGCGGACCTCCCTGGCGACTGCGACGACGACGACGACGACGACAATTACGACGCGCTTGATTTTAAGCGTGTGCCGTATCTTGAGCGGCGCCAGGTTGAGCGTAATAGTCGCGGTGGGCCAAAAAGCTGGATCTACCGCCACGGCTGGGCCGTCTAGCACCGCAAGTACAAGAAGAACTACTGGCTTTGCCGGTACTGCCATCAACGACGGAGGCAGGAGGCTTGCTACGAGGCTGACAGCACTACAAACGCAGGCCGACACCTCTCAAGCAACAGGCCTGGGCACTCACACGGACCCAACGGACCTATACCAATTGCTAGCCGGGAGGGCAATATTATGGGCGCGCTCGCAAAGTCCCAAGTACATATCATGAGATCTAAAGGGATAGAGGTATCGCAAGAGGTAGCAAACGAGATGGCAGCAAACTTTTCAACCTCTCGATTTCAGGACGCGCTGAAGGACTGGGTACTCGCAGACAACCAGAGCCTCCGCGTAATAGAAACGCCGCAGTTTCGAGCCATGATTGCGGCCGTGAGCCCGCTAGCCGAAGCCCTCCTTTGGCGTAGCCACCAAACGCTCCGCGATCATATTATTGCTGAGTACAATACATACATACCAGCTGTTGCCAACTACCTCCGCGAAGCCCGGTCGCTTATACACGTGTCATTTGACAACTGGACTTCAACTGGTGGGCAGTATGCTTTCACTGGCCTCTGCGTACATTACCTTAACAGCGAGGGCAAGCTAGTTGACCACTTGCTCGGGTTGCCTGAGCTTTACGGGGCGCACACTGGCAATAATATTGCTGCTGCAACAACAACAATACTTCGGCTATTTGGCGTTGACAACGCGAGCGTTGGGTACTTTGTGCTTGACAACGCAAGTAACAATGATACTGCAGTTGAGTCCTTAGCAGAAGAGTTTGGCTTTATTGCAAGCGAGCGGCGGCTGCGGTGCTGCTGCCATATACTTAACCTAGGCGCGCAGTTAGTAGTTTGGGGCAAAGACCGTAGCGCGTACGAGAATGACGCCGCTTACCTTGAGGACGAGGAGAAGTACATGGGTGAGTGGCGCAAATACGGGCCTATTGGCGTCCTCTTTGATGTGATTGCGTCTATCTGTACGCCTCAAACTCGACAACTACTAGAGCGCCTACAGCACGAGGAGGCAGAGTCTCTAGGTGTTACACCGAACATCCGGCAGCTTGTGAAGCCTGTTAAGACACGCTGGAATAGCTATTTCAACACGTTTGTGCGCGCAACTGAGCTACACAGCCCTATTGATGGCTATATCAAGTGTAAACTTGAGGAGCATAGTGCTGCAACAGCAACCTCACGACGCCGGATGAATCGCGAGCAGCTCCCTGCTGCCCAGCCACGACTATACATACGCGAAGGCGGCCTAAGTGGCAAGGACTGGGCGACAATAACAGAGTACATTCGACTCCTTGAGCCATTTGCCGAAGCTACACGGCTACTTGAAGGTCGCGGCCGACACGGCCGCCACGGCGCTATATGGGAAGTTCTAGTAACGTTTGAGTGGCTTCTTGACCAGCTTGAGGCTCTTAAAGACCGCCTTAAGGATGTGAATTACGAAGATCTAGACGCGCCTGAAGATCATCTTATTACAAACGTTAACCTTGCGCATAGTAAGCTTGCTGAGTACTACGCAAAATTTGACAACGCGCCTGTCTACTACACTGCTACAATACTACACCCGCACTACAAACACCACCTCTCAGCGCTCTGGAAGGTGCCTGATACCCATGTCACTGCCCATGACGGGGTCCACGATCGCGACGGTTGGCTTGACAATAACCACCGGGCGTTCCTGCGCATGTGGCAGGGGCGGAAGGACTCTGCAGCCACTCCAGCTCACACAGTAACGCCACCGCGTAAGAAGCCCCGGCTAGGGATTTCAACGTCGCGACCAGCTTTTCTACAGTCGTCAATTGAGCAAAGCACACGGCAGTTAGAGGCAAGCCTTGCTGAGGATGAGTATGAGATACGGAAGCGGCAACCGGCGTTAGCTGAGGAGGATTGGCTGTCTCTTAATCCGCTTCTATGCTGGGAGTCAGTTGCTGGGCAGTTCCCTATACTCTCAAAGTTCGCTATTGACGTCCTAACAATACCAGCGGCAGCGGCAGACTGTGAGCGGACTTTCAGCGAGCTTGGCGACATGTTAGGCACCCGAAGACTCCATATGAAGCCAGAGCTTATTTCAGCTTTGCAGAGTTTAAAGAGCTGGAAGAGGCTTGGTATTCAGCCAACTACCTCAACTTCTGGGCTAGCACGCACACTGTCAGAGGACGAAATCTCAAAAATACAGGAGCATTTATCTCAGTTCGACGTCAGGTAACTCAGTCCAGTCAGTCTAGTCAGTCCGCAGGCGGTGGCGACGTCAGTTCAGTCAGTCAGTTTTAGTTCAATTAAAAAGTATTGGCAGTCAGTCCAGTCCAGTTCAGTGACCTCAGGACGTCAGTTCAGTCAGTCCAGAGAGCTCCGGACTGACTGAACTGACTGATAGCAATTCTGGCGATGCGAGCCGCCAACAGATTGTTTCTGACTGTGTGCCATGTGGAGGGCCGCAGGTTGGCGATGATGGATGCAGGTTGTCACGCAGCGTAATGCGAGGCGAGACGGGACTCCGAGCTTCCTGTCCGCGAGTCACATACGGCGCGTACGGTGCCGCTCGCCAATTCCAGCCTGACCCAGTCTTGAGTGCGTCGCTGGTACCATAGGCTCACGGGTTGGTGCTGTGACGAAGCTGCAGGATGCGGCGCTGTCTCCAGTCTTAGGATAGTCAACAGCCTGCAGGTCATTGACACTCCTCTTTCCACATGTTGCTGTCAGCCTCGTGCGTCAAAACATAGCTCACCGGTGAAGAGATACAGAGCAGTGACTGGTCCGTATGCTATGCAAGGAGCTTTCGCATGGGACGTCAGAGCTTTGCGCCAATGCTACGCCACATCGGTTGTCTACTAGCATGAGCGCTTGCTGTTCTGCTGGGCGAGGATGCTGGAACGATTACCGGCTGCCGTCCCGCTCTCATTTCACTGCCTAGAATGGCAAGAACTACAAAGTTCTTGATTTCTTAGACAGATTCGGGACACGCTCGGGCGAGGCCCTGCATGAGTGCTTGGGTTCACTGCACTGAGGAATGCTACTCCGTTACTTCTATGATCAGACACAAGCGACAAAGGACTCAAGGTTGCTGATAAAGCGCCACGTCTGGAGTAAATTAGTGCCGAGTCGCTAACGCGCCACCGTGACGTTCAAGGTTCATCGCACATGACGTCCAACGTGGCTAAGGGGACCCTCATCTTTTCACCTCAATACTCTTTGACGTTCAACGTTCCAGCCGCTTCGATTGCGATCTCCGTACTGGGATATGGACTCTCAAAACGGCCTTGTATCAAACATGAAGGACGCTGCAGCTGCATCATCAATCGCTATACCAGCCAGCATCTGACATAAGTGCCAGAAATGTCGTTTTTAGCACTACCTTGCATAAGACGTCGTAGGAGTCCTATCAAGGGTGCTAGTAACACCCCTGAAATGTTAAAGGTTAATCTGTGATCCTTTGAGGTGGCGGATGATGCATCCTGCACCTTAGTTGCATCGTGATGACGGACACGATTGAACTGTAGTGTCACACACGGCTGTCGATGCGAATTTCTTTGCATTATACATGCGCCGCGTTGTCAGTTCTTACCGCTTGTCACAGTTTTGAGCAACAGATGAAAGACATCCTTGATGATTCCAAATTTGGAGCTGAGTAACGAGTGCTCTGGAAGAGGCAGCCATTATATCCGTGATCGAGCGAGAGGTACCAATGCAGTCTTCAGCGTAGAGTCTAACTATGGCCCCTTCTCCACAATCGAGATTACCCTTGCATGTATCATTGAAACCTAGCTGCATACGTGGATCAACATGCGCGCATTACACTTTATGACGATTCTTACAGGGCATCGCTTGCAGTAGACGCACGCATGTCCGGAAGGCATGCTGGATGCTGATATATTTGGCGGCGGCGAAATCACCTCTTAGAGTTAGTCATGTGTTTTCGCGATACAATCACCATAGTATGTGGCGCATTCACAGGCTTCATTGATACGTGGCCTGTGGTGTAGTCATGTAACGGTTTCTACGGCGCAGTGACATGTATGCCTCGTCATCCTTTTCGGAACGTTCCGCTAGACCTCCCTGACGTGTTGTACTGGTATCTTGGTGGACGCCTCTTCTCCTGCAAGTGAACCCCAGTCTCTGCATGAGAACAGGTTGGTGTTAGTTGGGGAATAGAACACGATTCATCAACTGAGATGTAGTAGTGACGTGGTGAGGGTAAAAGCCTTTTGGCTATAAGAAGCTCATACTTGCCTCCTTAAGTCTTGCGTATTCTCTGAATTTGTGTCATATCTGCATCATCTCCGACCATCCATCGCCGTTGTTGTGTTCTGAATCTTTTCAAACCATCTCAAAGCCGAAGCAACCAAGATTACCACGATGCAATTGGCTCAAGACATGCAGGACTTCACAACGGTCACAGAAATGATCCTCAAATTCCTCCATAAATTGGAAAAACTTTCTACCATCGTATCTTTCCCCTTTCGCATCACCTACGCACAGGCCTGTGAAGGAAACCTCGTTGACGTTGAGATCATTCTGCCCGCAGAAAAGTCTCTAGATGTGTCTGGCAAAGACATAACCTCCATCACGCAAGGAAAACACAAGCTTGTGAAGGTCATCTATACTGCTGAAGATTACATGACGCTCTTGGCCTCCCAGAAAGAGTACAATGGTGGGTGTTCGCTTCAGTCGGCAGAACTTTGTTAATGGAAAGCAGATCACAAATTTGAAGAATTGGACAAATTCAACCAAGGTCTTATCGGTCGTATGGATCATTACCATCTCGAGTTTTACGTCGAAAAAATGCCTCAACAAAAACAAGACGAAGTCAAGCGAAGTTATCGAAAGCAAAATTTCATAGTCGATTCCTGTACTGCAAACGAGATGCTCGAAGCGCTTTAGATACCTGAACGATCTTAGTGTACTTAACTCACATACAGGTGACTGCTTGAGATCTCCTTAGTTTCAAGACACTCTCGGTAGCAGTGACAAGGAGCGACAAGAAACAAGGAGTGGGATCAATGTACTTGCTTTCAACCATCCAATGTGCTATCAAACATTATCAAAATGTCATTTTATTCAGGGTTACCATGTGATTTCAGCCGCTGCAGCAACATACTAGTCACCCCTTCTTGACGACAAAACTGGCGCGATTCCACGACCGAAGGTAGACATGGGCATCGATACCGACGATATGGGCCGTAGCGACTCCACTACTGCGTCAGCACGACCCAAATTGAACACCGACGCAAACACAAATCTTTTCGAGCTCCTCCAAGAGGTCTCACAGCAGATATGTGCATACCTTGCCTGATGCGTTGCCGATGACGCTATGCAACTCGACAAACACGTCTCCCTACTGCAAGAGTGGCTAAAGGGACGTGAGAATCATGTGCACATATTCGAAGAACGTGGGCAGATGGACGGATAACAGAAGACGGCGAGGAGGCCGAGGATTTCCTGGTACAATGCAATGGCCGGCAGCAAGATAATTCTGAATTTCGCAGGATAGACGGAGACGTATGGGGACCAGTGGTGTTCCATTTACAAAGGCTGTTCGTACGGGAAGCCGGTTTCTCACAGGACGTCGTATGGGTGTGTCCGCAGCCTATGCCAACTTGCGTCTTGAGGGCACTGGACACCTACCAACCGCAGTGCCGGCTGCATGCCCACACCTTCAGTCTGCTTAGCCTGTACGTGCCGGAGGATTGCGTCAGCTCTGAGAACCACCCCTGAGTTCCCTCGCAACCAACGCTGCTCCTCACATACAATCCATACAAAACTTACCCATCCATGGCTTACCTGCCACCGCACCTCTCTCTAACGCTATACCGCTACAGCTCCAAGGCCTATTCAGAATGGAGAACATAATTAGAATCCCTCATATCTGCTCCACTGGTTTATGTAGACTATGTCCAACTGTCAGATAGCACGTGTTACTGCGAGATAGAAGACCATCTAGCAGGCAGTTTAGTATCAGGGTCCAGGTTGCAGCTATGTTGGCTGATCCGCCTCGATCCTACTTCGGCCTTACGTGCACGAGAGCATACACATCGCGATAGCACCATCATCCAGAACAAGACAATCAATAACAAACATCTATTAACTCGACACAATATCTCATCTAATCTGACACCAACAAACTCTTTCAACACACGGTACTAAACGCTGACAGAAAACATGTATAGATGTCTTCAGCGTATCATACATGAGCAGCCATGGCCTGCATAATGAACCGGTAGCGCTAGCGTTTTAGTTGAACACAGAGGACGTTGCTTGACAGAACAGGATTCAGGCCGAACCAACATCGGGCTAGCTCTCTTCCACATCATACCGCTTTTCGTCCTCGTCTTCGTCTTCATCTTCTTGCGCCACAGTGACAGCTCCAATCGTGCGGTATGATTCGACCATACCACTATCAACAGCATGGCCGGTCACAAAGAACGCATGCTCGATACCCAATGGACGACCTCAGCAGACGTAGCCAAGCGGAGTGTGCATAACATCTTGACCCTTGCGACGAAGGGAAGTCCACTCAAGGACAAACCTGATTGTTTCGGTCGTGGATGCATCGGATCGCCTACTCATGCTGGCACTATCGATGTACTTTACCAGAGAGATACATTCGTCGTATCCCATGTACAACCGGCCCGCGAAGATACCGAGCTCAATGATAAGGCTTTGCGGAATGATGTGTCCGCTCTCAAGTGCCGGCACAGAGTGGTATCGTAGGCCACTGAATGGTAGCATCTTCTTTGTGGCTGGCGCTGAATACGTGAGGAGGTGGACTTTGGGAGGGAATGCTTTATTGCGAAGTTGAGGAATCACAATCTCTACTTCCTCGGCGATGATGTGTTGAGCATCCTCCTAGTGTACAGCTTGCCTTTCATGCTAGCGTTCGACCATATCGAGCATGCGTACATTATCTGCGGGAGCGCGGTGCCTTCGTATATTCGCCGCAGGTCGAGAAGGCTGGCGCCCCAGTTGGATCCTCCAAGGCAGCTGAGCGCGTTGACTGTCTTTGTCGCTTTCCGTCTAATTTCCTCTGTGTGCTCTTTCCAGTGTAGCTTTGTATCCATTGTCAGTCCAAGGTACTTGCACGTTGCTTCGGGCTGTATCTCGCCCCACTCGGTTTGAATGGGTGTCTTAGTGCCGATACGCTTGCGTGATCTAGTGAAGGGGGTAAGCTGGAATTTGCTTGGGGCGAAGACCGATGCGTGTTTGCTAGCCCACTGTTGTGCTTTCTCAAGAATTGTGCCTAACGTGTCGCACGTCTGCTCTGTTGTCTTGCCCCACGCCAGAATGCCGACGTCGTCTATGTAACCTGTGGACATGGCCTCTGGTGCATGGTTGCATTCATCTATCAGATCGGCATTGTAGAACAGGTAGAGGATAGGCGATAGCGGCGAGCCCTGTGGTATGCCTGTGTTTATCTGGTAGGCCGTCGACCGGAAGCCGTCAATGGCGATGCTCGTGTGTTTGTTGCTAAGGAAGCTTGCGATCCACTTTACCGTCTTCTCCTCTACTCGTCTCTTTCGTAGGTCGTGAAGCAGGCGTACATGCGAGACGTTATCGAAGGCGCCGGAGACATCGAGTAGCAAGAGGCTCGCCACTTGACTGGTGCTTTGGCTCCATGCTTCGTAGATCTTATGGGTGACGGCATGGAGAGCGTGCTCAGTAGAGCGCCTCTTCCTGCCGTCCATGTGTGTCGGCGGTAGGACATGATGGGTCTCAGCCAGGTAGCTGAGCCGTCGTGCTATGACTGCATTCATGATCTTGCCGGTGGTGTTCATCAGCGCAGTAGGCCTGTACGACTTCGGTGCTGTGTAGTTGTCCTTGCCCAGTTTGCGTAAGACTACCGTGGTCGACTCGCGGAAGTGAGCCGGGCAGTATCCTAGGTGTAGGCTCTGGCTGAAGATCCTCGTCAGGTGGGCTGCAAGCTGGGCTGCCCCCGCTTGCAGGGCTTTGTTGGCGATACCATCCGGACCAGGTGCTTTGAGTGGTGACACTGCTCGTATGGCATCACTAACCTCCTTTTCTGTCACCGGTGGCATAACCACTTGGTTGTTGTACTGTGCGTCTCGTATGTCCTCCAGATCCGCCTCCGGTGGCCTTGGAAAGAAGGTCTCCAGGAACACATCCGCCTTTTTAGCTGGATCCGTTATTTCCAGCTGTGTCTCTGGATGTCGTATAGCGGGCGTGACTAGTGGGGCTGGGTTTCCTCTTGTCTTCGCCCATCTGACGAGTTTCCACAACGACTCTGGCGACTTCGCGGCCTGCTCTACCCGTTCTCTATGGGCATCCCTTAGTGCTTTTTTGATCGTTCTTGCTTTGTGATTCCTCGCTACGCGGTACGCCTCCCACGACTCGCCCGTATGATGTTGGTTGTGTGCTCTTTTGAGTCTTTTCGCTTCCATAAGAACTGCGCTGCACCCTTCCGTCCAACCCTCCTTGATCCGGTCTGACGGACGTGTGTATAGTACTGTCTTGTCTATGGCCTTTTGGATTGCCTCGATAGTCTCTCGGACATATGTGTCAAGCGCTGTCTTGTTTGCTGGTCTACGGAGCGGCGGTAGAGCCTGTTTTAGTGTCTTCTGGTATATTCCCTCGTTCAGCCGCTTCCAATTTCTCTTTGGAGTCGCCTCCAGTTGCTGTACTCTGATAGGAAGGTGGTCGGAGTCGTGGTCGAGATCCCGATCGACCTGGCTTCTGATCACCCGATCGACCAGGCCCACAGTCACTAGACAAAGGTCTATGGTGGAGCGTGAATTTCTTTCCTCGTATGTGATGGTTCCGGGACGCAGTGTACTGTTTGGGTCGAAGTCTTCTATAATCGCTAGCAGGTCTGCGGATTTAGGGTTGGTATGTCTCACGTCTGAGTAACCTCACATAGGGTGGTGCAAGTTGAAGTCGCTGAGGAGTATCTGCTCATTGGGCTGATTGTCGTGCAAGATTGTACGAATATTTGTTAAGACGGTGCTTTCGCTCGTGATGCGTCTCGCCGGGTTGTATACGTTGTGTATAATAAGCTGTGGTCCATCTTGTTGATCATCGTTGGGTTCGATTGTGAGAGAGCAAATGTCTCTGCTATGCTCTTTAACCGCTGCGTCCTCACAGACAGCTCGTTGGTGACCATACGGACGGCTCTATCGCGTTCGCAGCTTAGGTGTACGCTTAATGAAGTTGTCAACCTAGTTCTTGCCTGCAGGCTTTCCACCACGCTCTCTTAGCAGTCTATTAGCCATATCTCGTACGTTTGCCTTTAAGAGGGGTACGCCACGTAGTGATTGGTCGAGTATATGTTGTACAATGACCTCTTCCTCTAGCTTTGTAAGGCGCTTAGTGTTTGGCTCGCAGTCGCGTCGAGGGCGTGTCCCAGCGCGTCGGTCTTGGATCGTGGATCGAGGGACTTGGTAGACTGCTGCAGCGCGTCTTACGCTTCGAATCTGCTTAGATGTAATATTAGAGATAGCAAAATATATATCTCCTTCAGTATAAGTCTTCTACATGTTGCGTTGTTAAGACATGACGCGTTGTTGTTGTGTAGGCATTTTAGTGGGGTAGAGTGGCCGATTTGGTTGGGTGGCCGACTCGCTTGTGAACCACGTTATAGTCTTAACTATTAGACATTGAGTCATGGGATGGTGCGGGGCTCCACCAACATAAGGCGCCGGCGTTCGGCAGATCTCTCGAGCCGTCCAAAACGGTCGGCATTACTCCGGCTATCTTCCTGTTCTCCGCGCGGTCTTGACTTCGCCCCCAGTGTCAACGATCCTCAGTCACACGCTCTTCATCTCTCGTAGTCTTCTTCGAGCTAAGTGGCTCTGCCCCAACTTGCATAAGTGTTGTCAGACGTTTCCTCTCGTGCATCGTGTTAGTGCCTGCTCTAGAACTGAATCACAACACCGTGGCATTCCCTACTGTCTTTCTATTTCAGCTGACTTCGATGATGAGGTTGACAATGCCGATGCCGACTAGCCCTCCGAACACGTATGGGGTTATCCACGTAAACTGCTTTTATGTTACGACTACGGAAAGACCTAGGGCCTTCAAAGCAACTTCCTCTTTTATCAACAGGAGGCAGGTTCGCACTAGACAATAGCGACGACGGCAGCCGCGCGCCGTGCGATCGAGAACAAGTGGCGGTATACGACCGATCGTCATCTGCCGCGTCGGGCGGCCCCAGATTTCCGTTCCCGAGAGCATATATCGGACTACAATTTCAGAGATGAAGATGGTTGAGGGCAGAGGCACAATGAAGCAAATGGAAATACGTAGGACGTTACGGCGCCGGGAAGCGCAGGGAAGCAGACAGCGTAGCCGCAGTCTTGCTGATGCAGTTGGGATAAGCCTTCGGTTTGTGCAGCAAGATGTCGCGTTACAACACGACAAAAGAATCGCGAAGGTGTTTGCTTGACAGAAGAATTTAATCTACTCTGAGAGACTCTTGGTTGACTATTTCTCCTCGTAATCAATATCATGATCTGCGCGCTTCGCTGCTCTCTCCTCTTGCTCAGCATATCTTACTTCATCATCTACCCTAATCTCTTCAGGAGGTGTTTCTGAACGTTTCCGCTTCTTAACCTCCTTGGCAAGCACATGCTTGCCCAGTGCTTGCTCTTCTTTGCTATCCGCCGCATCAAGGTATTCGCAGAGTTTTGATCCAGGAATGCAGATAAATGTATCCTCCTTACCCATCTCCTTCTGGGCAAGACCTTCGTAGGCAAATTCGCTGAGGCGGAGCTGTAGGCCAGGCTCATTGACGGGATTTCCTTCTTCATCACGGAAAGCCTATTGGGAACGTTAGAAAATTGCGAAAGTTATTGAGAGAATTAGACCTACTACATCTGCGACCTCTTCTATAGCTCGTAATTCAAGTACGCCATCGATAGTGAACAATTTAGGTCGCCAGACTGATAACGTTGCTTTACGCGACTCCTTGTTGCCATACTCGATGTGTACGCATATGACAGCCCGTATGCTGGCATCTGAATCCAATATGTAATTTTCAGCTAACCGGCTTAGGCACGGCTTCTTCTGCGAGTATGCTACTTCAACTATGACGCCTGGATATTGTGCGTCTTTATGCCTGAATGACGCGTCTGGCTCGTACTTCGACTTAGACGAAGTGCTGGCGCCGAGACGTATATGAGTCGATCGGGCAGGATGCACATTCTGCGCGAATTCTGCCTTCTTGCCTGATCCGTTCTGTATTGTTTTCAGCTGGCTCCGAATATCATCCTCCACCTTGTCGATGAAGCGTTCGTGTATCTCGGTAGGCATACGAACGACTAGTTTGCGTTTGTCTTCGTCGTAGTCATACCTGGCGCAAATCCTGTCAGTCGTAGCCTCTGCAGTCTCTGAAGTCTGCTCACCGTATCTTGTCGTCCACGTATCCCGAAAGCACATCGTCTTGCTGGAGCGCCCTCTCTATCTGATCGTACTCTCCTTGCACGAGCTGAAACTCCTTCCACGGCTCTCCGCCAGTGTCCCCTCCCGCTTGGATATGTCTGAAATGCGCGATAACGCGAGGCGCCTCCGTAAAATGCTTCTTGTCGGTCGGTGGAGGCGTCAAAGGCTGTTGTGTAAAACTCAAGGGCGGCGTGACGTGTTGGTCCTGCATTACATGCGATTTTCACATAGCTGTATGCTGTGCTGCATCGTGAAGTGGGTTGATGATCGTTGCGCTCCAGATTGACAGAGCTCCTAAGAGCTGGGCGTTTTGGTTGACTCAGCAACAGCGGCACGTGGCCAAGGAGCCAATGACACAAGTGTGGCTACAGTGTTGAGCCACACGTGTTATCGCAAAATCAGTCGAGTTCACAAAGAATGACAGTAAGCACGACGGCAGGCACGGTGATTACGAGAGGAACAGCGGAGGATACAGTGGTTAACTACGCAACCGCGATTTTGTTTCACGCAGCTCGGAACCAAAGCCCCATGTTCTACTTCTAAGCTCTCCTACCAAAGCACCACCACCAGCTACCCATAGCCGTATCCACCAAGACGAACTCTCAAGTACCACCACCTTACGCCTCACCCCCGCACGCCATACATTGCTGTTGTTTGCACTTCGCGCACCAATACCGCCCGCAGCCCGTGCACCACACCTATATAGGCCTGGCTGCGCGCTGACGAAGCCGACAGAAACTTCTAGAAGAAACCACGCCTTAGCGCAGAACATAGAACTCGCTAATTAGAGCGCGGGGTATTGGCTATTACCTTCGATATCACAGCTACGTGCAAGGATGAAACCGCATTTGCTAGTAATTAACTTATATTAAAACTAGACTCAAATTATTTCTGCTTTCCCTCACGCACTATTGTCAATTATATACATTCATTATCCTCCGTTACCACATTCGCGCCACTAGGGTTCTCCAAAATTCCAGTACGGCCCCCTCCTCCGCTTGTGTCGCAGTCGACGACGGTGGCTCTAGCCCTTTGCCTCTGCTCGCGGTTTTGGCTGATGGCTTCGGAGCACCTGAATCCTGCCCACCTTCTGCGACCTGTACTTGGCTTATGCGCGCCACCTTGTCCTTTCGTGCAGCCGCACCTGCCTCCGACGCAGCACTCTTCCGTTTTCGACCACGTTTCTTCATGCCCGTAGCAGCATTTTCTGCCTCTGGTGCCGCACTTGCGACATTTCTGGCTTCTTTAGCGTCGAGATTTGGAGCGCGTCGCCATCTCAACAGTTCCGGGGAGCGTGGTGTGCTCAGTCAGTAACTCATTTCCCGCACGCTGCAGGTGGACCCCATGGGAAGTACCGGTGCTCACGAGCGAACTTGAGGCGTAGCGCTGCATGAGCCCGGGTGAACTTAGGTCTCTTTTTAGCCTTGTGATTAGTGAGGCCACGTCTCCGGAGCTCCCTGTACAATGTGGAGTGGCTGGGTGGCTTCGATAGGGTGCCCTCGGCGTTCACGAAGATAGCCTCTTGCTGCAGCGCTGAGTACTCTATCTTTGGAGTAGAGCGAACTTTTCTGTAAATGATTTTTTTCTGCTGCTTCGACAGAACAGGTGGCCGGCCGGAGCGTGGTTTATCCTGAATGGTGCCTGTTTGGTGGTACTTGAGGCGGAGATGGCGCACACCGCGTTCTGAGCGGTGAATCGCCCTAGCGACTTCTAGCACCGTCATCCTACTTTTAAGCATGCCGATAGCCTGGTCGCGCGTTGCAGGACTAATATTTCGTGTTCTGCGCACATTTTGATCTAACTCTTGTCTAAATTGACGCGGTGTAGCCATAGTTATTACGTGTTGAAGTTGGGATGCTGATGTTGTTGTTGGAAGCTAGGCACTAGCGCGGACGAGACTTTTGACGCGTGACTGTATCAGGAGAGAGCCTGATGTCATTACTTGATATGATCAAACATGCTCCTAACGATGAAGCGAACAGCCAGCACAAAGCGAGGCTCCAACAGAAGGTGGCAAATGCCGCTCAGACATATCTTGCCAAAATCGCACTCCTTTACAATCGAAACCAGTTCTTATCGAAGATCAACAACGAAGGAAAAGCTCGTCGAGCAGCCGATCAAAAGATCATCGGTACAGCGAGGGTGGTGACCTATGAGGACCTCGAGGAGAAGCGAGCAGAACGCGCTGTGATGGATGCTAAGGCAGCTGAGAAAAAAGCCAAAAAGGCGGCCAAAGAAGCCAAGCGTGTTGCGAGTGCTGGATCAAAAGCGGAAGAAGGTGCGACGGGCATGAAGAAACGCGGTCGGAAACGGAAGAGCGCTTCGCCAGAGCAGGATGCTAGTAACCCAGCGCAAAAGGCAAAAGTCCTACGAACAAGTGAAACACGAGTTGAGGAAATTGAGATTATCAAACAGCTATATAAAGCCCCAGAGGCGAAGATGTACTAGCAAAAGAGCAATGGCAACCAGTTGAGTCTTCATCGTACTTTCACCCTCTTATGCGCGCTATTGCACTCTTTCCTTAGCTTCTCTTTATATCTTATGGTGGCTTCAGCCGTCGCCGTGCCCCCATGCGCACCGCTCTAGGTGATATGTACCAGAGCCAAAGGCTGGCCACGATTTGGCGAAGCGCATCGTCAGTGAAGCACATATTAAGAAGAACGAGATGACGTTAATAATGGCCAAATTTTGATGCTCCAGACGAAACACCGAAGAGACCGCCGCCCGTTTGGCGAAGGGTAGAGGAGACCACTGGAGGCGCTGAAAAGATGACACTTTCAAAATACTGAACAGCGAAATCGCCACCCTCGTGGATGAGATCCTTGAACACAGACTTTCTTCCCAGTTCTTTTACGTGAGCTTTAGCAACTTCAACTACGGCAGATCGCATCGCATGGTCGCTGTCTAGAGTAGTCGCATATATCTCTCGAATGCAATCTGGGAAGGAGTCGTCTGTCCAAAGGTTCTGTAGCTTTTGTTGAAGTTTTGCTGTGGCAAGCGCTTTCAAGTCCTCCAAGAAGAACATATTAGCGAGGACGTATACACGAGGCTCTTTTAGCAGCGCGGGGTCATCTAGCAGCGGTTAGGAAATCGAGCGCATAGGTTTGACTTCCACCATACCCTCGAAGTCATGCGATAGGTCGTCCGAGTAGTCACCAGTGTACAGATATTCAAATACCCTCCAATGGGCGGCTCCACTATCATCATTGAATGTGAGTACTCCTGAACTTCCCTCAGCGAACGCGCTCTGGAATGCCTTTTCGAAGTATTCGCTTTGCGTACAGATAACTGATTTGTGAACAGGTAGTTCTTTACTGTGGATAACGATCGTGGCATCGGAGTATTTTGTGTCATTAAACATCCTATGAAAGTTAGGTAAAGTGGGACAAGTCTGAAGGGTGAATACCTAGCGATGTCTCGCATGAACTTGGCCGAACGTGCTTCCATTATGGCGACAAGCGATGCGGTAGACGATTGCGCTATCGGTACGGCTGCTGGCTGGCTCGGTTGGCAATTAAGAGCTAGCTGTCGCTGAACAGCTCGCGCTATTCTGGTTATCCTTTCCTCGTCCTCGCGCCGGTTCCTGGCTTTATCTCTCTGGGATTGCGCCCGTCGCCGCCTGGCTTCCTCCTCCTCTCTTTCCACCTCTTCTTCCTCTCGACGGTTTCTTGCCTTGTCCCTCTGCGACTGTGCTCTTCGACGTTTGAGTTCGGCTTTGTCTGGCATTCAGAAGATCAGGCAGGCGAATTAACAGTCGCGTGCAAGAACGCGGTCGCAATGCAGGGCTGTCAACTGCGGCTGGTCGGCTAACGAATGGGCAGAAGAACTTTGGGAACAGAGCAATGTACTAGTGGCTTTGCAGCCTCAATAATTGTGTCGTAGGTAAGGTGGTATCATAGACTATTCGCGTTGGTCGTCTGCAGCCGTCGCAGGGTGCGTTGTCCTATTAGCCACAGTTGTGTTATTGGCTCCCTGCCTGTGTGGCGTTGTTGCTGAGTCAACCAAAGCAGCCAAGGTTTGGACGATCCGTGAGCTTGCGCGAGAGCGACGGCTTCCAAGCAACTTCACGATGCAGCACAGCATACAGCTATGTAAAAATCGCATGTAATGCAGGACCAACACGTCACGCCGCCCTTGAGTTTTACACAACAGCCTTTGACGCCTCCACCGACCGACAAGAAGCCATCTGCGGAAGCGCGTCGCGTTATCACGCTTTTCAGACATATCCAAGCTGGAAGAGATACTGGAGGAGACACCTGGGCAGAGTTTCAGCTTGCGACAGGAGAGTTTGGTCAGTTACAGAGTACTCTCCAACAAGACGGTGTGCTGTCGGGGTTCGTGAAGGACAAGATACGGTGAGTAGACTTCAGAGACCCCAACAGCCACGACTGATAGATGGCTAGGTATGACTACGACGAAGAGAATTGCCGACTATTAGTCCGCATGCCTAGTGCAGTACACGAGCTCTTCATCGACGGATTGGAGGACGAGATTCGGAGCCAGTTGAAGGCAATACGTGGCGGATCGGATGGGAAAGCTCAATTTGCGCAGAAAGTACGAGCAGCCCGATCGACTGAAATACGTTTCGCCGCGAACGCTTCATCCAGTCAATCGAAGTACGAGCCAGACGCATCATTTGGGCATATCGATGCACAATATCCAGGCGTTGTCATCGAAGTCGCATACTCACAGAAGAAGAAGCGCCTAGGCCGGTTGGCTGAAAACTATCTTTTGGATTCAGATGCCAGCGTGCGGGTTGTCGTTGGTCTAGACATTGAGTACGGCAAGGACTCATGCAAAGCAACGCTGTCGATCTGGCGACCTGAATTGAGCGATAGTCCCAGTGGACCTGAGTTACGAGCTGTGGACGTGGTCGCGGACAAGGTTCGTACGATCTTCGTAGCTTTAACCTATACTTATTGTTCTAATATTCCCATCAGGCTTTCCGTGACGAGAAAGGGAACCCCGTCGAACACCCCGGGCTGCGACTTCGCCTCAGCGATTTTGCCTGCGAAGAACTTGTACAAGAGGAAATGGGAGATGACGATACAGAAGTCTGCATCTCTGGGATACAGCTCTGCCAATACCTTGCTGCGGCAGAGAGCAAAGTACAGCGAGCACACCGCAAGCATTCATTGCCTGGTAAGGTAAAAAAACGAAAACGATCATCTTCACCACTAGAAGAGATCATGTCAAGTGATGAAGCAAAGTATACTGAGCAAGAAAGGAGAGCAATGAAGCGCATGAAGGATGACATCGACTACGAGGATAGATCATCAAACAAGAGCCTCTCAGAGTAGTTAATCAATGACGTTACTATTGGTAATTCGCTTTTAAGCAGATGACGCGCCATTTCACTGCACAAACCGAAGGCATATAGTGACCGCGTTAGCAAGACCGTGGCTACGTACGCTGTCTGCCTTCCTTGCATTTCTCGGCGTTGTGACGTCCTGTACAATTCCATTTGCTTCATTGTGCCTCTACCCTCAACCTTCATCCTAGCATCATCTCTGAAATTGTAGTCCTATGTGCTCGTCGGGATTCTCAGAATAGTAGTCGCAGCTGCCTGTCGCGCACGTCCAAAACCCCAAGCTAGTTCGTCCGCTCACAACACCCTTCCGATCTTGTCGACTAAGGCTGCCGCAATAACACACTGGGTTGCCATCACATATACCATGCTCGTCGTCCCAAGTGACCCATCTTCGTGTACTGTTACTTGTGCACGGGTCACATGTATAATATGGTCGGCCGGCGTTTCCGTTCCGATTGATCGGCCGTACGATGTTACGGTGCAGAGAAGTTGTCGAGCTGCAATGGCGACAACGAGGCCGATAAAGTGGAAGTTGCGGTTGCAACGGCCGACTGAGGGTTGTCAGGATCTCAGACACTGGGACGTCTAGACTCCAAATTAGCGATGTCACAGACCAGCGCTTGTGAAGACTGGCCAGAATACACAGGATGCCCAGGCCCCAAAGACTCAACTCGCAGAGTGTAAGTCATTGTTTCAAGAACTTTGTCTATGTTCTGTCGTTGATGTCAGGCAGGTTGAAGTTGTCACGATATGATCTCGTTGTAGTTATCAAGCGCAGAGGAGCAGAATACGTAGCCTTTAGTTGTCTGATCACCCCGCCTTGATGCGCGTCTTATCATGCGTGCCAAGGGAGCAGCCGGAGTAAGGCCGGTCGTCTTGAAGGGCTCAATTATCTGACAACGGCTTCTAGAGACGCTCCTGATCAAGACTATAGAGAAACAATTGGCGCACCGCCAAAGACATTAAATCAACAAATCTGGATTTATTCCTTGCTCGTAATGTCATAGTAACGACGCACGAGGCGAATAATATGATGGTTAGTTGTCGCTCACAAATGTATGTCGGCTGCATACGAGACTAAAATCATATAGATTAGATTCTGGCAAATTCTAAGGGAGCATAACAAACTTGCCGATCGTCTTGCGAGAGCGGCTGCCGTCCATGGTGATGAAGCCAGGATACATATAGGCGCAAGGTGCGAGGAATCAGTCCAAGGCGCACGTGGGAGAACCTCGGTCGATAATGTCACATGCTTTTCATACATCTATTTTAGGAAAGCTCTCAGCCACATGCTGGCTCAATACACAGTGTGGCTTAGATTACTGTACCTGTAATCTATTACGTGAGACGTGCTAACAATGTTTAGGAACGGCCAGACTCGCTCGCTTAACGCGCAGGTACCGACGAGGGAAAAAACACGACAAACAGCGAGAAATCAATTTTTGGAATTACCATCACAAAAAGCATCAAATACACTTGCCAGTGGCCGCAACAGTCTCTACAGGCCACCGCGCGTCCCCCAGCGTCGGTTGACATCTGTAGAGCCGCTGTTGCGGCCCTGGCGGGCACAGACAGCAAAATCCGCGAGCAAGCTACTTAATATGACACGTCCACCAAAGGCAGCGGCAGCCATCTAGCCACGACACAGCAACGCAAGACGCGACGACGGAGCCCAGACACTCCTTGAATATAACGGTCACAATACACACAACGCAGTCACTGATGGGCTAGCAAGCAAGCCCATCACCATCCGACAATGTCTGCGACGTCCCGCATCGACGAGCCCTCGGGCTGAACAGCATCACCTCCCACGCGAATCACCTCACAGACAACCGGCATGCTACCATCGGTGCCACAATACACTCATAGATCATCAGACAGCCTCGTCCACTGTCGCCCCTTTGTGTTGAAGGAGTGGTGCCCCTTCGACACAACCCGACAAGGTCTGAGGAGATTTGCGCGAGAGCTCTCATGCTCAGTAGGCTCGACGGCACGCACGAGCGGAGCATCGCTCTTGTGGAGCTGCGTTACGACGAAATGCTGCTGCCGCTGCGCCCGGTGGCAGGTCACACCACAAAACACAGCCGCATAGGAACCTAGTGGACGGCATCACAACACTGAAGAATACCGGAGTTTGGAGAACACATTGCAGGCCCTGGGGCACGAGGGCAAGCTAGCACACACGACAGCTGAACGCTAGGGGGAGACTGAAGGTATTGCAGTCGCAAAACACGAGGCAACCGTGCCTCTACGAGCCTTAAAACAACGCTGCACACACGAGGCTTCGAGTATGGCATACACGCAGGAAGAAAATTCGAGGAACATAAACACAGGCAAACACGTCACTTCTAGAGACGAGATGTACATAGTCGTAGATAGAAGCCAGACACCGCAGGCCTCTGGGGACAGATGGCTCTTTCGAGAGTGAAGTGGGGCGGTGCAGATTCACGTCCGCACCGCGTCGGCTGTCTGCCACGCCTGTTATCCGGGCATAGCCTAACGGCTGAAACCGAGTAGGAAATACCAACCAACCAACCACTCAGCTTCTCCACCATCGACCGACCCCCAACACACCAGTCGACTATTACTTGTCGTTCCTTCTTCACATACCCATACCCAAACCCAAACGCGTGCGCTCGTCGTCGTTCCCGCTTTCACTTTCGCTTCCGCGCTCTGCCCAAGTGCTGGCGCATCTCGCCCATGCCCTTGCGTTGCGCTTCCCCACAGGCACACGATGCCCTCACGCGCGAACAACTCGCCTTTTACGACAGCCTCACCGAGAACCAGCCCCGCCGTATATCCATAACCATACCAGCAGCCAAGTCCAACTCGATGCCGCCGCCCTCATCGACTACCGGCGCCGCGTCTTTACGCAGCACCTCGCCGTCCAAGTCATCAGAGCCCGAGGTCCGCGATAACGAGGACAAGCAGCGCTACTATGGCATCCACTTCTGCCAACGCCGAGCCTTGCCCGCCGGCCTCCAGGCTTTTGTCAATGAATTGCAAGCAGACGCCATTTCGAGTTTGGATGCTGTGCGGTCCACAAAATGCACGGCACGTTGTTCAGCGGCAGAGGCGGGCCCAGCGCCTTGCAGAACAAGATGGGATTGACCTGTTCAAGGACATGCTATTGTTCGTTGAGGATGATGATCAGCCTATGCTGGCCGTCAAGGCCAAGCAGAATCTTGACAAGCGCTATTTACCACCACCTACCCACCTGGCCTGGGTCAGAATACGGCGCCCTTGAGGGCCCTCAGCCAAGCCATTTAATTGGCTATGGCGACTGGAAGGACAGCGACAACGCCACGACCGCCTTCTCTACCCAGCAGGAATACGGCTTGCTAAGCTGCGCAGTCGCCCCAGCACTCCACTTTCCCTTCATGAGCGCCCAGTGGAAGAGCCCCAAAAATAACCAGACGCACTTCAAAGCACGACCTCAAGGTGTGACACCGTGCTCCATCCAATGCAATCCAACACGTTTAACACTTATCCCCAGGTCTGCGTGACGGCGCCGTCATTGTTCACCATCTCCGCCGTTCTACACCGACGCTGGCTTGGTCCCAACTGTCAAGGACACAGCGCACTTCTCGCTCACCATCGACATGCAGTCTGCGCATCTCTTTGTCCACTGGCAAGAGTTCGACCAGGAACGCCCAGCATACTTCATGGAGCCTGTCATGAAGACCTTTCTCGACGAGCAACAGCACGCAGACTTGCGCTATATGATGAAAAACATCCTCCACTATGCCATGGGAAGCCACTTGGCCAGTCTCATGAACGTTATTGAAGCCACCCAAACACAACAGGCTGCAAGATCCCTTTCACCTAGCAGGTCAAGCAGTCTCAGGCTTTCTCAAAGAGACAACACCGTTAACGCACCTCCTCCAACCCCGCAATCGCTAAGTGATGAGCCATCTTACCCACCTCAAAAACGCCAACGTGTTGTCAGCAGAACATCATCCAGCAGCGCCTGATGCACGTTCGACTTCTTCGCTCCAAGTCACTTTGGAGAATGAAAGCACTTTACTGTTTTAGTTCCACTGCTGTGCTGGTATTGTGCACGTCAGGTTGTGGGTGTGGCGACTCACAGCTGACTCCACATCCGGATCTCCCCGCTGGCTTGCTAACCCTCGACTTCAGGGACTGAGTGATAAACATTCAACGACGATCTCGACTGAACGTAAGCGCGATATGCGGACCCCTTCGACCCTAACCCCTCTCAATCACAATAGTTAGACCATGGCTAGTTTGATCGCAGCTGTGGCCACGGTCGGGTGAGGCCCATCTTACCATCAAGGTGGTTCCTGCTCACTCTGTTCGTGTATGGGAATTGAGTTCATGCGAAGAACTTGGACGATAGAGCAGGGTTTCCCACGAACCATCTTAACGAATGCCGTGCTCGTTTTCAATGATCTCTTCGGAGTGAGCGGCCCAACGTAGGGTGGGCGGATCTCTACCTGCAGGACAAAGTGACGGCCAAATGACTGAGGCATGTATATACGCCCTGCTGGCAGGATTCATAGTCTCAAGCTGTCGCTTGAAAATGAGTCAATGCTGCCCGCTAGGCACTCACATAACGACAAGATTTCTACCTACGCCGAATTGTCGTGAATACCTTGCCCGGCTTATTGAGCCAATAATTATGCGTTTCCCATTCCTTCTCTGGCTCCACCAGCTCGAGGTGAAACAACCTGAGAAGGGTGTGGCACGACCTTATAAATCTCGCATAAGGATATCTGTGTCCTTGTTAGCAGGTACCTAAATAGCAGCTCGTGCTTACTCACCTTCTTTCCGATACATGCTCTTGGGCCGCTGCCAAACTGCGATTCGAGTTAGTGTTGGGGAAAAGAGCTCCATGGATAAGGGGTTGTGTACAGCAAACATGTAGCGCTCCTTGGCTGACAAATCCAAATAGGGCTGTAGAAAATTGCATGTATATCTTAGATTATCAACTGTTTTTTGATTATAAGGCGACTGTCCTATTTAGAAGTCTTACAGTTCGACATTAGCAGCCCCACTCTCCAAAAAGTTCCATACAATTCCTTCAGACAGCTTATTCCCAGTCCTCCCCAGCATTTGTAATCCGTTCTGGGCATTGATCACTATAGGACGAAGAGTCCACCAGTCCAGCATTTGCATAATGTAGCCCCCTTTTGGTACCGGAGTGATAGTAAAGTGTCTCCAACCATCATGCTGCTCTGCCGAGCACTTGAGTCTCCCATCCCACCCATGGCATATGAACTTAGTCGAGACGCAGTCTCGGAATCCAAACCAGCCTTCAGTTTCTATACACGCCCACAGGATGGAACCACGACCGCCAGGCGGGGCTAGTACAACGTGCCCATCAAGTAATGTAAGCACATTGCCGCATGAAATAGAGCGAATGATGACAGTAGATCCATGTGAAGGCACCCAACTCGGCGAGGCGTGATCTTTCACGAGGTCTAAAGTAACGTCTTCGGTGGTCGTGGTAGGTGTATAGATGCTGGAATCATCTAAACCTGAGACAGATGCAGTATTGGGCTGATCAAGCTCCTGTGAAACCATGTTCAACGATGAAAGAGCCGTTCTAACTGCGGCGTTGACAGATGGAGCGAACGCGCTTAGGTCTGCGCGAAGTCAAGGAATCAGTACACTGTTTGATAACCAAATTCTGTCAGGTGCTTACCTACTCACAAAGATTGGTCCACTTATCCTAGTCGTTGTTGTTGTTGTTTTGAGTCGACGCCGATGTTGCTGCGGGGTAGGTGACAGTCGAGCTTCTTAGTTACCGACTTGCGTAATGCGCTCCGGTGGTGGAGATCTAGAGCGTTTGTGCATGACACTGTTAAACAGTCGGGATTCGTGAAGCTTTTAAGCTGTGGTTATTCTCAACACACTCGTCGTCTCACCTCCTGGTATCGCCAAAATCCGTTCAGAAATCCATAATTGACATTTGCCTCAACTTGGCCTTGGTGCGCGATCTATAAACTCCATTCTGATCGTTCAATAACTCTGTCCTCTGAAGTAGTTCGCAGCCGAATAAGATCTGCCTATTCGCACAGACTTACGAATGTGCTCCAGCTGAAACCCAAACCAAGAACCTGCCGTGTAAGCGCTATTCAGCTTGTGGTTTGAATTACGTGGAGGATGCTAAGTGGCTCTTGTTAGCGGGGTAAAGTAGCACAGAATGGAGTTGCATGCCACCCGTTTCCGGGAATCTCACACGCACCAACCAAAACGAAGCATACGACATTTCGGATCTGTGAAGGTACGTAGGCTTTGAGAACAGTGGTTTTTGATTGGCATTTAGCCCTGGTGACTGTCAGGGTCCTAGTCGCTAACCGATCCTTGCAGGCAGCGTTACTCTAATGCGGGAAACGCGCGTTCATTACCCGTGCTCGCACTAATCACCGCATTACCGCTAGCCGTCGATCGATTGCACCTAAGAACACAAATTTAGTTCGTTTCTCGCGCCTAATCTTTTTCTGGAGTTCAGACTCAACTTGCTGACCTTCTCCGCGATCGCATCGTAATCGGCTACGACAAACAAAAACATCTTTATTGATTCTATCAACACGAAAGACCTACCAGTGAATCTCCAAGCTGCAGCAGTAATCACAATGGCTACCTGTCTAGAGTCAACCTTGATCGGAACTGTCTCTGAACTCCGAAAATTTCTCTCTATACTATCCAACTCCAGTGCGCTATACCTCGATATCGAGGGATGGAATCTCAGTCGCCATGGAACCGTCTCAATCATCACTATCCTTGCACATCCATCAAACCAAGCCCAACTCATCGATGTCTCGGCACTGGGTAACCTAGCCTTTAGCACAGCATTAGAGGACGGCAAGACTCTTCAGTCTATCTTAGAAGACCGCAGCTTTTGCAAATACATCTGGGACGTACGAAACGATGCTAACGCCTTGTGGTTCCACTATGGAGTGAGCCTTGGTGGCATTACCGACCTCCAACTGCTCGAAAATGCCTCGAGATCAGACGACAAAACATACGTTCGCGGCCTCGATAAGTGTGTTCAGAATGACTTAAAACTTGGGTTCATGAAGACGAACCGCTGGCTTAGGACGAAACAAGATATCAAGAAGCTCATGTGCACCGACGTTTTTTCCATCCGCCCGTTGGAACCCAAGACAATAGAGTACTGTCAAAACGATATCATACATCTGCCAGCTTTACGTGAGATATATATAGCGCGTACAAAGCCTGAGTGGCTTAATAAGGCGAAAGAGGAGAGTGAACATCGCGCTACTCAAGCACGATCGCTTGAATACGACCCGCAGTCTGAGGGGAAGAAGTTAGGACCTTGGGGCTCGGGCGGTAAAGAGCGAATCCTTACGATTGACCAAATGTGCGAGATGATGGAAGAGGAGCGGGAAGAGGCTATCGCAAGAGATTTGATTGGGTATGACGATGATTTAGAATTCCTCGATGGTGATTATGGATGGGATCAAGAAGGTCCCGACGACTACGAAGATTGGGGCGCTTTACACAGTGATTGGGACAAGTATTAGTAGGACTAGCAGTACTCGCAGCTTGATCGCTTTGTTCGCGGACTGCTGGTGGGGGAGGCTGAAGGCTGGCGAAAAAATGAAGTTGACGTAAGCCGCGACTCAGTCAGAGGAGTTAGAGAAAGAGAAGAACGCCGCAATTCGGGCAGATACCGACCGTTAAGATTTCAAAGATTGATTCAACTGAGCAGGATGGGCATGATACTTGAAAGGCTTAAAGTACGACTGGTTGTTGGAAATGGCACAGAAGTTGTGACGCATATGAGGAGAAGCAGGTCACGTGTTGGCATTCCGGTACTACTTCATCACTTTATCAAGCACTTCTTACCTCAGCTGCATCATAGATACGTCATGTAAATAGACCTTACTGCTGCTCTCCGTTGAGAGCAGAGCACGAATAGCAGAACACAATAGCAAAATATATTCAAACAAGGTCCCTCTAATACTATGACTATCATAGATAACCGAGTGGGAGGGACAAGGCAAGGTAGCTCCAGCGTATTGTATTAACTCTTTTTGTTGTGTTGTTAGTACCCAAGTCGCAGAGTACAGTAGCGTCCAAACGAATCAAGGTGAGGCTGAGATTGTTGAGATTGATGAGGCTGGTCTTGTAACGGTGCTTCGAGCAGCGATGATCTCCTTCCACTCTGCTCCTAGGGCTGGAGTGACAAAATCGTGCGGTTCCCATGTCGGCTTGTACGGACGTCCCGTCCCTGGGTCAATGCCCTCCCATTCGACCAGATAATGCGATCCATTGTCCTTCAGGATCCTTCTCGCCGCCCAGAACGTTTCGCTAGCAGGCCCATGTGCTCGATAGGCCTCAGATGCGTTGGTGTAGGCGAGCCGTGTTATTCGACGTCGCTTGTTTTGAGCGAGCGTGTTCGAGGTCCGTTTTCGCTTGTTTGCCGTTTGCTTCGAAACCATTTCGCAATGACAATAGGTAGTGGTGTAAACTGGCCAGACTTTTGAAACCGACTCTGCTGCTTGGAGACCGTACAATGTGTGTGTGTGTGTGTGTGTGTGCGTGTTTGCTTTACATATTTTCCGATACCCTTTCTGCTTCAAATGCGCACGTTCTTAGCACTTGGGTGGGCTTCGGAAGCGTAACGGGTCAGGGCGCAAGCACAAAGGGCTTCCTCCTGGTTGGCGTCAAGGAACGGTTTGCAAGACTGGAGTGCGATGCGGCGTAGTGATGCTGCACGAGAGAGGCCTGCAGCGAAGACATGGCAACATGTCGCACGACGTTGTGAAGTCGGGGAACCGTCATTGTCGTGCTGAGCAGCTGCTTGCTTGGACTCGGCAGCGGCGCGGTTGTCAAGACTGCCGTTCCCATGCGCCATCAGAGCCAGTTCTGCATGTGAGCCACCAGAACATCATAACATTGCAATCGTCCCAACCTGAACGCGTCATAACTCCACCAACATGAATCCGATTCAGAAAGCGATTGAAGATGATGAATCGCGTGAGGACAGCGCAGATGTCTCGTATCGCGGAGTTGCAAAAAGATTCGGAATTAATCGAACGGCGCTGTCGCGGAGGCTCCAGTGCAGAGACCGACAATTACTTAGTCCAGAACAGGAGCATGAGCTTATACTATACATAGAAAAATGCAAAAGGCAAGGCTTGCCACCGAAGTGGGAGATTGTCCAAAATTTCGCTGGTACGATAGCGAAGTGGGAGGTTTCTGAAAGCTGGGTTACTCGGTTTCTTCATCGCCACGCCGACGAGCTTACCATTGTGTTCACTTGGTGCGGGAAACGGCACATTTGATTCCAGCCTCATCGCATTCGAAACCCTTCTGGCAGTAGTGCCAATAGATCTAGGGTTCGAGCCCTGTTTGCGTAGACATGTTGAAACTTACGTCGGTTGTAGTGTAATCGAAAGGCGGTGCAGTGCAACTCGCCGTCAGTTGCTGTTCTGCCATGGAATGTTTCATGCTTTCTTTCTTGAGTTGCGCTAGCGAGGTGGCAAGAGGATAAGGAGATGATAGGATAATCAAACTTCTGCTTCTATCTACTACCGGCAATCAAACGTCTGTTCGTGTCGCAAAGGGGTGACATCGACGCTGGCCCAACCAGCATAGGCGAGAAACAAGCTTTGAAATTTGTTTGTTCGGGTCACTTGACGCTCTTCCTGGTAACGAAGTTGAATGAATCACATGCCAGCTTGTTCTGCTGAGATGAGTGACGCTAGTGACTGTTCGGGATGTTGCGGTTCGCATCTATCGTAATCAATTAATGCGGGCTGGCTTGCCATGCGCCATGGCCACTACCCCGCCAGTACTGACCAATCGCGGAAGTACGCATCTACGTGACACTGCAGGAGAAACTCAGCCGTCCGAAACAAAGTTCGTCGTCGTGCGATAAGTATGTACGTAACGAGTTTGGGTTACGTGTTGGGTTGCGACACACAAGGCTGAAAAGCTTTCTGCATGTGAAGGGATCTGTTTGGGCATCCTTCGTCGTCGCGTTCAGTAGAAAACGTGATTCGTTGAATATGACACAGAGGCAGCGTTATACGTGCAGGTTGGTGGGCGCTTGCTGCACTTGTATCAGCTCCGCCACGCCGCGCATGTATGCGCCAGAACTGATGCAAAGCCTTCCCCCATACAGCAAGGCATATGCAGTGTTCTTTAATCCGGCGTGCAAAAAGCACTTCGACTATACTTTACATCGGTGTTCATGATAAGTTTTCCGTGGTTCCGTACGCCCAAACACAAGCGTAGCTAGATAGCCGATATCACTGGCAATGAAAATGCTCTGCAGGAGCAGCCCAACTCACTTGTCAGCTCAAGGTACGGAGCTCCATCGAGAGTAATCAGAGAGACTCCGTATTAGCTTTTACTTGCTCTTGATACCTTGTTGCCTGCAACAATATGCGGACCTTGTGCATATCAAGTGCACCATCTGATGGCGTGCTGCTCCATTCGTCCAACCTTGCTGCATCCCAATCTCCGCCCCAATAACTCTACCAAGTAACTTGCAGTTTTCACCGGTCATGTCACGATCGAACCACTCTTATCTGGAGCTAAGGATTGCATCATCTGGCCAGCCCGTTGCTTCAATCTCCAGAACCGTAGTAACTTGGTACGAAGAGCCTACTGCACGAGAGCAAATGGAGGTACGGCATGCGTCTTAGCCTTCCCCTTGACCCGAGTCTTAGCGCAAGCTGCGACCGGTCACAGCTCACATTTTTCAGGTACTTTGACACGTTCCAGCTAGCAGGCTTGCTCTGCCTACCGCACATATCCAGATGAATTATGTCAACACGTGGCTCATATGCAGCGCAAGTTGCGTCTTGAGAGTCATGTACATCAGTTGGTTGATATTCCACCGCCAGGGATTAGTTCTAATGAAAGTTATGGCTCTATTGGAAGCTTGGATAATGCCAGCTAAGTTGCAACTGTGGAAGACCTGGTATCTCCTTCATTGGTGCTGTAGAAGGCGGATTGCGGAGCGGATACGAGCTCAGCCTGTGCACGTGTGTATGCAGAGAGTAACGCAGTGGGTGATAAGGCTTTTGTACCACGATACCAAAGGTACATCTGCATGCTTTCCATAAATTCACATCGTTGAGCGCTCAGCTTTGCTTTCGCATACCACTGTCATTCGTCCAGCGAACCGATATGATTCGGATGTGAGAGCTTTCACTCTCTCTGTATTGAAATTTGCTGGGATAATGATTAACGAGGCATGCCGGTGCAAAACAAGAGTAGTTAAATATATGATACTAGCTTCTCCACTCATGCAAACCCCCCAGAATTCCGTCAGTAGGCGGGATGGAATTGATGCGAACGCGACAAGGGCTGTGTCAGGCATGGATAGGAGCATCACGCATTTGTGCTTCCTAGTGTGGAATTCCACCGGAAAGCCATTGATAGATGTAAGCTTAGCCCAGGATTCGGTTTGATGGGGGAGCTAGTGAGCGCTTGTGGACATTCAAGGAGTAGGTGCAACATATTATGGCTGCATTATCTCGAGGCATTGTTGCGCTAGCTTTGGTTTTGGCGTTCAACAGGCCCGGCCGAACCTCCTAAGCGGTCCAACATTGATGTATCGCCACGTGCATGTCCTGACGTTTGCCTTGCATGAAATTCTGATACGCTGGGCTACACAACAGTTGCGGTGTGCTTGCGCTCAAGTGATAAGCATAGCTTCTGGAACGCACAGATGAACCAAATCCTCTGTTAACCTCTCCTCGTTGGCGCTACTATGGGGCGTAATTCAGAAAAGGACGCTGTCTTGACCTGGTACAAATCCATCTCCTCTCGTCGTGTAGATCTTATTGGCGACTACGCAGGCAGCGAAATATTCCTTGTTGAGTTCGATTCGCTCCTGCTTCAATGCTTTTCTAATCCAAAGCTTAACTTCGGTAGTAAGTACTAGGAATTGCTTCCACTAAAATCTGACCAGAGCGTTTATACATTGACCAGATGGCTTTCAACTGCTCCACGCGGTCTACATCGTTGAGAAGCTCCTTCAAGACTTGCTCTCCGGGAGATGTCGTTTCCAGGTTGTCTGCTTTGACCAGAATGAAGAGCTTTGTGTCCCGCCAAATGCAGGTCGGACAGACTGGCCTAAGTATGCGCTGGCGCGATCGGTTATCTTCAGGCACCTGGCACGCAACTTGAGTTCGGACAAGAGAGTCATGTTCAAACGGTTTACTTCATTTACAGATGATGAGTTTGTGCAGTACCTCAATGAAAGTGGCACTTACTTAGTCATGTGTCACGATGGCGCCATGCCAGACGCCGCAGGGTCAAGTTCGGCACTGCGTTCAGATAGCGGCCAAGACCTCAAGGCATACAAGGAAGATCAGATGTTGCTGCGTGAAACGGAAAACTCAGCTTCTTCTCCATCTGCTGGACGCCTTCGTAAAGTAAACCTTAGAGCTATGATTCTTTGGTTCATGAGTCAGCGGTACAATATTGCCCTGATCAATGAATTACAATGCGCAGACAGTAAGGGAAGTCTTTCAGTTCTACTGTCGCGTTGTGTCTCGTTCTAACAATGTCCTAGGCGATGATTGTGATTTTAGAGTCCTCACGACAGCAGGATCAGAAGGGGTTTGACCCATTTTGTTACGCCGCAGCTTCTCACAATGTGCCCTTCATCAAGAGCCCTGCGTTGGAAAATTTGGGAGGGATTTTTGAGCCGTCGGAAAGAGACGTGGTCACTGTCCTCGTCCTCCGTACAGCGATGCAGCACGGCACAATATCTGGTGACGAAGCCTCCGCCTTCCTCCTACATACTGCTGCACTTCAGTACTTCCCGCTTGCAAACCGGAGGCCGTCAACTACCACAGACAACACTGCTCAGACCCTCATTTGTTCATTCGCACAAACTGCAGCTTCCCTACTCTGTAATAAGGAACTGTCTGAGCAGCTCGATGTCCTAAATCTCCCAGTCAACCTTGCAGATCTCCTCGATGGGTTCTTGCTTGCTGCTCTAACCCGCGATGCCTGCCTTCGCAATACGCTACTAGCCAACAAAGCTGTCAAGAAGAAATACGACAGCCTGCTTGATACATTCGTTGAGGCCTCCAAGAATGGTTTTGATGGAATACTCCCTATGAGTATGACCACCGATTATCAGGTTTCCAAAGACTCGGCCCGGTATCGCTACTCAGTTCCTACCAACGACCAGAATGTTCTCCCTTTCAAGAATGCCATCTTCGATAAGCACCTTGCTCCCGTCGGCCTGAAGCTGGATGAAAGATTCTCAAACGGGCCAACACATGACAATGCCAAAGTCTTCCAAGAACTATCGCATTGGCACAATCACAGAAAGACCCTTGCATTGAAGACGGCGACACAGAAGCTCGGTTATTTTGCTCGCCGTCGGAATGATCTGTATATGGCTGAAATGCATGCGTATGCAGCCAGCCTTACCAATGCAGCTGGGAAGGTCTTGGAGCCCGAAACTATCGTTGTGAACCACAGACTACAGCCATCCAAAACACAAAAGGCTCTTGTACTGGATGCACCCGGCCGTTCAAACCAGCTCGAGAAAGGTGGCAAAAGAACGAGCAAGCCGATAAAGAAGAGTGGGCAGACTATGGCTCTTGAGGCGGCAGCCGCTATCAAGGCAGCAAAGACTCAATCCAAAGGAGACATCGACACTGCCTCCTGGAAAGTGAAGTGTAAGGAGCTCGGTTGTCAATCTAATCTGCAACTTCGGTACCTCACAGCCCGGGATTACTCCATGAGATTACGTTATGACAGTTTGATTAAGCCAGAAGTGGAGCTATACACAATAGACTGCTTACTTCGGATCTGGATGGAACGTCATAAAAGCACAGCTGTAGAAGCTGGTGGAAGCTTTGCAGCTTTAATCTGGAACACACTTCTGGAAATGCTAAAGACGAGGTCAGGAGTGACACCAGAGATCTTGGCTTCCCTAGAAGTGATCTTGAAGGTCTTGAAACTCCCTGCGCTCAAATACGATGCGGAGGCTACCAGTCGGCCACTCGAATTCACTTGCGTATTCAACGAGGCAAAGATCTCGAGCGCTTCTGTGTCTGCCTCCATCAACCGCAACAAATTATCCATCCCAGGCGGCGCAAAGATGTTCCAGTTGGAGCATTGTGGACCGTATCTTGAGAGGGAAATTGGCTCAGCTATAGACGAACGTGTTCCGTTCCGTCCGGATGCATGGCAGCGGAAGGTTCTTGATGCGATTGATGAGAACCACTCTTTGTTTGTTGTCGCACCAACTAGTGCTGGCAAGACGTTCATCTCCTTCTATGCGATGAAGCAAGTCCTCACAGATGATGACAATGGCGTTATCGTCTACGTTGCACCGACCAAAGCTCTTGTCAATCAGATTGCCGCTGAAATCCAAGCACGTTTTTCCAAGTCCTTCAAACGGCCCGGGAAATCGGTCTGGGCAATTCACACACGGGACTATCGAATCAACAACGCTACTGGATGTCAGATCTTGGTGACCGTGCCCCACATCCTCCAGATTATGTTGCTAGCTCCCTTCAATGCTGAGAAGGAAAACTCTTGGAGTTGCCGGATCAAGCGGATAATATTCGACGAAGTCCATTGCATTGGTCAGGCAGAAGATGGGGTGATCTGGGAACAGTTGCTGTTGCAGTCACCTTGTCCTATCATAGCCCTCTCTGCAACTGTTGGAAATCCAGAGGAGTTCAGTACCTGGCTTGGGTCAACTCAAGAAGCAAATGGGAACAAACTTGTCACAATTGAGCACCACCACCGATACTCGGACTTACGGAAATTCATCTACGTTCCGCCGAAGAAGTTTTGCTTTACAGGTCTACCGCAAAGCTCTCCTATCCATACGCCAGGCCTAGATGGAATGGATGCCTTTTGTTTCGTCCATCCTGTCTCGAGTTTGAACAACAAATCTCGAGGAATGCCGAAAGATCTCCATCTGGAGGCTCGGGACTGTCTTTGGCTCTGGCAAAGAATGAAAAAGCACGCAACGAAGGAGTACGTTGTTCCACTCAATCTCAGCCCAGACGTACTTCCGGATGTAATTAAAAAGATCCACATCTTCGAGTGGGAGAAGAAACTCAAGGCTAAGCTGCTGGAATGGATGAACCGTGAGGGCTCGCCATTTGAAAAAGTTCAGCAGGATCTGAGCAAAGCCCTGGTCAAGCCCGCAACCCGCAACATTCTCATCACGAAACACATTTTTGGTGGTAAATCTGAAGCCAGGAATGTCAATACAGAGAGCCTTTCTTCGATCATTCTTCCAGCGCTTGCCGATCTGCATGCTAAGAACGCTCTTCCAGCGATTGTTTTCAATTACGATCGTGGTCAGTGTGAAAAGCTGATGAAAGATGTGATGAAAGAACTGGAGATGAACGAGTTAGCTTGGAAAGACACGAGTACCTCGTGGAAAGAGAAACTTGCGGCATTCGAAAGGTTCAAGAAAGACCAAGAAATGATCAAGGCCAAGTCCAAGGTTGGAAAGAGCACAGCCAGAACGAAAGCTAAGCGTGGAGGCGACAACAAGAGAGAGAAGGACGATGAAGAGAGAGTGTCGAGATTGGACCGTGAACGCGAAGCCGCGTCTGCAGAGCATATCAAGTGGGATGGTTTCAATCCTCGTGCCCCGATCAATGGCTTCCACTTCGCTAACATGCATAAACTGCTGCAATCGGAGCTCAACGTATACAAGCAGCAACTTCGTGATCGAGGCGTTGCAGAATGGCTTATCAGTGCTTTGAGCCGAGGCATCGGCGTCCACCATGCAGGTATGAATCGGAAATATCGTCAAGTGGTGGAGATACTTTTCCGTAGAGGCTACCTGCAAGTTGTAATTGCTACAGGCACTCTTGCGCTGGGCATCAATATGCCCTGTAAAACTGTAGTTTTCGCTGGAGACTCTGTCTTCCTTACCGCGCTCAACTTCCGCCAGTGTGCTGGTCGAGCTGGTCGAAGAGGGTTTGACCTACTTGGGAATATCCTGTTTCTTGGAATCCCTGTTGAAAGAGTGTTCCGTCTCATGAGCTCAAGACTTCCAGATCTGAACGGACATTTTCCTATCACAACATCGCTGGTCTTGCGGCTAGCCACTTTGCTCCATGGCTCATGCAACTCCGACTTCGCCATTCGTACAATCAACTCTATTCTTTCCCAGCCTCGACTCTATCTTGGCTCCCCCAAATCCAAAATGGCTGTCCTACACCACCTTCGCTTCTCAATCGAGTATCTTCGACGCCAGTCCTTGCTGGATCTTCATGGTTCGCCAATCAACTTCGCCGGGTGTGTCACTCACTTATACTACACCGAGAACTCCGCCTGGGCCTTTCACGTCCTCCTCAGTTCGGGCTACTTCCATGATCTCTGCCAAGACATCGATTCCAATCCCCAACACGTTTGTTCAACACTTATGCTTGTATTATCACATATCTTTGGTCGGCAACAATGCAAACGCGTCGATGGGGAGTTTGTCGAGGAGGTCGTGAAGCGGTCGCCTTCGATCGTCTTCTTACCGCCGTTGCCGAAGCAAGCGGAAAAGACGCTCCGAGCTCATAATAACGAAACCTTAGCAATCTTCCGCACTTATGTCAAAACTTTCGCGGATCAGCATCTAAAGGATCCGGATGACGCGTTGCCACTGAGTGGGATACGAATTGGTCGGTCGGACGAGCAATTCAACATAACCCCAAGTGCGGATCAGCACACAGTTCTTCGCTCCCCCTTCGTCTCACTTTCGGGCCATGGTGACGAATTTGATAGTATCTCCGATCTCTGTGGTACTGTACGTTCTGGTGTCTTTCTGGAAGAAGCTGTTGTGCCATACTTGCCTATCCATCCGGAATCTACAGTACCACTCAACGCGTACTTGTATGACTTCTACAAGCATGGCGATCTGAATGCCCTAGAGAAAGCAAACAAGATTCGCAGGTCCGATGTCTGGTTCCACCTGAACGGTATGTCTCCTCCAAAACATTAATGATTGTTTGCTAACGAATAACCAGACTTCTCTCTTGTCCTCGCAACGATCATAACAGCTTTGACTAACTTCATAAAACCTTCCTCACCATCCGAGGCAGACGCAACTGATCTGAAAGGCAGTGGCGACGTGCATGAAGAATCAAAGGACGATAACATGACAATCGGAAGCGACGATAATGCAGGACAGGAGGGCAATGACTCAGCCTCAACAAACGTCTGGGCTCCAATTGGAGTTTGGGATGATGAGGATGACGAGATGGAGGGATGGGACGATGTAGACATGCGCCTACCAAAGGTACTTAAAGCGTTTCTGTGTTTGAAGGGGGAGTTTGATGGTAAATTCAAGCAGATGTGGGCTTAGACATTGAAGCTGCCAATGTAGACTTGTTATTTAAAGAAAACACTACTGTATCTATGGGCTATATGCTATTCCTGATCCCCGAAGCTTGCTTGAGCCTAAGTTAAGATGAAAGAAAACCAAACACCAAGTCTCTCGTAATCAAAAACGCAATTAAGATGTTGGGTAAGGTGTCATGTAACAAGGTCCTATCCTGTACAGTCCGCAACAACCTCGTTATTGTTGTTCCGACGTATAAACGCGCCACTTAAGTCATCCAACCCACCTGTAATCGTTGTTACAGTCGTACGAGTTGCTAGAGAGTGCCGGCACCAAGGTTTATATATTTGCCAGAGTCGCTGGAACCTAGCGCTAGGTGCGTTGAGCCACTCTGGCTTGTCGGCCCAGCTGTTATCACAGTAGTATTTATAGTATGGATGGAGGCAGACGTTGACGTAGTAAGCTGTTGAGTTATCGAGCTTGCTATAGTATTCATCTGCCTTACTCCAGGCAGCGCGTAGCTTGCAACAACGAACACACCTAGCATCGAAACCGCAGCTAGCTTCCGACACAGCTATTGTGCAACTTTAAGACGCGTGCAACGCACGACTATAGCTAACGCGAAAGTTGCCACGCCATAGAGATAAATCGTCGCGCCACCTTCTAGCCACTCTCCCTGCTACCGATAGCGATACCAAGAGCTAAACCACCTTCGATGTTGTTCGATTCTGCTTCTGAACCCCGGTAGCTTAGCCACTCCGCCGCCGCTTGCCCCACCGTCGTCCTCAGTGCTTTCTTTCTCCGCTTTCTTCACGACACGTGTCTACTATTGAATCGGAACTTTTGCACGCTTCACCCCTGCTTATAATGCCTGCTAGGCGGTCTTTTTCATCGCTACTTTGAATTTGGTAACGCAGACAAGTGCTACTTCAGCAATGCCACTGCTTGATCTACCAAATGAGTTGCTCTGAAATATATCAGAATGCCTAGATTCCGAGAGAGATATCAACGCCATTTCACAAGTCAACCGTCGAATTTACTATCTCCTACATAACTACCTCTACCGTTACAATGTACAACAATCTGGAAGCTCAGCGCTGTTGTGGGCTGTCCGACATGGCCAAGAGGCGACGGTGCGAAAGTCGCTGAGAGAAAAAGCCAACATCCAGGCCACAAGTGATTATCGCCAGGCACCGCTGTTGTTGGCGGTAGAGAAGGGGCATGGACAGGTAGTAAAGCTGCTGGTTGACAAGGGGGCCGACGTCAATGCGTGGGGTGGATACTACGGCAACGCACTCCAGGCGGCTTCATACAGAGGCGACGAGGCAGTGGTGAGGCTGCTGCTCGACAAGGGCGCCGACATCAACGCGCAAGGTGGACACTTCGGCAACGCGCTCCGGGTGGCTTCATCTAGGGGCCACGAGCCAGTGGTGAAAATGCTAGTGGCACGAGGTGCCAAGTCATCATAAGAGAAGTGCACGCAAGGCTGGTCAATTAACGTCTTTGTGTTGACCGGATCGTGATATAATATGTTGGCCGCCATTCAGCGGGTGATGCTCTTGCCTAAGCGCTACGGACATCCAACTTTTGCACCGCACACCAGGACCGTGGAAACGAATTTGTTTTGCGTTATCATTCTGCACCAATGACCTAGGTGTGTAACACCAATTCGCCAATAGGCTGTAGCAGTGATGACGCGCTTTTTTTCAACTTCAGTATTCTGCTCATTAATAACCTGCACCTGAGACATCACCACCATCATCACCATTGTCATCACACAGCGCGACCACCCCATAAGTTCGGCGGCGTGGTAGTAACCAGGATCTGGATATCACGTGCGTCAGTTTTCTTGGTGTCATCCGATCCAGAGCTTGGAAGTTGGTCGCGCGCCAGCCAGGCACGGCTTGTAGTCTGACAGTCAGCCTAGACCCCGCTTACAGTCTCCACTGTTCCACCCGCGACTGCAGGTGATTGTCTAGGGTATGGTCCTGCTGTGACTCGCTCTGGACTAGTTTGGAAGCACTGTATCGTCTAGGATAGAACTGTTGTGTGGATGAGTTTGCGATCTGGACGCGTGAGAGAGATGGCAATCCCGACCCCTGAACGCGACCGCGACCGCGAAGCGACATCCTTGCCAACCGAGCTACCAGCACCTCTGAAGAGACGCGCAAGAAACACCACCGAGCAAAACGAACACTACCGCAGGCGACCACCACTGCCAGACCTATCAGCCGACGACTCCGACACCATCCAGATCGAAAGCAGCCAACCCATCCGTCAAGCCAGGAAGAGCACCGCCACCAATAAAGATCTACTTACCGCGTTAACCAAGATCATTCAGCAGCAGAATGAAACGATCCAGAACCTCGAACGCGAAACAAGAGAGATTAGAAAGAACCAGCAAGCTATTGTTGACCACAATGCGAAACTTATCGACGAGATCGCTGAGCTGAAGACACGCGTCGATGACCTTGTGGCAACAGCATCCTCTAGTGCGCGTACCTGGGCCTCGGTTGCGTCCGCAAGCGCACCTGCGGAACCAAGCGCCACGTCCGGAACGCTAGCAAACCAGCAGCACACGAACAGAACTAACCTCGCCTCGATCGACGTGCCCAACGTTACAGTAGACATTTCCAGGGCAGATACCGAAAATGGCAGATTGTCAGCCGGAGCGGTCAGAGCAGCCGTGGAAAAAGAGATGCGCACAATGGAGAACCAAGAAAACTGGCGATGCCGGGCGGTCACCGTCGACCACGCGACGCAGAGCAGGATCAGGATTGCGTGCAGAGACGAAGATGAGCACCAGCTAGTCAAGAGAGCAGCAGAGAAGATTGGCGCAGGCTCGCGCGTGTTGCGCGATGAACTCTACCCAGTCAAGATAGACAACGTCAAGAGAACAGCAGTGCTGGATGAGAAGGACGAGATCCGAGCGGGAGCAGCAGAAGCGTTTGGAGGAGAGAATGGAACGACAGTCGCCAAGATTGCGTGGCTTAACAAGAGAGACGTCCCCAAGGCGTACGGATCTATGGTGGTGTACGTGACCAAGAAAAGTGACGCAAGGAGGCTCATCGCAGAAGGCTTCTTCCACGCGGGCGGAGAGTCCGGCACAACCAGCGCATTTGAGCGGCGACCACGGCCAGGACAATGCTACAACTGCCAGGAGCTCGGCCACAAAGCGTATCAGTGCCGAAAGGCGCAGAGATGCGGGAGATGTGCCAAAGACGGCCACCACCACAAGAGCTGCAGCGAAATAGTGATGAAGTGCGTATTGTGCGGAGGACCGCACGAGTCGTTCAGCAGAAACTGTCGGATGCTATACCCGCCTCAACATGAATAGAGTATTTCGCATGATCCAGCTTAATGTTAGAAAGCAAGGCGAAGTACATGACAGCCTGATGAACGACGAAGAGTTGCAAGACGTGTCGGTGGTAGCTATCCAGGAGCCGCATGCACGGAGGATCCAGGGTCGGCTGCTGACGACGCCCATGCTCCATCACAAGTGGACCAAGATGGTGCCATCGACCTGGCGAGAAGGAAGGTGGCCGATACGGAGCATGCTGTGGGTGAATAGAGAAGTAGAAGCGGAACAGGTACGGGTAGAGTCGCCGGACCTGACAGCAGCGATCATCCGGCTACACGAGCGTCGGGTGTTGGTGGTGTCGGTGTACATACCAGGAGGAGACCAGCAAGCACTGCGAGACGCACGCAACAAGCTAGATACGGTGATTGAGGAGGCAAGAAGAAGGGCTGGCACGGTAGTGGACGTGGTGCTGGCCGGAGATTTCAATCAGCACGACCAGCTGTGGGGAGGAGAGGATGTGACGCTGGTTAGACAGGGCGAGGCAGACCTGATCATCAATCTGATGACAGAACACGCGCTCAGCAGCCTGCTCAACAGCGCCCATACACTTCTTAGCCGAGTCGAAAGGGAACATGTGCACAACCTGCTCGTTATCCCGGGTCTCTGATAGGGAGACGAGTCCAAGGTGGTCTTTGGCGAGCTCAAGCAGCGCGGTCTCAGTCTTGGAACCGACGAAGACTGGCTTACCATCCTCCTGGGCTTCAAATGCAGTCGAGTTGATTGCGATAGATTGAATGAGAAGCTGCTTCGCAGCCGGAGAAACATGCGACGCCCATGCTGATATTGTCTGGTCCTTTTCCGAAGTGGTATCCGCGTGTACGAAGCTCGTAGTGCCGAATGTGCCGGCGACGACCGTCATTCGGTTGGTTGTCTGTAAATGTCAGCGTATGTCTATGTATGATCGTTATGTAGTACTTACCAAAGTACCAGTCTTATCTGAGCAAATGGCTGTAGCATTTCCCATGGTCTCACATGCCCGTAGAATCCTGACGAGGTTGTTCTCCTTCAGCATCTTTGTTGTAGCAAAAGCTAGTGCCAATGTCACAGCTAAGGGAAGACCTTCTGGTACCGCTACCACAATGATAGTAACAGCGACGATAAGGATATCCATGAAGGCCGAGCCCTTATCCGCAGCATTTCGGTTGTCACCAGACAGCCCACCGACAAAACGGAACAGAAGAACGAAGAACAGGATACCTGCGGCTGTGGTTCCAAGATAGGCAATAGCCATGGCGAGCTTACCAAGCTTCTCTTGGAGTGGCGTAGCCTCGATCTCGACGCGAACGGACATCATGATCTGGCCAAAACTGCTGTGCTCTCCTACTGAGGTTGCCATATAGGTACCGACGCCTTCGAGTACCTTTGCGCCGGAGATGACAAATGGATCGAGGTTCTTCGCCGACTGTCCCGGCTCCAGCGCCTTCATAACGGCAGCGCCAGGAGTCTTCCGCATGGCATCAGATTCTCCAGTCGCAGAAGACTCATCGCACTTAACATCCGAGCCGTCCACGAAGATTCCGTCCACTGGAATAACGTCTCCGGGTTCCAGGTGAATAACGTCTCCTGCCAGAAGATCATAGATGCTGATCATTGCCGTTCTTCCAGAGCGTGTGACTTTGATATCGCGTTGTTCCTTCTTCGCATTGAGCTTAGCAAACGCCGCCTCCTTCTGCCAGTCGTTAACAGCTGTGACGAGCACGACAATGACTATTGCCACAATGATCGCGCAACCCTCAACCCAGTCAACAGGAGTAGGAGAACCTGGCGGATGCTCTGCACCGAAAGTCTCGTAAAGTCCAAGTGCGAGGGGAGATGGCCGCTGCAACGGTAAGGACGATGAGTACCGTGTCGTTGTAAGCATTCCAGATAAGTCTCCATAGGGGAGTGACTTTCTTCGGTGGTAGCACATTTCGTCCGTGTATGCGAATCCGATCCTCGAATGGCTTTCCATCGCTTGGCGGTCGACTTGACTCTTTCTCTTTGGTAGGTGTCTGAGGGTTCGTTGCTTCGTCGAAAGAGATGTGATGGGGAACAGTCGACTCGTCGGCACTTAGACCGGTGTGGATATTTGACTGTAGACCAGCCGCGATGCCGTGAATGCCACCGAGAGCTTGGTAAACAGCGAGCGATTTGGGGTTCAAAAGCTTGCTGAGTTGTGATGGTGTGAAGGCGAACGGGTTGTTGGCGTCCGCTGCAGCTTCAGCGCGCAACTCCTGTTGCAACGCTGCGTTGTAGTCTCCTACTACAGTAGATACGCCGCTTGTGGACGCATTGCTCGGCGATGTTGGCGTCCGGAATGGATCTGATTTTTGCGAAGTGACAGTGTCAGCCCGACTCAGCGTACGTTGTCTCGTGTTGATTTGGAGTGTCGGAGGGGCAAGTTTGCCGGTCTCCATCTTGGAAGAAATAACGATGGTTGGATGATAATGCAAGAAGAATGTAGCTAGAAGTAGGTCTTTGTAATTCCAACCTATGTGATACTAGGAGAAGGCTTGGACTGAGTACAAGTAAAGGGTGCATCGTAAGCCACCATATACACATGGAGTAGGCTGTGCAGTAGCAGTCTATGCCCGATCCGGTTGGATGCCTGTCGAGCGATGTGGACCCGACTGCCTTGCGTTTGTTCGGACACAGCCTCGCCAGGCAGTCACTACTCTTGCGGGGCAACAACTATCCTCACCAGGCAGCCACCAGCCTCGCGAGGCTGCACGAAATCATGGCTCTTCCCCCTTGTCTTGCGCGCACGGTGATCACAGCCACAAATGATCTTTGCATCTTCTGGTATATATCAAGCTGGTCGCCAGCCGGAGGCCCAGCTGTCGAGCATCAACCACCAATACTTCAATCTCACATGTTATAGAGACATCATGACCGAGCTGTTGCCAAACAATACTACTATGCAAGCTCGGCATAAACACGAGCAGAATGCCTCCATGCACTCACCTACCGAAATTGTAACGGTTTGGGCCTTGCCCAGATCCACACTAGTACGAGTTAGGATAGCTCATGTACGGTCAACTATATATGTAGCTTAGCCCACCTCAGACAGTCAATTCAGCGCAGTCCTCCCCCTCCTTACACCGTAACAGAAATGCCTACATCAGCCAATATAAACGAATCCCTTGTAGCCCAAACCGCTAACAAACCGCCAACCAAAGTCACACCGAGCCACAGCAGAGGAATCTCTGTAGATTCTTCACAAGACGGCGATGATGACGGATCACTAAGAAAGAATTACAGCCACAAACGCGCCGAAGAACCGCCGCGCAATAAAGACGGCAAGACGGTGTGCAAGTACCAAGAATGCCGTGGTACATCTTTTGATCGAAAATGTGAATGGAGGTGAGTACTTTCCGCCAACAACCTTTGCAAAGACCTTTTACTGACTTTGCCGCAGCAAGCATATGGATAAACATGACCGACCTTACAAGTGCAACATCAAGAGATGCGAAAAGCTCCAAGGCTTCACATACAGTGGTGGCCTCCTTCGTCACGAACGTGAAATACACAAGTTGCACGGCGGTACAAAGAAGTCGCTCTTCTGCCCCTTCCACGACTGCAAGCGCAGCTCGGGCGCTAGCTTCACACGGGAGGAGAATCTGGCGGATCACGTCCGCCGCGTACACCGCAGAACATCAATGTCTGCGGATATGGAAGGCTTGATCATCCGCCGCGTCACGGTCGGACTCCAGATGAAAGGTTCGCCCATCACTGAGTCGCGCGCCTCAAAGTCACCTTACAACCGGCCCTTGGAGAACCACGAGGAGGATCTGATTCTGAAGCGTAAGCGAGTAGGCTCTGACTCTGGTGCTTCGGACGGTGGCAACGAGGAGATGCGCTCTGAGATCAAGCGTCTTCGACAAGAGAATGAGGAGAAGGACTCACGACTGCGGCAGCTAGAGCAAGCTGTCATGGCTTTACAGCAGAGTCATAGGTAACGATGAGCATGGTGTTCGTGCAAGCTCTATTGGTGCTTACTATGAGGTACTGTGCCTTGTTTCATCCTTTGCTACCTAGCTTCTCGTGTCTCTCACCATACATATTACAGGCAGCCTTTTTCTATAACGACTCAAATTGTCATACTTGCTTACCCACCAAAACAGCGATACGACACACTGCTAGAAATCAAATCATGTCTCGATAATCAGACTTCGACATCTTCAGCCAGTGACCTGCTCTGATCGTTGGCGCCCTGGGCCAGAAGTTCGACGTTGGCGGCACGTCTGTGGCGGCGATTGGCATGGTGTGCTGCCGGGATGCAGCATATGCGGATGAGGCCGCGCGCCTCACATTTCGCAAGGATCTCTTCGCATCGGTAGATGGCAGGCAAGAGAGTTCCGTGGCAGTAGGCGCATGCGCCACCAATGCTATAGATGTAACATCCGCCTGATTTTGTATGGCAACAGATGGGATGTCACTTGGTGTGAAAGATTGCAGGAGACGGTTTCGCTTTAGCTTGATGAGGTACAAGGCTATAGAAGATCGGGAGCTGATAATCCTACTGCCCATCCAAGTGAGAAAACTGAATCCCAATGTCGATTGGTGGTCGACCGAAATCGTATTCGAAAGCCAAGGGATCGGGAGCGAGATGGCAAGTCTTGGGTGTAATCTAGAGCTCACTACGCAAACCATGGAGAAATCTGCAAAGGGCCGGAGGAGGCCTTCGCGGCAGATTTGGCCCCCAGATCAAGCTTGGTGGAAGCATTGGTGGATGACATCAACCTGGTCTCCTATGTTCAATGTCTCACGCTCCTCTCCACATGCCGGGCCACGCTGTCCAAGCCGATCGGTATGGACACTGCCCCCTCGACAGGCACCCAGAGCACGGATGCCAGATTGCCGCCATACGAGAGGTTGCTCCGTGTACCCCTGAACATTCGTACAGAGAAGGATGATAAGCCTGCGAACCTGATACGCGCTAGATGTTATGTTTTCAATTGGGAGCTGTACAAGGCCACTCTATCGGCAGTGCGCAATAGACACAGTGGGGTGAAGCGTGTCCGTCGTAAGCAGCGACCATGACAATCGTGCCTTAGAAGGCCTTTTTTGGGTACTTTCGCCTCGTAGTCATATGCGCAAAGACCCTACTTCGTTTGACACCTTGTACACTGCTCCGAAAGTCGTCCAAGCGCAACTATGCGAGTTACGCTCCTCGATTCGCAGCAGCTTGTGGCGTTGTTGGGACTGCGGTCGCATCGTAGCTGATTCCTCATGGCTGCTTTGGGCTGAACCAATAGAGAAGAGACGGGCCATGCGGCTTTCTCGTCACAGATCAGACGTATCCCTTGCAGAAGCACGCGCTCCGCCCCACTCAGCTCCAACCCATTGGCCGTCATGCACGCTACGTGCATCCACCTGTGCCTTCTCAAGCCATGCCACAGGAAAGTGATGCATTGGCTAAACCACAAATAAACAATGCGAAGTATACATTCATCGACAGTTTGCTATTAATTTCCTTGTGTGGAAGTATGGAGGTAACTAGACAGATTTACCTGGAAGACGTGCGTAGGGCGATCGCTGTTACCACTTGTACGAGAAGGTCCTCCATCACATTTGTCAGTTGTGCGCGGCTTTCGCGCTGTTCTACCAACACCAAATCTACCCATTCCTCCCGTAGAATGGTCACAGAATTATCCCGAGACGGGACTCTCTTTGTTAACACCTCAAGTGTCTCTCTCTGAAACACACACACACACACACACACACACACGTGAAGAGAGTCTCTGTATTGCAACATTCATACAGAATACCAGAACAATTCCAAAACTGTACTTCTTTCTTCGTGGTTTGCACGGTCTGCACCGCCGCCCGTGGAGTAGACCAAAACATCATAACAGCTGCTTGAGCGTCGAGGATTTTATGTTAACATTGGTTTTAAATCTATCTCTCTCTTCTGACTACAGTTCGTTCTCAAAATATCAAAGAAAAGCGGCAGTTGCGGTCTCTACTGTGCTGGGGAAGAGATCCGTTGCAAGCACAGTGTAAACTACATTGGTATGGCAGTATCAGGTGCAAGATACGAAGAGTCAGCTGATGATCTGGCCCAGATGTGCCTGTCCTTGCCTCGCCTCGGCCTCAAGCTGGAGAATGGAAGACCCGGAAGATCGATTACCAAGAACTACGACCTGCATCTCGGGATGATTCAGAGCATGGAACGTTATATATTCATACTATGTTTGCGCGACATTGAAATTTCCATTGAATGGGCGCGAGACAGAAAGAAGTCCCAACGTGTTGAAGGACTGGTGAAAGTCATAAAATATTGTGCAGATTTCTTCAAAGCCGTGTGAATGAGCCATGGCGAAAAGCTCCCACATATGTTATGTACCTAGTGCAGCCATACTAGGCCGAAGAAGGAATCTGACGCATTCCCGATGTCTTGCAGAAGCTGCTAGGAACAGCGGAGTATAGCCATCATTTTTCAGAATAGCGATGTTCGCCTTTCTGTGGAGGTAGTCTACTACTCCTGAGTGACCTTTGTATGCTGCGATGGCAAGTGGCGTAAAGCCGTCGGTATCTTGTCGATCCAGTATGACATGATGTTTTAGTAGGAGCTCCACAGTGGGCAGTTGCCCACCGCTTGCTGCGTGCCAGAGAGGATGGGACAGAGTCTAATTATCTTTGCAATGTATCAGCGAACGCGTTCCGTGATAGTATTTGCTCATTTCGGCAAAACCTTTTGTACGTCGTGAAGATTGAGAACATTTTTGTGACAACTCTCCATTGGCATATAGTTCGCGTGATGACTGGAGATACATACGTGCAGTTTCCTTCATGCTAGGAATTAGTCAAACTTTCTGTTGTGACTTTTACCGAGAGCAACAGAGACGATTTTTGCGTTGGAAACAAGTAAACTATGCAGACGATTCTGCTGTTGTATGCAAAAAGCTTCACCGCGATGAGAAGACGAGATCGATGTCAGAAAAGTAAGTCTCTCTGCAAAACTAGCCGATATGTGACGAAGTTGCCACGTTGTACAGGCGAGTCAGCGCAGGGGACACCATGCGATGTAGGCGCGTAGCTATTGGTTCAGAGGCCTTCCATGCCCCCTGGTGTCTGGACCGAGAGCGCCAAAGTCGCGGGACTAGCTATCTTTAAGCCGCATGCCTTGTCGAGGGGATCAACAAGTCCATGTCAAGCCATTATTACATGGTTGAGCGCCACTGTGACGGTCAAGGCGTCCGGAAGCTAGCTACCGCCCTCTTCCACGAGCACATAAAATGCGGTTCGTCAATAAGTCTATAATTGGATCAGACGATCTCCTGACGAACATTTCAACAGTAATTCTTCGAGGTTATAGTCTCAGCATATCGAGACCACACTCCATCATATGTGGCACACTGCAGGGTTTGGAAGAGGAAGCAGCATAAGCAATCAGGTCATGGTCGCATGCTGCTGGTTCTTGGAGCTCTAATATAGTCACCTCAGCGCTTTCTACAAGCGGTCGGTATCTTGGGGGACGGTCAAATGGGATACACAGAGTCTTCTGGTAATGTGCATGCATACAATATGCAGTACAGGCTGTTCGCAAGGCAAAATCGATGCACAATGCTAAAAGCGTCACCTGATGGAAACATGATAATGAAACTAACAGCAGTGGATTTGGCTGTAGGTCTGGCCCTCCCACGCGGCTCTAGAGTATCAGTTTATGCGACTAGTGGCGACGTTGGAAGCGGGCCATGGCTGTTGCCTGAGATGCAGTCCTGTCCCTGGGCCTCAGAGCTGTCATCGACCTGATCAGATGCGTCATCTCCTCGTCTACAAGGTAAGAGCTCGATGGCCTCATATCACGGATGTGGCACTTGACATGCCTGAGGCGTTCAGTACGCACAATAAGGACCTGTTTTCAAAGGCCACAGCAAGGTTAATTCTAGTTCCACGTTGCACAGCGAGCAGCCAATCAAAGATTCGACCATCGTTGCGCGCGATTCGAAATCTTGATATAGTGATGCGAGAGCAAGCTGCGTACTGGAGGCGTAGACGTTACAAAGTCCACGCAATCCATTCATCGCTTCTTTCACGAAGAGACTGACACAGATATTTCTTATTACAACAACTGGCTGTGCTGGAAGGATTGCGCATTTCAAGGCGTTTCTGGCAATGCGACAAAGTGAGGCAGGCATGGTGCACCTGCAGTCGAATGATGACGCTGAGCTGCATGAGCTTCACGGAGGCCCTCTGCGGTCAGGAGTTGGCGCCTCAAACCATTTCCCACACCGTCTGCCCAAGGCTGCCAGTAAAATTGTTGCACAAGAAGGGGCCGCAGCCACAGGCCGCCAAACGCATGCAGGGGCCAAACTCGAGCCGGAACACAGCCAACAAGCCGTAGCCGCTCACCGGACAAGTAGCCTTTCGTCCATCGCTTATACTGCGTTATGACTGGAGCCGCATTCCGGTGAGAATCCGTGGCTAAAGAATTCTGGCAGGACGTTAGACTTAAATATCAACAACCTGGGCAAGACGTTTTCCGCCCATCTCTTACAGAATTTGAGCTCCAACAACTGTGCACAACGATAAAATCGCCTCTTGCAGTCTTACCCAACCCGTGATTCTATACACAGTTCCAAACCACCCTCTCAGAACTGATCCTAACGGAGCAAGAACACCGGCGAAGACACGAACCCATGCTTACGACCGCTGCCATGGGTCAGCCTCAACCCGCGACACCACTCTATCTCGCCATGGTCTCCCTTAACCACATTCACGCTCCTACTGTAGGTTTCTACTACATGGGAGCTTGCGCATTTAGTCTGTGCATTTTACAAAAAACGCGATTGGTATCGCAAAAGAAACGGCGAAGCATACTCATCTCCATGCTCATAATCTTGGTCGCGTACATTATGGAGGTTCTCTACTACTTCAGTCGGTCGGTGCGCGAACGGGGCTACGAAGCACCAAAACCTGCAGCAATCCGCTGTTTAGGGTCGATATTGGTCTGGAGTCCGCTGGCGTATATGCTTTGGTCGAGCAAGACGCTACGATGGCATGCGTACTTTGGCGCATTTGTTCTACAGTTTGCTTTGGAAACTACGACATGTCTGACAACAGCTTTTTCCATTCCAGAAAGGAACTTGCAGAAGAATGCACCCTTCGTGATAGGCTGTGTTAGGGCAGTCGCTTCCCTTGTCTTGCTGCTTGATGCGTTCGTCATTTTAGTCACCAAGCAGGCAGAGACCAGCATGGACGAGGAGCGCCAACCTCTACTGGGAAAGCAAACGACTGCTTCAGCCACGCCCAATGGCAATACTGGATATGGGACCATCCCTACGGAACCCGCAAACGACGACGACAAGGACATCAAAGCTCTGCAGGCGAAGCGTCTCGAAGAAGCTGGTGGCTGGTTCGGATACCTCGAAGGCTTCGCTGTGTTCTTACCCTACCTGTTCCCGAAAGATGACTGGAAGGTCATGGCCTGTCTGGGACTACGGCTCATTCGCATGCTGCATGTGCGCGTCCTCAACTTGCTCACTCCTCGGCAGCTTGGTATCATTACCAACAAGTTACAGCACTCTTACGAAACTCAAAGTGGGATTATGCCATGGAAGGATATCGGCCTGTGGGTGTTGTTCTCATACATCAACAGCTATGCCGGTCTCGGTTTTATTGACGACATTGCGAACTTTGTCATCTCCAACAGTGCATATCGTCGTATCACCTTGCTAACTTACGAGCACGTGCTCGGCTTGTCTATGGACTTTCACACCTCGAAAGACTCAGGCGAGGTTTTGAAAGCCGTTGAACAAGCTGCCTCCCTAAACTCACTCATCGAGACGGTTCTCTTCAACATTGCGCCAATTCTGCTGGATCTCGTCATAGCAATGTATTACGTCACTCACCTGTTCGATGCATACATGGTTTTCATCATCCTCTTCATGGGCGCAGCATACATTACCATCGGATTCTACTCCACGACCCTTTCTCAGCCCAAGCGAAGAGACTATGTTGAGAAGCAGCGTAACGAGAGCTCAACGGTCAATGAGACGGTTCACAACTGGCAAACGGTCGCTTACTTCAACCGATTAGCATTTGAACACAAGCGCTATGCGGAGAACATCATTGCCACTATCTCCGCTCAATACTCATACTACTTCCGGTCAATGGGTGGCCATGCAGCACAGAACGTGTTGATAACTTTCGGATTTGCAGGTGCTTGCGTCTTCGGTATGTCACAAATCACTACTGGCCACAAGCCAGTCGGTAATCTCGTCACCTTGATCATGTACTGGCATACGATGACGTCGCCACTCTACGTACTTTCATACAGCTACCGGCACATCTCTAGCTCACTCATCGACGCTGAGCGTCTTCTTCAGCTACTCGATACCAAACCTACAGTTACCGACCACGACGATGCAAGAGACATTGTGGTTTCTGCTGGAGAGGTTGAGTTCAAGGACGTCGACTTCCACTCCGACGAGCGGAAACCTATCATCAAGGGCGTTAACCTGAATACCGAGGGTAGACAAACCATCGCTTTCGTAGGCGAGACAGGAGGAGGCAAATCAACGATGCTAAAACTGCTCTTCCGCTTCTATGATGTTACAGGAGGATCCATCATGATTGACGGTCAAGACTTACGTTCAGTCACGCAAGCTAGTCTTCGCGATGCCATTGGTCTCGTTCCGCAAGACCCTGTCCTCTTCAATCAGACTATCCGTCAAAACATCCGTTACGCCAAACTCGATGCTTCCGATAGCGACATTGAAGATGCCTGCCGCGCCGCCGCTATCCACGAGGATATTGTCGGCTTTCCTGACGGCTACAACACGAAAGTTGGCGAACGCGGCGTCCGTCTCTCAGGTGGCCAGCTTCAACGTATAGCTATCGCCCGTGTATTACTCAAGAATCCCAAGATCGTAATGCTCGACGAAGCAACATCAGCAATCGACTCCTCGATCGAAGCACTCATCCAACAGGCCTTCCGCAAATTGAGCCAGGGCCGTACCACCTTCGTTATCGCACATCGCCTGAGTACGATTGCCGACGCAGATCAAATTTTGGTGATGGAAAAGGGTAAAATCATCGAGAGGGGAAAACATCAGGAGTTGCTGAGGAATGAGGGTGGGAAGTATGCGGAGCTTTGGTCCAAGCAGACTGCGGGGCTTTTATCCAGCACGCCGTCGAAAGAAAACGGCCAGAAGGATGGAGAGGTAGACGTGGGAGCGAAAATGGCTGAGAACAAAGCATCGAAGGGCAAGTACGAGGTGACGGCGACTGCGACGGCCGTAGAGCGGAATGGTGATAATGATGATACGATTGCGAATCGTAGGTAAGATTCGTGTTCAGATCGTACACAAGGCAAGAGCGCCGAGCGAGGGACGCACTAAGGGCTGCTGAAGTATGAGGGAGAAGAGCTTACGGAGCTTGGCCTGAGCAGACTGCTGCGAAGAATTCATCGGGGGTAATGGAGCGCCTGTCGAGGAAGAGATGTGCGGTGAGCTTGATGGAGATAGGGAAAATGAGAAATGTGATGAGATGAGCTTGAACAGCAGCAGTGGAATGTCTTCAGAAGATCTCTAGGGGAAAGCATCCGCCTGTACACTCGAATTGAACAGCGGCGGACTAGTACCATCAACTATGATCGGCCCTGTGGATTCCTCCCTCACGTCGCATACATGCCACAAAACTGGTGTTGCAACAACCCGAGTGGGCAGAGTAGATGCCAGCCCTCAAATCATCGCTGTGTACGGTGTTGAAGAGTTTGTTTTCGTGCCTGGGTAATGGTTTGGAACATCTTCCCTGTTTGCACATGGAAACATGTGCATGGCTGCATGTAAGGGGGTTACTAGGCTCAGTGACTACTTGGATGATCAAGAAGTATCGTGCTTGTTGTAGCGAGAGTGTGTTCACTCGAGACGTATTAACCATTCTCGCATACTGGGCTCTCAGGCAAATGTCATCACAACCACGATCGGTGTTTACCTAGCGGTGGAGAGTGACATAACTCTCCTAGTATCATAACTTTCTAATCGCCTGTAGAAACTGCACTTTAGGCTCTTCTTACTGCAGTATGATCATCTTACATGTCAAACCAGTACGCGCCCGGGTTGAGGGCCCTTTGGCATCTCCACTATAATAAACTTACAGTCATGCTGTCGAAGATAATTCGCTCTCCCCACTCGACGATAGTGAGAACTGATAGCCAGGCAGAGACCTCAGCTAGTGATTGTTTGTAGCAAGAAGTGGCAGGCCACTAATCACGATATTCGTTGACCGGCACCTCATGAGTAACACTTTCCACCGTCTTAGCTATGCAGAGTAGGCGACAGTTGCGAACGTTCTTGATGGTAGCGATGTTTGGGGTACTTGTACTTGACGCAAAAGGGTCCATGTCCGAAAGTCGAGGCATCATAGCCGGAGGTGATCGAAGTAATTTGGAACCGGGAACCAAGTAGTGAAGCTGTAATGTATACAAAGTGTGGTATTACCGAACGGACCCTCAATCTTCTCGAGCGTAGCGAGTGAGATCTGTTAAGAATGCCCTCTTGTCTATCAACTATTTCCGCATGGAAGCAAAGAACGCCGGTGATACAGCTATTTTCGAAAACTTTCTGTTTGACTGTGCGACGAGAGAGCGAGGGAACGACGTGAAAAAGAGAGAAACTCAAGTTTACTCGACGATTTAGGGTGATATTTCGCGTTAGAGAAACAGAGTAAGGAAGATGGCAAACGAAAGGACACTTTTCTATACACATCGATTTTGTCTTATCAAGCGTTACCGTTGCTGTAACGCTACTGCACGATCAAAAGGAGAGACGAACGTCTTCAAGAGAGGTGTACAAAGGAAGCGAAGAATAAAGTGAAGTTCTTGACCCAACAAAACAAGCCTAGCTCTTTTGGTGGTAGAGGATACTGTTCTCGAATCTTCAGGTCCAACGTGTAAACGCCTGGTAGATGCAAGAAACAAGACACGGTAGAGCCAGTTATGCCTTTTTTGTCTGTCGTCGATAAAGAAATAAACGTCTATGAGGCGAAAGCTGCAATCGTCGTCGTCGCGAATACGGAAGATTCTGGTACTGGGATAAGGATAGAATGTGGCGAGACGCGTTGAGAAGCGATCCCGAAGATGGTAAAGTTTTTAGAACATGGAGAGGTCGACGTCACCCATTCCAGCACCTGCGACGTTTGCGTTCTGGAAATTTTGCAGGTTGTAAGCGAGGCCAAACTTCTGCATCGCTAACTCGAGATTGTAGTGAGGGGTGTGGGAGAGGTGGTACTTGAGACTGTTGAAGTTCTTATATCGCTTCCCACATACCTCGCAGCGGTATGGCTTCTCCTTCTCCATACCAACTGTACCGGGGTAAGGAGTAGAGGTTAGAGGGTCGAGAATCGAGAAGGTACCATCGTCGTTCTCCTTGAGTTGCTGGTTTCGGTGGCCGTGCTGCCTGTGGTATTGAAGACCGTTCTGCTTCTTGTATGATTTCTCGCAGCCAATCACTAGGCATCGGAATGGCTTGACCTCTTCTGGGCAGGGGAATTGGGTTATGCCCGCGCCATTGATGAGCTGCTGCTCTTGTAGTCTCCTAACCATCTCGCTTTGGTCGTTTCCGATGAGCTGGTAGCTCTTGAGCGCTGTTTGTAGCTGAGCCTGGTTCAGGCCGCCACCTTGCTCACTGAAAAGACGGTTGCCGGGCTGGTCGATAGTGCCGTGATTCTTGAACGCACCCATGCCGAAGTTTCCGTTGCCGTTGCCGAAGTCCAAGCCTATGTCCATGCCCATCATTAGGTCGAATCCGCCAAAGTTCATACCGAGCTCGGCAGGACCGCCCGGTTGTGTCGATTCGGGCCATGTCAAGTTGTGATTTTGCATAGGCATGGTGCACATTATGAGTGTGTTGACTGACGAGACAGCAGAGGTGTTCTGGGGGTTGAATTGTTGCGAGGGAGACGTTGTGGTAGTTATGGAAGTGTGCATACCCTGGTTGTTATGCATGTTGTTCGCGAGATTGGCATCGACGCTGAGCTGTGTCTGCTGATTTTGGCACTGGCTGTATTGGTTCTGAACCGAGAATTGCTGCATGCTCGGCTGCTCTCCGATGAGGTCGAGGTTGTCAAAGTTGATGTCGTCCATCTCCATGTCGTCTAGAGTGTCCGTGCCCTGCACAATTGACAAGTTGGAGCGGTGGTCCATATCGTTGGCGGGACCTTGCGCTTTACCACGGTGCAAGACGGTCTCTGAAGGATACATATGGGTCGAGGAGTATTCTATGCAACTCTTAACGAGAGCGGGGGGCATGATGCCTGATATTTGAGCAAATTTCGATAGTGACTGACTATCAGATCCGGAAGTGATTGAAAATCCGGTAGCAAGTTGGGCATTGCGTTGAGCTTCGCAAGATTCAAGCAATACGCTGGCCCGGATGCGTTTACGTCCTTTCTTTTGTAGGATATCGTTGAATGTGCATGCTAAGCCATCAGAGGCGCAGATTCTGCACGAGTCCATGCTTTTAGCAATACATTTGACCTTTCTTCGGCGACACCTACAAGCTGATGAGTGAGTCGTGTAGCACGTGAATGTGTAACTATAATACGTACTTATCGCAAGCTCGCTTGATCGGAGCTGTGTATGCAGACTCGTCTGCCATGATGAATTCAAGCGAGTGTGTGAATTGTTATCTCCCTATCTGGTGAAGGTGGCAGATCTCAGTGTGTCTACCGGGCTTTGTAAATACACCAAAACTGCTTCGCTTTGATCAGGGGCCGTGTTCGCCACTGCTCCTTGCGTTATCGCGCCTGCATGAGCGCTCCTTCGCACCTATCGAGCCGTACTACTGGAAATTGCCAGCATGGAATGTGCAAAGGAATTTGAAGAGCAAACGGGAATGCGACTAGTATGTGGGTCCCACAGCCTGATTTTCCGTCTCTACAGGCTAGGGAAGGAGCCCACAGGTCACGCAAAGTCAACAAGTTACGCCAGTCGACGTGTCTCTCAAAGAGATCAAGCTAATTACCATCAACTCAACGCTACTTCCCACGGTAGCACGTCTACGAATGTGCACTGTAGGACTTGACAAGACGCCATGAGGCGCTCAGTAACAGCCTCGTTCCCGTTTCAGCCAGAGTGTGCCGCGCTTTGATCTTCCCTGATTAGACAAGGGTCGACACAAGAGGAAGGTTGACCGCGACCTCTCTAGAACCACGCAAGAGCTGGTGGGCGGAATTGTCGCTGATCGGGACAGTCGTCCCTGTGGGATGCTCTACATGGTAAATGCCAAAAGCTCCCTCGATGGCACACCTAGCATTCATTGACAACGATGAAACTCGAGGAGAATAACTTTTTCAAATCGCAGCCAATAAACCGACATAGTGGTGCGCGTAGATGGACCTGGTCATTATTATTCATGTTCGTCGGCCCTTCAGGAAGACGTGGCTGAGTAAACGCGCATCCTCTCATCTTACAACTACAGGATGTCTCTTGGGTTGGGGCATCTCGCCAGTCACGTCACTGCATGATTGCGAGAGACCCAGACGATAAAGATCGCCTCGGAAAGGTACAAGACGAGCATGAAAGAGGGGCAAGAAGGGTGGGAAGCCTTGAGTGCGACGATTAAAGCACAGGCATAGCTCGACGAATCAAAACACTCCCTACACCGCCCATTCTCTACAAGCTGTGACCACTATATCGTATGCAGGTTCGCAACAATGTTCCTGCTCGCTAGCACAGGTCATGGTGCTGTAACGATCCAGTGGCGGCTCGGCTACTAGCGTGCATACGGTTTCAAAGCAGATCCATGTATATCATGGCGCTGACCCAAGGTTCTCTAGCCCTGTTTTGGCGTTGCGTTATCATGAAAGGCCCCATGGCGAGACAACCATGCGTACGCCTGGGCGCGACCCGATAGAGGGGTCAGCTGAGAGATCAGCAACGTCCTGCTTCCCGTGTGATTGGATGATCCACAAATATGTGAGCGGCAAGGCTATTTCTTCCTCACTTAGCTGGTCGAGGACGGTTGACGATTGCGAGAACGCTCCGCCGCAAGTGAATAGCTAACCCGTCTACCTTAGCTTTCCCCTCAACATCTAGAACCGAGGCGCGCTACCACTGTCCGAGTCGTGATGGCATGTTCCACGTACTCTGTCATGTTTTGGAATGCCAAAGGGCCCACTTATGCACATGGTGGTAGGGTAAGGCTAACAAATCGGCATGCACAAAGACTGGCTGGCTGTTGCCAATTGACGAAAAACTGCACTTTACCACGGACGAGCAGTTTCAAAACTATGCGTGGGTGCTCTGACCGCAAATTTGTTCATAGTCCATGGCACCTGATCTCAGGCACCGTATGACAGCCATTCATGGAAACCTGCTTTAGGATAACGTTTCTGCCACGAGACGATGGGGAAGACGGCAGGGTAGGGGAAGTTGGACAGCGGGCTTCGGCAACGTGAGCTCTTCTAATGATCACGACGGTCGCTTGCCAGGCGAACGTCTAGGGCGGAGAACGGAAAGTCAAAGCAGCGATTGTTCAGAGCAGCGCCTTCGGACTATGCCCTCCAGGACTTGGTGCAAGCCCACTGGACCGAACCTTTTATGCCGTGTCATTTCTTGATATAAATCCACAGTGAAAATGCATAGGTCCGACTGCCGTTCCCCCTGCATTTTTTCGAGCACGGATACACCGCCTCGATCCGTTTCCTGCCATTCGATATGAGCCATTCGCAAATGAATCACGAGCATTACCACCATTGCCACCAGGAACGTTTCGAGGATCATCACTCTGGATGGCATGGTGATAACGGATACAACCCACATCACCAGTCCCCAGTTCAAGATTACAATGGATTCAACAATTTTGCGCCGCTCCCAATGGAACCCATCTATGGGAACGGCATGCATCCGCCACACCAAACGCACCCGACACTGAGAACTACACTTCCACAGCTGCAGCCTTTGATCATGCCACAGATGCCTCAATGGCCGAGCATGCTGACTAGCCAATCGACTTATCAAGCTTCACTGTTTCCTTCAGCCCCACCACCGATAACGCCTGCATCAGCAACTCCAGTCTCAGCAAGCTCAACCCACCCCCGTACCTCATCGAAACCACGAAAGAACCTCACCGACTCGGACCGCAGACGCATGTGCCAATACCACGAAGAGAATCCTACAGTCAAGCAAACGGAAATCGAAGGTATGCCAGCATGACGCATCTACCCACGAAGATCATTCACTGACACTACTCCAGCTATGTTCGGCGTAGAACGGAGGTACCACCGCATATGTTGTACATCTCTTACCGTGCTGACTATCGAGTAGTACCGTTTCAAAAGTGTTGCGCCAGAAGGAGAAGTACTTGTACCAGGACAATGGCAGCCGACCACCTATAAAAAGGTCGAAAGGCAAGTTTCCAGATATCGAATGCGCGTTGTCAAACTGGGCAAGAAACCACCAGAGACAAGGACTGCCACTGTCCGATGCCATCATCCGAGAAAAGGCACGCTTCTTCGCCCAGACCGCGGGTAACTCCGAGAGTCATCTCAAGGCAAACAGCACGAGCTGGCTAGAAAAGTTCAAGAAAAAGAATCATCTCATGGGAGCAAGGGCGAGGAAGGGCTCAATAGCGGAAGAGTCGGAGGAGACTTCCAATCCGCCATCGAATGTGCACACGCCTCGGGCCATCTCGCCTACCCCGCCTGGCGGGGTATCACCTGCAACCACGACCATGAAAGCCAAGAAGAGTCAGGAAAATCTCAAGACAGAAAGCCGAGACACATATGACTTTTCGAATCATCGTCGACCGTTCCATTCACAAAGCAGCACTTGCATATCGAGTGTGTTCACAGACACAGCCACAAGTCCTACGTCGCTTTCGTCGCCTTTCTTCACGCTTGACTCAGCATCTGGGCCCAACTCGTTCGTAGAAAACCGCCAGCCTGCTAGTGGACAGCCAGGAAGCAACAACTTCCAGCGGCCGCGAAGTCAGACCTTCCCTATGCTTGTGGGCGTTGAGCAGTATATGTCACTACCGGGCTCATCTGATGCGCTGACTCCGAAGTATGTCAGTAGCAGTGCACTCGATTCCTCCATGACCGAGATACCTGGTGCGCCACCGGCCATCAACGAAGGACCGTCGCTCTCGCCAACTCAAGTTCCCAATTTCATGCAGCCCTCTCCGCTACTGGGTGCTAGTCAAGTCGATGACAAAGGGTCGTCCGCTGACTCCTCGCCCATTACACCATCCCATGAAGAAGCCGCGCAGGCATTGGAGCTCGTTATTAATTTCTTCCAGTCACAGAATGCCGGTTTTGCTGTGGAGCCACAAGATTATGTTACCATTGGCAAGCTAATGGAGAGGCTACGAATCAAGCACAGCTACGAGAGACGTCCGTCCAAAACGTGACGTGTGTCAGAGCCTACCGCCAATACGACCAAGCTCAAGAGCGTTGATATAATCCACTAGCGATCGCATATTTGAGCAGCTTCGACTTCGGCCCCGGCCCGGTCTCTTGTCACAGCACATACACGCTTACGATCGCTCTCTTGCATAAACATACACAGAGTTGGATAGCGTGATCATGGGAGCCGCAAAAAGGTCCTTTCCTTAAACTTGCATAGAGTCATCTAGACCGACTCTAGGTAAGAGCCCTTGTTCGAGATCAGAGGAGCCATGGTGGGGATGAGACGACTGTGACGAAAAGAGAGATGATGATGCTTGTAAATTTCCGGAAAGGCACATTCAGATCGATATCCGAAGCGCTTGCCTCATCTAATCAAGATGGTCCATAGAACCTCATCATCTTCCCGTCTTAAATATCCAACAGGATGCAGAGTTTGATACATCGATGAACATAACCATCCATTGATACCTTTTGTAATCTTGTAATGCGACCAAGCATAGTATCTCCTTCGGCAATCATCTCGTACATGGGATGAACCCACCGCTGCTCTTTCATACTGTATCAAAACATCCGATGGCTAGGCATGGAAATACAGATCCTCTCGCTAGAAACACTCGGTCATATTTCGCCGGTACCAACAGGTAGGATCTTAATGCACTTGGTTATCAGATAGCTGGTGTCAGTGAACATGTCCGTCGTGATAATCGACAGGGCGCTCAAGGATGTGTGCGACCTAGCCACAGCTCGCCTTTGCAACTAAATGAGGATCAGCAGCCTGCGGACGGAATGAAAAGACCACTTTCTGGGCTGTGACCCGCAGGTCGATGGTGGGGGCTGCAGGGCGCGACCGTCCAAATCACGCTTACACTGGTTTGGGCCGCCATAATATCGTGCCTCGGCCACCAGATGCGTGTTGTTGGATCGCAGGGGTCAGTACGTTACCGACTTCCGCGTGTCTTTGCTGTACAACATGCAGTAGCGCGCAAGACGTGCGCAACGAGCTTGCTAGCGAATCTCAGCGAGCCCAAAGCGCCGCTTAGCGCGTCATCAAAGCCGTCGTCCAGGCATGATGAACTGGCTATCTAGCCGGCCAACTTGTGACTATTGCATCGCAAATCCTTATATAATACTCGGCCGTGACACGGTCAGTACCCGTTGCGGGCGTGACAAGTCGACTCCAGACATCTCAGCATCCCTCTCGATGTTGCCTCGCACTCCCACTTTCCATCTCTTTACCTTTGCTACTGATACCCAGACCTCGTTCCTGCAGCATCGGTCACTTGCTTCGGTACTGCATAGCCGACGTTACCTCATCCTCGCCTCATCCTACTGCTTCACCGTTTGGACTGCCGCTATTCTGTCTGACCTCGAATCTTTTCGTCTCCTGCAACCGTTCATTACCTTCAGAATTTGTGGGTTGTCTTCTGCGCAGCATTGTCGACATGGCTACTCAAACTCTCCCCCCTATTCGGGCCCCTCTGCCTCACTACCCACGACGCTTCCAAGCCTCTTTGACTCCGCCATACCACAACGATCCAAAGCCGGACGGCCCATGGCCCAATCAGGGCGGCCAAGGGGCCTCTGACGATAACTTTTGCATGTCAATTCCACCAGCAGGAGAATCTCGGAACACTCCAAAAATATCGCCCAATCAAGCCTACCCTCCAATGCAGCCACAGTATAGGAGTCTGCGGGAAGCTCCAGTGCATCTGCCCGTTTCACTACCACCTCTTCGCCATCTTTCCGGGACTCCACCAACTTCATCAGATCGAAGAACTGGAAGTCCTTTCGGAGTCTACTATATTCCGAACCCCCAGGCGGAACTGGTCGAACAGCAACGAGCTTTTAGACACAGTAAATCCCAGATGAAATCATCACCACCAGTGGATTGGCAACGTTCCCAAGGTCTGCCCTCCATCGATAGCTTTTACGCTGCCCGATCCACGCAGGAAGGACAACATCATGCCAGGTCATTCCAGTCCTTCGAATGTTCTCGAGTTCGACCTTTCGGTGGTGCTCGTCGAGTCGCACAGTTTCCTCCTTACAATCAGCCAGCCTCCGCGGCGTCGAGTCACTACGTGATTCACAGCACTCAGGGGCAATATGAACCAAAGAGTAGATATTTCCCCCTTCACAATCCCACCGAGCGATCTCTACACACGGAAAGCGAACGCAATAATCTGAAAACCATGGCACCATCCAACCAGAGCAGTGTCCAGCTCATGACAGTCCAGAGCCAGGACGGATCTCTACACAATATCCGAGTGGAAACGCAGACCGCCTGGAAGGGTGCTGATGAGAAGAGGAGGTGTAATGCTGCCGCTTCTGCACGTTTCCGCAACAGGAGGAAAGACAAGGAGCGTGAAGCCTCCATGAGCATATCCAGATTGGAACAAAACGTCCGAGATTCGAATGAGGATGCCGAGTATTATCGGGCCGAGAGAGACTATTGGAGATCGATTGCAATGCAGTCTCATCCGAAACGTCATATCACCCGGCCACCTTCGCCTCGTCTAAGGCGTGTATCAGTAGCGCCGTCACGTGCACCATCATCTACGACTGGGCGCGGCTCAGAAGCGTGTTAAGACGACTATCTGTCACAACTTTTGGGGGTGTAAGAGTTGTCTCATTAATCAAGCTGGGCCTGAGACTAAGTAATGACGCTAATTAGTCATGTCGACAAGGTCACATGACCACTGCCTTCATCGCCCATCTTGACACTCCCCCTCGATGAGGGCAGTGCTCCCCCTCAATTGCCGCTAGGCACGCACACGTCGTTCATGCTCTGGTGACGTTGCCCTACTCATCGATCCTTCGCAAGCCAACCATTCGCCGAAAGGACTCGAACTTCGTCTTGCTTAATGGCTTAGTGAGTCCATCCGCTGGGTTCAGCTCGCCTGCAATCCATTCCATCCTAACCAGCTGCTCCTCCACCTTTTCTCGTACAAAGTGGTACCGGATGTCCACGTGCTTCGTTCTCGCATGATACATCGGGTTCTTAGCCAGGGCCAGGGCCCCTCGATTGTCTCCGAGTATAGTTACTGGCTCAGACGCGCTCGGCTGAGAGAGATCAACTCGCAGCTGACACAACAGTCGCTGCAGCCATATCGCTTCCTTCGCGGCCTCAGACTCCGCGATGTACTCGGCCTCACAGCTGGACAGCGCCACTGTAGCCTGACGCTTCGACTTCCAGCTGATGGCGGTGCCGGCAAATGTGAAGACGTAACCCCCAGTTGATCGGCGATCATCATCTCTTCCCCAGTTCGCGTCTGTGTAGCCCGTCAGGATATCTGGCCGATCTTGCGTATCTATCACCAGGCCGTAGTCACTGGTACCCTTCAGGTACCGAAGAAGCCTCTTTAAGGCTGTATGGTGTTTCTGTGACGGATTGGCGGCGAAGCGACCCAGCTGACTGACCGCATACGCAATATCCGGGCGAGTACAGAGCATCAGATACATGAGGCTACCAACCGCTCGCTGGTACCACTTCCGATCCTGCGAGTCTGACGCCTCTTTACTAGGTTCCAACACAAGATTCTCATCCATCGGAGTCGCCACAGGAGTACAGTCTGCCATTCCGAAGGTTCTCAACACCTTCTCGGCATATGCGCGTTGGGTCAGCTTAATCCTACTACCCCGCGAGGTATCCTCCCGGATCACCTTCACTCCCAGATAGTGGGCGACAGGACCGAGATCGCTCATCTTGAAGTGCTCCGACAGAGCGCTTTTGACGGATGTAATTGTAAGCATGGGGTGGCACTAGTCTTAGGTCTCATGTATGAGTGTATTGGTGTGTATATGTACAAGTGTGTGATCTGAGCTCGAAAGTAGTCGGACGCATTAGTCATGCCTGCAGAGCAGTCATGTGATGTGGTCCTAGGCTTACACACCCCCTTCAGGTTCGAACGCATGTTGGAAGCTGATGTGATCGTAGACCACCCCCTGCCGTGTGACGGGCAGAGCTGCATTAGGTGCGGGCTAGTACCGCTGACGGTGCAGTTCCAGATGGGCGATCGTCTGCCGTCGCAGTGTTGGTGGACCTCTGCTCTATGTGATAGGCGTCCCCAGAGCTTGCCAGTTTTTGAGGTCCTTTTTGCTTCGCGCTCATTTTGGTCGGGTAGTGCTTAACCTTTTGGCTGAGCTAGATGCCTTTTACTGAGCTTAATGCTCCACTGTAGGAAAGGGTTCGAAGTGAAGAAGTGAAACCCAGTGTTGGTGCTTTTGTCGAGGCAAAAGCTTTGTAAGGCCGTCTGCTGGTTGACAGTTAGTTTGTGTGTACGAGATGTTGATGTTGTTTGCTTGTGATTCTTGACGTAGCCAGTGATGGTGAATATCCACGTGTCGAAGGCTCGTCTTGAGGCGAGGTGTTGCAGCCTTAAGAAGGCGGATTGTTTGCTGATTGTCGCAGTATAGCAGTTGTTCATTGTTTGGATCGAAGCCGATGTCACGGAACACTCTCCACCACCATATGAGCTCTGTGCCGGCAGAGGAAGCGGCGATCAGCTCTGCTTCTGTGGTTGACTTGGTGACACATCGCTGCAAGGTAGCTTTCCAGTCGATAGGACCACCGAAAAGGAAAAAGATGTAGCCTTGCGAGCTCTTGCGAGTAGCTTTGTGATCGGCATAGGAAGCGTCCGTGGCTCCATAGAAGTCTGGTTCGCAGTGATCTGAGATGTAGGCAGCATCATTAGAGACGGAAGCGTTGTAGTGGAGGGCTTGATCCCGGGTATTTTGCAGATATGCAATTGTTTGATACGCCGCGTCGATATGGCGCTGTGAAGGGTTGACGAGAAACTCTGCTAGTTTCGAATGGGCTTTGGCGACATCGGGTCGTGTTGCTCCTGCTACATATCCAATTGAGCCTACGAGCTGAGCGTATCTGTACGTATTTGCGTCGTGTTTGGGCTCGTCGGATGGAAGTAACTCCTCGAGTGGTAGTGGCGTCGAAGGAGGTCGACTGAACGTCTTTGGAGAGGGGTACTTGTGAGCAATCTTGTCAACGTAAGATGCTTGCGATAGCCAAATAGCACCGTTAACGCGATCGCGATGGACCTGGGTGCCGCAGAAGACCTTGAGCTCTCCGAGAGACCGAATCTCGTATTTTTGTAGAAGTTTTCGTTCAAAGTCATCCAGCGCTGCCGCATGAGCTGGCAGACCTAGAACAACAATGTCGTCGACGTAGAAGAACACAAGAAGCTTATCGTTCTTCCACAGACATGGTGCGTCTTTGACTTCGTGAAGTCCCAGTTTAGTAAGGGTTTTGGTGAGCTCTTTGTACCAAAGCAGTGGAGATGTCTTGAGACCGTACAGTGCTCGATTGAGCTTCCATAGGTGCTCGTTGTCGGAGAAGCCTTCTGGTAAGTAGCAGTAAACGGGCGTTGTGAGCTGCGCGTTGGTGAAGGCGTTGACAGCGTCGTACTGACGGATGTCCATGTTGAAGTAGGCGGCAATTGCCATAAGTGCTCGGAAGATGCGCATAGCCAGTGTGGCAGCGTAAGTGTCTTCGGCCGTGGTTTGGAGATCGCCGCGCACGCAGATACGAGCTTTGTACTTTGTGAGGTATCCTTCACTGTCCAACTTGTACTTGAACACCCAGAGAAGAGGAAGAACTTCGTTATTCTGATCGTCAAAGTCGCTCCAAGTAATCTTTTCAAAGGTATCTTTTCGCTTGACAACTTCTATTTCTTGTTGCATGGCTCTGATGAATCCCTCTTTGTGTGGATACGGGAGCTTCATAACGTCTTTGTAGAAGCGTGGTTCAGGTGGAAGAGCGGTGAGGTGGAACCTCGTCTTGGGCGCCTTTGCGGATGCAGCTACAAAACTTGACCAGTATGTGTTTACAAAGAAGCTGCTGCTTTTTCTAGTTGGTCTCCTAGCTCTTCTCGATCCTTCTGAGAGTATGTGGGACGAGCGCAAGTTGCTGTCGATGAGCTCTCTGTTCTGAGCCAAGTTCGAATCGACTGAGCTGTGTCTTTTACGTTTCCTAGACGAACTTGCATGATTTGGTGATGGTTCTCTCTGCTGTTGTATTTGTGGAGCGTCGTAGGAGTCTTGAGTGGGTGACTGTATGCTTCTATGGCTTGGTGATGTTGGAGCTGGAGTTGGAAACACTGTTGGCTGAGTAGCTTTGCCTAGATTTGCTTGGTGTTGTTGAGATTGGAGTTGTTCATTTGATGTGGGCTGAATTGTTAGCTGTTCGCTATTCTCTGCTTCGTCCTCTGAAGTGTCTTCAGGGTTGTTGAGAGTTGGCATGCGATATGTTTGGATGAACTCCTCAAGGTCTGAACCTTGCAAGATCGATTCTGCATCATCCTTCTCTGGTTGGTAGAACATGGTTTCCTTGAACGTTACGTCACGCACTCGTACGACTTTTCCTTGGTGAGCTCTGCTTCTAGCTCTTGGTAACCATATTCGGTAGACGTTTGATGCATCGTAGCCAACCAAGTATCCAACAAGAGAACGCGGACTGAGCTTGTCGCCTCTTGCTATTTGCTGCCGTAGCGCGTACGCTCGACAACCATAGAGCTTCAAGTGAGCCAACGACGGCTTTTTGCCATACGCCATCTCGAACGGAGTTTTCCAACCCAGTGCTTTTGTAGGAGTTCGGTTGAGCAGATAGCCAGCGCACATGTACATCTCAGAGCTGAGGGCTAGAGGTAGGTTGGACGCGACTCGCATAGATCGGCTACGGTCAATGAGAGTTTTGCCTGATCGTTCAGCAGAGCCGTTCTGCTCTTTGACGTGTGGTGCTCGAAGTTGGAACTTGATGCCTTCTTGGTTGCAGTAGGCTCGAGCTGAGTCGTCGGTAATGCCATATCCTCTTTCATCGTCCGCAATGAGGAAGGTAACGGTGGCGTTGAACTCGCGTTTGATGCTTCGATCTAGCTGTCTGAGCACATCAAGAAGCGTTGATTTGTCGCGTTTAGGGATTGTAAATACGAAGTGAAACTTCGTATAGAGGTCAATGCCATGGAAAACATATCGATGGCCGTTATAGGCAGTTACGTCAAGTCCAATAAGATCAATGGCTACAGTCTCGAATGGCCGAGATGCTCCTATCTCGTGACCAATTCGGCGCGAGACAATTTGATGCCCTTTGTTTTGCGAGCATTCTTCGCAGTTGATCGTCTTTGGTGAGCCTCCTGTGGGTGGCGTAATGCCGATGACGTTGCCAGACAAATGGTCGATAGCATCACTCCCAGCGTGTCCGAGAAGCACATGTAGCTGTGGCTTTGAAAGCGTGCGAGGTCGTGCTGGTAGAGCAGAGTATTGCGGTCTTCTTGTTTGTCACATAGAAAGAGTGCAGCGCGGTATGTGAGGCTGCATATTGTAGAGGCTCACTTCGATGCACTAGGAGCCAATGGCCTCCCAATCGGGTAAGATCAGCAATGTGTTCCCGCGAGGTTCCGGCACGATATAAGATGCTCTTTCCTGAGTCGAAGTGCACGTTTGATGACGACAGGCGTGCGAGCGAGACGAGGCTTGTAAAGAAGGTAGGGATTAGTGCCACTCGTTTAAGCGTTGTGGTCTTTGTGCCTTTGGCGGTAGTAAGAGGTATGTTCACTTCTCCCCACGCTTCGATGCGTACTTCTGATCCTCCAGCGAGTACAATGTCGTCTGGAGCAGCCGGCGCTTTCCATTGGAACTCGGCAGCATTGTTGCAGATATGTACGTCGGTGGCTGGATCCAACGTCCATGAATGGAGGAGCGGATAGTGCTGATAAGGTGGTTGGTGGTTGAAGGCTGAGAGAAAGACAGCATAGGCTTGGTGGGAAGTGTGTTCGATGGGGTCGTCACCTGCATCGATCTCTATCGAATCAGATTCTGCTTTATGACCAGGGCTGCCCGTTTTGAGTTTCTTATATCGCCGATTTTTCTCCCGAATCTTGTTTAATAGGCCCTTCTTGTCTTTGAACTCGTAATCGGAGATCTTCTTGGCTTTGTCAGGGTCTTCTACGAATCCCCTTGGTCTTAGTGAGGTGTCAATGTATGGGCATTGTCCCCAGAAGTGGGTGTCGCCGCAGAGGCATGGCTTCATGGGTTTGCCATCGTTTCTGCCTCTTTTCTCAGAATATGGAGATTCTTTGTTGTTGAACTTCGCCCCAAACGCTGCAGTTTGTATGCTCGCTTTCTTTGAATGTGTGGTGCGATGATATCGTAGGAAGTTTCCGACTAGGGTGGGAAGTTGGCTTTCGTGTGGCACAGGCTGATCACGATAGCGGCTCCATGTCTCTTCGGCCTTGAAGAGCTCGATAGCACTAGTGGCAGAGTAGCCTGAGTCGATCTGTTTAATGGCTCGAATGAAGTCTTTGTGAGGTCGAAAGCCATGTGCTTCTGGCAAATCGAGTTGTTTCGCACGGCTGTATGCAGCGAGGAAGTCGTTACACCAGTCTTCGATGTTTGACTGACGAGCATGCAGCACTTTCGCTGACTCGTATGCTTTCTGGACTCGGTATTCTTGATCAGCGGTAGTAGGTGAGTACAGCTCTTGAAGAGTCTTGAGCTGCTCGTAGACCGTGTCTTTGTCTTTGATGTGGTATAGAAGGTCCTGGCTGATCGTTTTAGTGATGTGCGCTTCAACTTGACCTAACTTATCTCGCAAGCGTCTGTATTCCTTGATCTCCTTGTAGTAGGTGTTGACATCCGCGTTGTATTGAGCAAAAGCTTCTTGGCCAGGCTCGGTGGCAGGCGATCCATCATCGTTAATGATGGCTGATGGACGAAGGGGTTTTTCTGGCTTCTGGAGAGGTTGGACAGCTCGATCGGGATCGATGTACTCCCATACGTCTCCTGCTTCAGCTATTCTTTTGATGACGAAAATCCAGAGCTCCCAGTTGTTGCGGCCTTGGAGAATGATGTCAGAACTAACAGAATGGGTTGACATGATGGTAGTGATAGGAGGTTGATGTGATAGAAGTGATAGCACGGATTAGGCCGGGCTCATAACTGTAAGCATGGGGTGGCACTAGTCTTAGGTCTCATGTATGAGTGTATTGGTGTGTATATGTACAAGTGTGTGATCTGAGCTCGAAAGTAGTCGGACGCATTAGTCATGCCTGCAGAGCAGTCATGTGATGTGGTCCTAGGCTTACAGTAATCGTCTCCTGATCCTTCCCTAAGATCAAGAGGTCATCCACATATGTCGCAATGACCAGACGTTTGTCTCGATTGACGAAGACGCTATGGTCTTCTGAGATTGCCACGAATCCCATAGGCCGCAGCGCCTGGCTCAAGGTAAGGTACCAGATCCGAGGAGACTGCTTGAGCCCATATAGGGCCTTCTTGAGCTTGCAAATCTTCCCAGGGTACTGGTCCTTGATATTCGGTGGTAGTTCCATATAGACGTCTGTGTCGATCTTGCCATACAGAAAGGCTGTCTTGACGTCCATCTGCTCGATCGACCAGCCCAGCAGGCAGGCCAGAACGAATAGAAGCTTGTAACTCATCGGCTTTACCACCGACGCAAACGTCTCAAGAACGTCGACGCCTAGCTCTTGTTCGAATCCGCGGGCGCACCATCGGGACTTGTAACGAGTGACTTCTCCATCGGCATTGGTCTTGACCTTGTATACAAACTTGCCAGTTAGGATTGACACTCCTGGTGGGGGATCCACGACATCCCACACGTCGTTGACTATCATCTCTTTGACTTCTTCGTCCATGGACGGAATCCATCGTGATACGTCCGCGCAGGTGACAGCATCGTCATAGTTCTTTGGTTCGTATGCGCCACCAGCAGCATGATCAACCACATAGTTCTCGAGTTTATCTTGATTCTTCTCCAGCGCTGACAGTGCAGCTAGACACTCAATTACTGCGCTCCAATCGTCATGGTCTACGGACGCTAGCGACTGGGCCACTTGAGTCTGTGTACTCTCTTCGGAGAAGCGTTCCGCTTCATTTATCTCGCCGTCTTCGGCGATCAGCACGAGTCCTCCATCGATCGCAGCAGGCTTCACTGACAAAGCCGCTAGAGTCTCCCCCTCGATCGTGGAGTACCGTCGCCGCTTAGCTCTATGTGCGAGGGTATCTTGAATTCTAACCTCGTCGCAATAGGCTGGTTGGCGCACAGTCTCGGGGACCTCTCCCCCTGGACCAAATATGTCCTCATTGAAGTGCAGATCTCGAACTAACTCGACTCGCTCGGTGCAGGTGTTCCATACCCGATACTGATGTTTCGCAACGGAACCGAGAAGATAGCACTTGTCCGCCCGAGGATCAAGCTTCCTGAAGTTCGAGTAGTCGCTTCGGGGTCGGGGCTTCCAGCACTCGCAGCCCAACACTCGCAGGTGCTCTATTGGCGGCGGCCTTCCATACAGTCGCTCGTATGGCGGCTGATCGTTGGGATTAGCCGACGTTGGGCAATAGTTGACTATGTCAGTGACACTGATGAGGATCTCAGCGAAACAATGTTGACCGAGATTCGACTCGTCTAGTATCGCTCTCACTGCAGTGAACAAAATATTCATGCCCCTTTCTGCGACCCCGTTCTGCTCTGGATTATACGGTGCTGTAGGCTCAACTCTAACGCCTGTCTCTCTGAAAAACTCGTTTAATAGTTTGTTATCGAACTCTCCGCCATTATCTCTTCGGACGGCTAGCAGTTCGTGTTTTAGTTCTTTCTCGACCTGGGTCTTCCAGATCTGCAGTTCTCTTGCTGCATCGTTCTTGTGTCGCAACACTCTCACCCATCTGTATCTTGTATAGTCGTCTGTAATGGTGAGAGCGAAGCGATCATTGACTTTCTTCTTGCCATCATACGCGTTGACTGGCCCTGCTAGGTCAACAAAGACCCTCTGTAAAGGCTTCTTGCTCCTTGTCCCGGAGTCCTTGAAGTTTCTCCTCTTTAGACCTGTTCGATTGCAGGATTCGCATGGTAGTAGTGGGTCCTCTGCACTTGATGCATTGAGACGCCGCAGCAGCCTTCTCAACCTCCCTTCTCCAAGGTGCCCTAGTCGACGATGGTGAGTGTCGATGGACACGTCTGAGGGTATTGCCGTGAAGGCATATGGCTGCGGTCGTCGCTTTCGGGTGGCTTCTGCTTTCGGTCGTGACAGCACGTACAGGTCGGTGGTGCGGCAGTCAGCCGTGGCTATCACTTGGCCAGTCTCTGTCCGCACAATCTCAAGATCATGGCCATCCATCACGAAGCGTATGCCTGCCTTCTCTCCGTCATTCGTCAACGTCAACGCTCGACAAGAGATAATGTTGAAAGGGAGACCTGGCGCATACGAGACGTTCTGGATGGTGAAGGTCTTGTTGTAGACTTTGCCGTCGACCTCGCAGGCGATCGGGATCTTGACTGACCCAACGCTAGCGACTGCCACGCCTCCGCCGACGCCCATCACCCGCTTCCCGGGTGGCGCCGGACTCAGCGTCTCAAAAAGCGACCGTCTTCCGGTCACGTGCGTGTAGCTTCCACTATCGAGGACCCAATCATCTGGGGCCAGTCGTCCGTTGATGACGCTTAATGCTAGTGGCAGCCATGGGCCGTTGGTCTCTGCCCATGTCTCTGCCTCGACTTCTATCCACCATCTTGCTCCCAACGCCACCATTACGCAGGCGAAAGCAGTCCACTGCGACAGGCATAACACGTATGCGATGACCATGCCCCAGCAGAGACTCTCCCCGCGCACTGATAGTCAATCGGAGGTGGATCCTTGCACGAAGTCACTTTCTTCGATTCTTCTTTTCTTTGCAGCACTCTCTGGTTGCACTGTTTCTGTACCAGATCTCTTTCTGCCTTGATTCTCAAGGTGCTCAATGTACCATTTCGGCCTGTATCTGGCGTTCTGGCTCATTCTATAGCATCCTTTCGGCCCTGCAACGGCCAGGTGGCCCACTCTGCCGCAATGCGTACACCTTTTCTGGCTGTTCACTGCCAGAGTGATGCCATCGTCATTATTCATCTGTCGTTGTTCCTCTTGGATCACCTCTCGCGCCAAGGTCTGGAAGTCCTTCGGGTCGGTGACCGAAACAATGGACTCATCCGAGCTCAGGACTGCGACCTTGTTGTCGAACGCACTAGTGAGTGCTGTCAAGAAGTGGGAGTTGACCAGCCACGATGGCAGGCGGTAGCCTGCGTCAACCGCGACTAGTTTCTCCTGCACCTCTATCAGCTTGTTGCGAAACTCGCTAACGCTCCCAGTGTTAGCGAGCGTGGTGCCCAAGAATTCTTTGAACAATGACCAGACGATCGAGCTCCCCCGCTGGCGGTTGCGCTCGCCTAAGAGTGCCATTGCCTGGGAGGGCAGCTCGATGCTCTCGCTTTGGAGTGACGACCTGATCGTCCCGTCGCAGGCGGTGTGAAGGATGCCTATGGCATTTCGGCAAAGTCGTTTGAACTTCGTCGATACTGTCTGAATTGTGGTGGTCGAAAGCGCATCAAACCTGCCATTATACATCTCCCAGAGGTTATGTATTTCAGCCATGGTCTGAAACGATTTCTTCCATCCCTCGTAGTTGGTGACTCCTCCCAACTTCTTGAAGCCTTGCTCGTTAACAGCTTTGCCAGCGCTGCTTACCTTGGCATGTTTCTCAAAGTCCAGAAAGGCCTCCACCAGATCGTTGTCATCTGCGCTGCTTGTTGGACCTTCACTTATCACTTGTAGCTCCCCTGTCAAGTCTCTGAGTCTGCGGTTCTCCGCTCTTAGTCTCTCGATCTCGTCACGCATTGCCGCATGTCCATTATCTCCACCTTCCTGCCCTGGTTGTCCTCTTTCCTCTTGCCGTTCGTGCATCACCCGTCCACTGGTGCTTCCGTCCGGATTGATGCGGCGGTTGCGTTCCATTTCTTCAAGCCGACGCTGTTCGGCGGCGGTGATATTGCGACGAGTGGGTCGAGTCGAGGACATCTCCAGGACAGTGGCTGAGAAGGCTTCTCCAATAACTATATTGCGTGCTCGTGTCGATTGCTGATGGTTGACGGGTGCTGCGATGGAAGTATTTTCTACTTGGCGCCTACCATCCTTTCGGCCCTATAAGGCCTCGGATCGTCCGGAAGGACGCGTGTACCTCTCTGGCTATTCTTGCACCGTTCTGACGAGTTCAGGGACTTCCATTTGGCTCATCCTGAACCCCCTCTCAATTGCTGAGGCGCTTCTTCGCCTCTCGAGCCCGTTGTACAACGCAGCTTGGTCAGAGCTGCGAGGTCCCATCGCGAGGGAACTGGTTGCGCAAGCACTGCTCCTTGGTGCTAAGGTGACGGGCTCAGGACTACCAGGCTCGTCCTGGGCCCCCTCTCGATTGGCGCTTCTCGCCTCTCGAGCTTGCTATACAACGCAGCCTGGTCAGAGCTGCGAGGTCCCATCGCGAGGGAGCTGGAAACTGCACTTCAAGGCGCTTTGACGAGTCCAGGCTTACCAGCACTTATCCTGGATCCCCCCTCGATTACTGGGACGCTTCTCGCCCCTCGAGACTCTCTACAACGCGGCTTTGTCAAGGCAGCGAGGTCCCATCACGAGGGAACTAGTGCGAGCACTGCTCTCGGTGCTGTGACGAGTTCAGGACTACCAGGATCGTCCTGAACCCCCTCTCGATTGCTGAGGCGCTTCTCGCCCCTCGAGCCCATTGTACAACGTGGCCTTGTCAGGACCACGAGGTTCATACAACATGCAGCCAACATGAGGGAACCCTCACTCCCTGTTTTGTATTGGCCGTAAGCAATACGCGAAAGCGCCGGGCTCATAACCTGTCACAACTTTTGGGGGTGTAAGAGTTGTCTCATTAATCAAGCTGGGCCTGAGACTAAGTAATGACGCTAATTAGTCATGTCGACAAGGTCACATGACCACTGCCTTCATCGCCCATCTTGACACTATCAGGTGGCACGCGAGCCGACTGTGATGAGAGGGGGAATGATGGTTTTGGACATATACAAAGAAGGCACGGTGAGTTCTGATCCGAGGGACCATAGTTCATCTATCTAGGACAGCACTATGGAAAGGCAACGGTTGCGGCCTTGGGACCTGGTGGTATGGGAGATGTAGTAACTGGACCACGTCTTGTCGTTCATCAGCACATTTCTCTGTATGCTGTAGCGTGGGAATAAAATCCATAGATGGAACAAATCTTTCCTTATCTCACCGTCCCGAATCGACATGCTTGGCTCTCTAGTAAGATCATCGGACTGTATATCCAAGTACGTGGTGGGAGAGTAGTTTTGTAACTCATCATTAGTGATTTGCCCTTCACTTGCATCCCTTCTGCCTCGGTACTACCTAACCTCATTATCGTTTACCGCCCACTTAAACCAACTTCCTGATTTCATCTCAAAAACGGCTGTAGTGCACATGATCCATTTTGATGTCACCAATATGAACAGCGGCGCCGGTTCTGAGACCATGTCTCTTCATCCTCGATCTCTACTGCCCTCACATCAACATGAGGACGGGATTTTCCTTGGGCGTGATCTTGAGACCATGTGTCATTGCGTCGATCTCCAAGCATCCGCTCCAAAGCCACAGCAGGTAGCCATAGGCGGTAGTGGGATCACTCTCTACGTCCCGATCGCGACTGAGTGCGACTGGTACTGTTTGATTGGCTAAGCCGAGAGAAGTGGTGCCGATTTGGAAAGATTGACAATTCTCGGTGAAGGAGTGAGGAGGAAGCAGCGGGAGGAACAATCCCATGATGGCGCTCTTGACGTCATCACCTCGTCCGCCGAGTAGCTCTCCCGCACCATCCTGGTCGAGTGCTTCCAGAGCCTTCACACCAGTTCGGAATACATAGCGGTTGACAGCTTGGACAAATCTATCTTGAAGTTTCTTCAACTGTTGATCCTTCTCGGCCATACATGGGCATTGTGGAGCGCTCTACATCCACTCTACAGCACTCTACACGATAGAATAGAATAGTGGTTATTCTACTCTACTCTATTCTACAAGTTTCTATCCTGTAGAGGAGTAGAGCACTCTACCACTCTACACACTTTCTGATTGGTCAATTTTATCTTATCTTTTGATTGGATTTCTACAAATTCTACAGGCTTTCATACTAGTATCTATTGACCTATCACGTGACGCTGGATACCGTTGAGCCATTTATGGAGCTGGCTCCATGACTGCTGGCATCGTGTGAGTAGTGGTGTTATGGAGTGTTTGCTTTTTGTACGTGAAACTGGACTTTCCGTGCACCTGAGACATGCCCTGGTCCACAGCGCAACTACAAGAACTAGTCCGCGACCATCTATAGCAATCAACCCAGTTATCATCCCTTCTTCTCCACCTCTTCAGAGTATCCAGCTCTGTATCAATATTATCACTTTGCGAATCAACATGTCTGTATCCCAAGCCTCGTCATCGCTTTTAGATACTCTTTCTACTCCTTCTATACCCTGTATCTCACAATCCGGCCCTTCTACCCTCATCCCTCTGTCCTCTAGCCCTCCCTCCCTTCGCAGCGTGTCTACAGAGTCCTCTATACCTCAAACAGCCCAGAAATCGATATGGGTATACTTTCGGCTTGCAAGGGGTACAGAGGCACAGACTGGAGAGGTTGTACAAAATGGGAAGCGTCGACAAAAGACGCTCCATTACTGTATTTCCTGTTCGAATGAACCAAAGCCTAAAGTATGGCATACTGTCTATACTTCGGCCGCTCAGCATCACGTCAAAACAAAACATAAGGCTCAATGGAAGGAATTTAAGCAACCGACTAAAGAAGAGCGCTCTTCTTTGGGCCACGATCCCCGCCAGATTCTTATTGAGAAGTTTGCTTTGTCAAATACTAATACCGCTCGGGAATTAGTTTTGCGACAGGCGTACAACAAACAACGACATATTCAAGCGATGATAGCTCTTTGCGCACGACGACGACTCCCTCTGAGTGCTATTGGCTGGCCAGAGCTTCATGAACTACTCTTGTCTGTTAATCCAGAGATTGACGATCTCGCACCGTTTAGTAGAAGAAGCCTTGATCGTCTTCTAAAACTAAACTTCAAGAAATACAAGAAACAGCTTCAAAATAACCTCCAGGAGGCTATTGGCGATATTCACATCTCAACGGACATGTGGTCATCTCCGGCTCGTAGAGCGTATCTCGCTATCTGCGCACGCTGGATAGATCATACCTACAGGCTTCGACACGGACTTCTTGCCCTCCCACAGATTCTATTTAGCCACTCTGGTCAAACACAAGCTATCCACATCATCAACGTCCTACGGTCGTACGGGATCCTCACAAAACTCGGCTTCCATACTGGTGATAACGCGACATCAAACGATACGCTTCTACAAGAGCTTGCACGGCTTTTAAAACAAGAATACCAGGTATGTCTTCATCTCTAGTGTGGTTTATATTAACACTATTAGATTGATTTTGATCCGAAAGCCCGCCGTGTTCGATGCCTTGATCATATTCTCAATCTCGCCCTTCAGGCCTTCCTCCTTGCTCGCTCAAAAGAAGCCCTTCAAGCCGCCCTTCAAGCGATTGATCGACATGCAGATGTAGATCCATACGAGGTCCTCTCTACCTCTCTTAGCATACCTACAGCTGACGATAACCTACAGTCTGTACAGTGTAGGGATCACGTACAGAAATCAAAGGATAAGGATAAAGGCAAGCAGAAAGGATTCGAAGGCTGGGGAGCAACTCTTGCTTTAGAGAAGCTTCATAATCTTGCTGTTTGGCTTCGTTATAGTACGAACCATCACGATCTGTGGATGCTAGAAGTCGGAATCACTTTAGGCATCGATAATGATACAAGATGGTCATCGTGGTTCCAGGTCATTAAGCGTGCGAACAAAAAGAGGGATGAAATCAAGGAATTTATCGCAAAACACGATGAATGTGAACCATTCCGACTCCAGAATCGTGATTGGGATATACTGGAACGTACAGAAGAGTTCCTATCTGTTTTCAATAGTGGAACCTTGTGGGTTGAGGGCCATAAAGCATCTCTGTCACAAAGTTTAGAGATGATGGATGTTATACTTACTTATTTTGAAGATCAGAAGGTTGTATCCACTATTCCCTTATTTTGCGATATTATACTAATGCCTAGCCAGGCCAAATACTCTTCTCCAAATCATGATGAGTTTGTCGATGACCCACGAATGGTCCATTCTATCGAAATGGGCTGGTTTATCCTTAATAAGTATTATATGCTTATTGATGAGACTCCAGTTGTCGCTGCTGCTCTCCTCCTCGATCCCTCAAAGCGGAAGTCCTATATTGAGCAAAACTGGCCTTCAGAATGGCATGAAAGGACTGTGAATACTTCTCAGGCATTATGGGCTGGTAAATACAAGCTTCTTCCACTATCCTTAACATCGGATAACGTGGATACAGCTGTATTCCCGCCAAATGGCCCTAAACCACCTAAAAACGCGTTTGATCGAATAAAGCAGAAATTGAAGGTTGCGACCGCGAAGCGCGATGACGATGATCTTTTATCGTTTATTGAAGGCTGTCCTATTGATATAGAACCATTAACGCCTCTACAATGGTGGTCAGAACCAGCTCAACGTCAACGATATCCTCGTCTTCATCGGATGGCCCTCGATATCCTCTCTATTCCTCCCTCATCTGCAGAGCCAGAAGTCACGTTCTCGGGCGCCCGTCGTACCCAGTCATTTGATAGGCTACGGCTATCCGCAAAGAACCTTGAGCGATTAGAATGTACGGGCAACTGGCTAAGGAATAAGCTTGTCAGTATTCAGGACATTCTCACAGTGCCCACAGCGATAAACGACGAGATGGAGACGGACACGGATACAGAGGAGGATGAGGATGAGTATAAGGATGAATCGGGTTTGGAGGACACAGATGGGAGATAAAGAACATCGACGAGGGACACGGATGAGGGATACGGATGAGGGATACGGATTAGAGACACAGATAAGACCCTGTATGTATTAAGGATGTCGCGTTTTTAATAGTAAAGCGATCACAATGTTATTCTCTCCCCCTCCCCCTCACTAGAACTAGTGCGATTACTAATCGGATAGAGCGTTCTACACACTCTACAGGGTAGAATAGAATCAGTGTCTATTCTACAGTGCAGAGTAGAATTAGGGTCTATTCTACTCTACTCTATAATGCCCATGTATGTTCTCGGCCCACTCCCAGGTGCTGGCTGATACATCAACCGAGTAAATGTCCTTGTGGTACTCGATAAGCGCTTGGATGGTCTCCGGTGTAAGCTTGAATGCAACCTCATGTTGTGAAACCATGTCGACGTGTACAGCATAGGCTTCGATGTGGACTATTTGGTAGTTGAAGATGCCTTCTACTAGTGGGTTGGAGTCCTTGCGCAGTTCCGAATCAGGTGCCTTTGGTACCATGATGGAGCAAAGCGACCACATAGCGCTGGTTTTCGAAAGGATTTCTGTGAGAAATATCGTGTGTTGTTGGACGTTGTTCAACGGACGTCTGACCGTTCTTACTCTCTTCAGCGTTTGTGTTAACCATGGCTCGACCTGGGAGGCTAGTACGACGTTGACGTTTGATCTGGGCGCAAAGGCCGCAGCTGAAGCGGGCAGTAACGAGATCGGCATTGTGTGCGGATGGTATTTGCGAGACGATGCGCTATTAGATGGGACGGCTTACCAAGGATCTAAAGAAAAGAACAAAACAGCTTGACTCGACGCTCATGGCTCCTTTGAGCTGGACTCATGGGAAGAGACGATCCTAGGGACCGGGCAGCTCCCGTGTCACAGTAGTTGTGCGCCCTTACAGATGCGCGCGGTTCGCCCCACTTGATCTCGTCGCATTGGCCGTTATGCATGGGCTTGTGCGTCTCAAGCTTCCGCTCTTCACTGCCGTACGGCGTACGGGGTGATTCTTAGACATTGATATATTGTTCTATCAAGCTTCGACAGCACGTCAACACTGCCTTTGCTTATCAAAGTTGCATAGACGCTTTGTTAACAGGGCGCATACACTCTAGTTCTGTAATGGATCAATTGCTCCATGATTCAAGCCTACCTCGGCCCGGTACAGTCCAGAAATGGATGAAGCGCAAAAAGCGCGTCACTAGTTTGCCAGCGTATATTAGCAAGCCCAAGGCGCCGCCCAGCACATCGTCGAAGCCGCCATTAGATCATGATGCACTTAGCGCTTATTTCCACATAACCTGAACTACGCGCGAAGGGGGCACAATGTACCCTCAAGAGTAAGAATGAGGCGACTACGAAGCAAAGGGGGGTGATGGTCTTTGGGTATTTCCTGAAGAGAGCTCGTTCAGATTGAACTGAGTAGACCATGGTTCATCTACCGGAGAAGGCACCATAGTAAGCGATTATTTGAGACTTGAGAAGACGGTGTTAAGTACGATGTAGCAACTATGTGGACTCTTGTCGCTCATTGACACATTTGAATGTACGTTGTTCCACACTGATATATAGCTGCAACCGTCTTGTACATGGAAGGAACTCTCCCATGTTTCATCATCTTGAATCATGACATTTGGTCCGTGTACGCGAGGCCACAGATCATCTTGCTGGTGGTACCAAATCACCAACTACCTGCGCCAGGAAGCAGCATCTCAAGGCACTTCGTCAGCAAATGACTTGCCTCATGTAGCAACTCCTATCTCGTCTTTTTGAACATGTCTCTCATGATGATCAACAGTCTCAAGCAAGCATTGCGGTTAGACGTCTTGCCCAAGTCCTCTGGCGATCCAACACCACCCACACGGTTGAGGTATAGTACCATGTCCCTGACTTTGCCCTCATAGCTTGGAAGTTGGTATGGCTCCTTGACTGGTCCTTCCAGCGCAAAGCCGTACGACCAGACAACGAGTGTGGCAAAGTATAGCGCCCATGGACGATATAGAAGATGGTCATTGCGCACGGAGTAGGAGAGAACGGCGCTGGGGTATTGGGGTGCGACCATAATACTGCGAAGAAGGCAGAGGGCGTGGAAGGTGGCCTGCCGGGCTCGAACAGTGAGAACCCACGCTTCCATGCGGCGTTGCGCGCCATTGTAATCCTGCGGGGTTATTGATCTCCCAAGTAGTGTGGGAGCACCCGCATAGATCTGGCAATCGACGATATCGACGAGCAGGCCCATATGCCCTAAGTGATGGAGGACAATCCGGCATTCGAAGGCGTTGTCGTCATCAGTACCATGAGAGTCCCCGTATGAATTCGGAGCAGGGTGATCCTCCGGTTGGTTCAGTGAGCTGTCGAAATCTTGCTTCCAGAAGTCAAAAGCACGGGTTAACGATCGTTGCCACATGTCGCGTCCACCTGGTGCTGTTGTTACACCAAGCGAACTGACTCGCAAATCCCGCTGGTTCATGTGCCACGAAACACTCAGTAACCCTGCCATGAGGATTGTGCGCCCGAAGGAATTGGTCCGTACCGTCTGTCCATCCAGTGTCTTCTTAAGACCATCAAGGAAGGACATTGGTTTGATGCCATTAGAAGTCAGGGACTGCTCGACCCGATCCACTTCGGAACTACTCGTTGCAGACCAGAAGGCTTCGTCACATGGCAGTGGAAGACGCATCTCGTGAGCAATCATGACAGCGCTGTGGCCAAACATGGTAGCGTGGATGCTGTCCATGACGAAGGCCGCGAATGCCGTCCTCCTAGTAGCCTCATTTGTGATCCAATGGTTCCGCCCGTTCGTCAGGTGTGTTTGCTCCGTCCATGCCATTACTCTTCCCATCTTTGACGCTAGGAGGCGAATCTATGGCTGACCGTCCGATCAACGAGCTTCCCCGCCTCATCAGCGTCAGTGTCGTGGCATGATGGATGTGTGCTCGTTCGTGCAATGGGCGTGTAGAGTACATCTTCTCGAAGCTCTCGAGAAGAAGCAGACCCTGGAAAATTCATAGTTTAGCAGGCGGGCGGAAGTCAGCGTCCATGAAAAGCTCCCAACGCAAGTGCCACGCCAAGAAATTGGCCAGCTGAGCGCAAGCCTGAGTCGTCTCTTGACCATAGTTCTTCTCCAAACAAGAAGCTCCAAGACACATGATGGCGAGCAATAAGAGCTCAGGACAAGTGCTTGCGTCAAAGGTTGGCTTATGGAGGATGGGCAGCTGTGGGTGGAAGTGAACCCAGTACGAGCTGATGTATGTTTGCATCATATGCAGACTCAGCACATGGCGGCTGTCGTCTTTATCGCCCTCCGTGATATCCTCCTTTTGCTTCTTGACTGGTGCATGATCTGTTTCATTGAAGCGCAGGTGAATAAGGTCAAGGAGGTCTTTCCGTTTTTCTTCGGACAGAGCAGACTCTGGAAGCGCGGTATCTAGTATGCTGTGAACCGCCATTGGATGTGCAGGTGGCGCAGGGTTGTTCAGGTAGCCGGCGACTGAGGGGTTATAGTTGAAGTACGGTGTTTGAAGTCCGATTTGGGATGACGCACCAGCTACGAGGTTTACTCCGCCAGGGTAATCCATGGGCGATGCGCCTCCTGGGTTGGACTGATTGTCATTGAAGAGCCACGCAGCGAAGTCGTCGGCCATGGCGAATGGTGAACGACTGTATCCAGCGCCACCAAACATTGGTATGGCATACGCGGGGTTCTGCCCCATTGTGGCGTCAGAGACATTCTGCATTCTGTTGTCTATCTGGCTTGTGGACCCGACACCGTTCATGGGCGTCTGTCCAGAAGTGCCATTGTAGAACTGGTTCTCTTGTTCTCGAGAAACAGGGGTGCCTGCTGGTTGAGAACATCCCGTTGGGGGCAAGGAGGAGAAGGGAGGTGCAAAGTTCCCAGAGCTCTAGGACTTCATGTCGTAGAGCTTAGCCTCTGAGCCACTGCGGTAGGTATCGTCGCTCCCCGTCCTTTGTAGCGAGTCCTGCCTGCTGAGAGTGGTAGTCGAGCCGGGAGACTGGATGTTTGGCGGCGACATTTGGTTGCCAGAGCCAGCGTTGGAGGCTCCAGAGGGCGGAAACTGCATGCCGTGCAGCCCTTGTGTCTTGATGCCGTGTGGTTTTGAAGGCGGTTTATTCTTCCCATCCAGTACAGCTGTCACGATGGGGTTCAGATTGTGCATGTTGAAGGTATCCTTGCGCAGTAGTTGCGAGCCTCGTGCCGTGTGTCTCTCCTTGTGGCGCGCGCATAGGTCTTGTCGGACGAAGGATCGGTGGCAATCGGGGAAGTCGCAATGGTAGATTTGTCTGAAGTTGTCTATGTAATGTCAGCCTACTAAGGCGTGTTGGGCCTGCTTCACCCACGGTTCAACTGGTGGCGGTACAGATGCTCTGCGCGGGAGTAGCTCTTTCCACAGGCCTCGTGCGGGCACTCGAACTTCTTGTCAAGGCCTTCCCTGCTGCGCCTTCGCTTCTTCGAGGAGCCATGGCCGTCACCCTTACTGTTGCCAGTGTCGTCGTCTTCGTCTCTGTCACGTCGCCGGCCACGGGTCTCGCCGCTGTCGGGCGATGTGGGGGTTCGAGTCTCGTTCCAAGCACCGACGGTAGTACTTCCACCGTCTCCAGATTCCATCTGGGAGTTTATCAGATGTGATGCGCTTGTAGGCAGAACATGTGCCGTCATTATTGGCGAGGGTTCGACTTTAATGTCTCGTGTCCTGAGTTTGCTGAGAAATAGAGTTTGTATGGCCTGACAGCGAAAGAACTCTGCATAGCCTTCGAATGATGGTGTTATAGTCTTTGGAAGTTGTTTACCGGGTTTCGAGGAACCAGCGTCGGGCGGCAGCAAAGTGAAGCGAATCGTTCAGTCGAAAGGAGCAACGAATAGATCAACTCGGCCAAGGATTTCCCGACAATTCTGCGATGTCTTTGGTGCTTGACATTGAATTAGTGGTGGACTTCGGAGGCTGTTGCGATGACCTACATGTACAGCGGCAGAAGTCGTTCATAGTCCGACATGTTCATCTGCCGCGTCTCGGTAGGCTCTCAAGCGCTGAAGAAGTCCGACTGTGATATTGGCAAAGCACCTGCGCGGGGTGCTGCTATGCTCTTCCGTGCTCGACCGTTGGAGATGCACCTCAAGATGAAAATGTATGTGTGCCTGGTACCATATGAACGGCCAAGGTCAGGGCTCCTGCAAGCCATTCACGCTCGCGCGTGGCGTTGGTCGACACAGAGACGTTCCCGTGCTGCATGAGCCCGAGCTCGCTTTCCAGGCCGCGAGTTACCTAGGCATTGTGGGGACGTGCCGGAATGCCACAGGTTTGGAGATCTGGTGGCGATATTGAGCCCTTGGACAATGCATGAGCGTGGTGCAAGCCTCCTGTCGCTAGGGCCTGTCTCTCCTGGCCCGTTTCACAAGCCGCTTATCTTCCAGGCTCACTGGGCGACTAGTGCTCAAGAAGTTGCTGCATCTGCAGGCCGCGTCTCGCCGTACTGAGTCAAGTTGCACAATTCATCCTTTTGATGCTGCGAGGCACACAAAATTTGGCTTGAAATTAGTCTGCGTATGGGAAAAAGGGCTCCCATAGCCAATCATTCCCAGCCATAGCTGCAGCCATCTCTCGGCAGCAACCAAGATATTGTATCTTGCCTGCTAAATAACTCTCTCATGATATGGCTTGCATTTATGACAAAGATTTGGCTTCGCGAAAACTTTTAAGTTCTAACAGGCCAGCTTCGCTCGCTATTTGGTTATGATCGGTGGCGTTCTTCATGTCTCAATGCCTGTATTCGCTATTTACTTTAGCAGCCGCTCGAGAACTTCCCTGCAGTGACAGTTGGTATGGCAAAGTGAATAAATCGTGGTGTAACTGCGTGAGGCGGTAACCGGATCGTGTGAGTGTTATGTTCTCCAGTACCTTATTGAAGTCCTCCGCCAAAACCTAAGGCGGATCATTCTTGTTATAGATCTTCAGTCGGAGAGGTTTGTCACTGTAAAAGTAAGATAACAGACTACTACACTTGCTGTTGTTTAGGATATTAGTGTCTTGTACGGGCATAAACTCGTGTCAATATCCTTATATATCGTGATATTCAAAGTGACCCTTATCGGGGTTTTGGGTGTTACGTATGTATTCTCTCCAATTAATGTGCAGTCCTAGTAGATGTGGCAATATGAGCAGGAAATATTCGAGAAGGTTTTACGGCAACAGCTTGTTTGTTATCTTCCAAACCTCCCATCGAGGAGTCCTCGGCTCGTCATCCGCTCTGAGAAATTGTAGCATAGCATGATGTGATAACATCAACTACTGACGATACTCTTCAGCTTCTTATTCAAAGCGCTAAGATACTGCAGATAGCTGAGATTCGACATCATCTCGCTCTTGCTTTCTGTTACGTCTAATAGTCGATGGACAACTATTCAAGATCATTTGGCGCTGCATCCACAGATTAGTCAAACATTGATACAAATATGTGAACCAACTTACAGCAAGCAGTGGGTCGTCGCGAATATCGTAAATGCGCTTGAATGGAAAAAACCTCAAGTTCAATAGCGCCATCACGCCGAGAAAATACTGTTTACAGATCAGTAGAGCGGACGAACACAAGCGAGTTGATTTTATACCAATAATGTTGTTTCATATGCCTGTTCGCGGAATACGCGAATGCATGCAAGTGCTATGAAAACAGCACTTTCAGCAACCAAAGGGAAACAGGTCCAAAGACGGAACCGTAAACGTTCACGAGGATCTTTCAAAAGTAAGGCCTTGGAATAGAACAGGTATACGGATACCAGATACAGGAGGATGACAGGACACAGAGCTGTAGCGTCGATATATTTATCCCATTCCCCATTGTTGTTATGACCTCCGTGGCGCAGGGCTGCAGGCAAAAACGTCGGGAGTAGACTCACCGAGCTACAAATCCATCCAACAGAAGTCAGACGGATGCGAATGGATTGTAGCGCTTGGGAGGTGCGCACTATCTGCCAGACGTCAGCCACAAATGCAGAGGTATACTCACGGAGGACGACACTTACCCCGACGATTCCAAGGATTCCAACTGCACTTTGCATAAAAGCTGCGAATAGTCTTCGGTGTCCTGCTTTCGTCGACAGAGCACATGCTGCGACTGTCATGGAGAAAACACTCAAGACACCCATGCAAAGACTCCCATCCACAAATATCCTTGTTGCCTTTTCGTATTGAGATTCGATTTTTGATTTTCCGAGTAGAGCTTCGATTTTGGCCGCGACGTGTCGAGACATTACGGTTCCGAAGAAGACGATACAAAGTTCGACAAGCACAAAGATGAGAATGACTCCCGTTTCATCATCCATTTTGACGGCTGCAGCTTTGATGTCTGAATCATGTAAAACGAGAAGGCGATGCAAAGAAGGCAAACGAAAGGCGCTGAGCCTCACATTCTGTGCAGCAAGGTACGGTGATTAAAAGCCGTGCTGCAAGAAGGATTCAAAGGAGGGAGTAAAGACCGGGAACCCTGCTCATCCACCACACCATCCCTAAACACATCCGTATCCGTTGCATAGTCTCGCTTCGAGCGGAACTATGGCACCGTGGGTCGAACGACTTCGAGTCGAGCAGCTTCTAGTCCCTACTGGGCAGTATCAGCCGTCTGAGACACCGTCGGAACTCCTGGTTCGGAAGTGGCTGTATCGACAATCGATAAATGACGATGTGGAGAGCGCATGTGCTTCCCCGGCCCGCTTGTATCGAGTGCCGTGCCGTGCAGCCTCACTAGAGATGTGCACATCTTAACGTTTACAGCACGGGACACAGAGGCCGCTTGTGGCTCCATCGTTTAATGGGGATTTGACTACGCGGACTGAGGATCTATGCAGATCGACTGTAAGTTTGCGCATCCCTCAATAAGTCCAGTCTTGGTAGGGATGGCCGTCGAGTTCTCTCCGTCGGCGCAGCGTTCATGCGGGTGGTTTGCGCTGCGACCTGCTTCCCGTGCAAGCAGTCTGGAACGAGATGAGACGTCGAGGTAAAGTTTCCTCGCTTACGGCCTGTCAGCGAACGCCAGGTACATGGGGTGTGCACAGCCACTAGCGGCATGGGCGGCATGTCAGTTGATGGGAGAGGCCCCACACGCACTTCCGAAAGGTAATCCCACTTGCCAATCACACCTGGCTAGCGAATTAAACGCTTCTGAGGCTTACTGTAAGACACGGCCCAATCAACCCACTTTGCACTTGGCATAGCTAGTGGCGGCATTAGAGTGCTCTTATACGTCGGCGCAGACCTCACCTGTCGGCGCAGACCTCACTCGTCGGCGCACACCTCACCCATTGACACACACCTCACTCGTCGGCGCACACCTCACTCGTCGGCGCACACCTCACTTGTCGGCGCACACCTCACTTGTCGGCGCAGACTTCACCCATTGACACACACCTCACTTGTCGGCGCACACCTCACTCGTCGGCGCACACCTCACCCATTGACACACACCTCACTCGTCGGCGCACACCTCACTCGTCGGCGCACACCTCACTTGTCGGCGCACACCTCACTTGTCGGCGCAGACTTCACCCATTGACACACACCTCACTCGTCGGCGCAGACTTCACCCATTGACACACACCTCACTTGTCGGCGCACACCTCACCCATTGACACACACCTCACTTGTCGGCGCACACCTCACCCACTGACACACCTCACTCGTCGGCCCAAACCTCACTGCTACTTTAGCCCCAACAACTCTTGTGACATACTATAGTCATGTTCCCAAGTGCTGTGCAAGTGGCTCAGTTGCTAGATCCGGACGAGAGCATAAGCTGCAGCTTATGCGGTAGCTCAAACAACCGTTGCAAAGACTGTGTAAAGCTTCTCAAACGGCGTCGCAACATGAACGACGTAGCGAAACGCCTATTCAAACTTCAAAACAAGAACCAGACAGGCAAAAAGAAAGGTGAGGGCCGAGGGACGGGCAAAAAGACACCATTGAACTGGAAGAGCATTAGAAAATCTTGCTCTAAGGCGAAAGAATCGCAGCCGGGTGTAGGGTGGGAGAATTGGCGCCGTGGACTACTGGAAAAAGCAAACCCATCACAGCAAGAAAAAGATGCAGTTCTTCTGATAGAGGCATTCGATGACCCGCTTCTTGGATGGATGCTTTTGGAGTACTCAGAGGCTGGCGAATGGATATCGAGACCCTGTAAATACAGAGAAATCCTGTTGTACATCATGAAGACCTCACAAAGTACCGACTCAGGGCCAAACCGTCCCGACATGGCAGTACAATCCTCACACAAGGTTACACCCGACGTAGCTACTATGCCTACGACGCAACTTCAGCATGGCGATACCGTTATCGAAATCGAGGCAGCAGACTCTCCTTCAAGCGATTTTGAGCAACAAACGGAGGAGGTCCAAGCAGTTTATCCGCACAATTCAAGCTCTCTTCCAACTCAGTCCTTTGGCATGATACATTCGAATGCACAGGCAGCCTGGGAAGGACAAGCTGGTGAGCGCAGCGGTGTTAATGCCCATACCCAACTAGCATCAGGACCCGTTCAGCGCAATCTCAAGCGTTCAAACGGCGAAGAAAGCTCCGGAAGAAAGCGAGTTCGTCTGCAATCTGAACAATCAGACACTTACAAGACCACATCGGCCGTGCAAGCAATTTTCACGTCAATTTCCGTACCTGATCAAGAGCCATGCATGCTTACAAGCCCCGAACAATCTGCTGGTGTCGAAACTTCTGCTCCTACAGGGCCAAATTTCACGATCCATAAGTTGATGTTGAACCGTCAACTTCATTCGGATTGGGGCCTATCCACAACCTTCGAGTATCGTGGTCATTCAGATCGTTTTGGGACAAGTGATTGTGTTCTAGAATACTTCTGGGCAGGATTCTCGGCTTCTCAATTTATACTAGGCGCGAAGGGTCTACTAGAGGAAGATGGTGTGTTTTGGTATTACAAAATCTCACCATCTTCGATAGAAAAATTGCCATTTAAGGACCTCATAGACAGCATGAAGCGCAGCGAAACCTGGAAGAAGCAATCGCAGGACTGCGAGGGGTCAGAATGTTTTACTATCAAATTGTCAGGATGGAATGTGGGAGGGGTAGATGCTGCCAGCGTAAAGTGCATAGTGCCCAAAAAGGAAGCTCCAGAAAAACGCTGTTCTAATCATCCTTGGCGATAGTATAGGGCCAGATAGAAATTACCTTGTCACCTGGGCTCATATTTATCTTTTGGCCTTTGGTGAAACCAACCATGCCTTCAACACCGTCTTTTAAACGCAGAAACACCTTTCCCTCTATGACTGTAATGGTGCAATCTGTAGTAGCTTCCCATATCTCACCCTTGTCTTTCGGAATCGATGCCATGCCTGTTGACCGTCTACAATGATTTCTGTAGTTCAATTGACCTTGGATTGTCTTTGTGCTAGTGTTGTGAAGGTATCGATGTTGTGGAAAACACTCGAATCGATTGGGCGACGTGATTGCTTAAGATCGGTACGCAGACCTCCGGCTAACTGAAACACCTATATTAACAAGGGTCTTATAAGCAAATAGAAGTTCATGTCGACTCACCATGTATCTCTGTGGTCTTGTCTCTCGATGGCGAAGGATTGCAACCTATAGACTGCTACCTTACATACACACTCACAAGTCGTCGGGCGTATTTGGTATTTTCGGAAAGATTCGGAATTTCGCAGCGGATGGAACAAGTGTTGCGAAAAACGTGGAGTAAACAACGTATAAAATGAGACAGGAAATCGAAATACAAGCACAGCCTAGTAGCGGTGAAGACTGTAGCAAGGCGCACGAGCTGTGCCTACAATGACTCTCTGTTGGAGGACTCTTCGGCGGCACGGGCCTAAGCAGAAATTAGCATCGTTCAGACCGGCTCATAGCAGACGAAAAAGACTTTACCTAGGTATTCGCGGCACAGTTTCACTTGGTGCACAAGCATACGCTGCTGCGGGGGAGACCAGAGATACCAGAAGTCGGTGCTATCAAGAAGATGAGAGGTGCTGATGGCGGGGCACTTGACCTAGATGCCTCGCCAAAGTTTTCTAGCGATGGTGGGGTCTCCTGACCCACGACCACCAACTACCAACAACGAAACAAATGTCCACTTCGCTCTGTTGATTAAAGAAATGTTTGCGTTGGGCCGCTACGCATCTCGCGTGTGCCGGGCACTGCGAAACAGGGCAAGGCTACTGGACGCGGCAGACAGAGGCTACTACGCTGGCCTATTGCAAGTGCGCGCAAAGTCCTGGCCTTGCTGTACCATACTGAACATTGGTAGTGCTTGTTGTCGCCTTCTCCGTATCGCGAGCGCAAGTCGGGCTGTGCGTAAGAGCGCACGCAAGAAGGAGGGGGGGGGGGGGGGGCATCCGCGGAAGCTCGTGCCCGCACCTAGCTAGCCTCGGCAGTCCAATCAGGGTGGAGCACGTTCACCACCCCCACTGGCAGCGCTGGTTACATCGCGCGTCCACGATCGCTCTCTCGAGGTGAACCGCAAATAGCGGTAAGACTGTTTTGAGTCGGTCGGTTGAGGTAAGTCGTAAGGTGAAGCGATGCTGGAGACCGTATAGAATCGGTAATCTTCGCAAAGGGTGGGGTCCGCCGCTAGCAAAGCACCATTAGCCGAGTGCGCTGGGCAGGCTGTGCAGAACGTGTAACTCACCGGGCAGGTAGGCAGGCAGACAAGCAGACAAGCAGCCTCAGTGGCGAGGCAGTCAAGATAGAGGTACCAGAGGTCGCAGCCGTCCAAGGAGCGGACGGACGTGTTATAAGTCCGTGGAAGCGGGCTGCAGCGATCGTCTCCGCTTGTATGTACCTGCAGGCGCGCAGCACATTGTCACCAACTAAGGCGCTGCTAGCTCGCACTCCACAAGATGGTACCCAGCTCATTCGCATACATCGTGCGAAATCTTAGATAGTGCAATCAGGACACGATAGAGCCCACCACTGCCACCCTAGCCGGTTCCAGTACCACGGTGCAGGTAGGGCCACTATGTTTGCCCATTGCATACTGCTGTGCGTTCACTAGTCCGGTTCCAACTTTGTATCATTGCGGACAGTAGATTTGCGCAGTTGGAGTACGGAAAGTACTTTAGCTATCGGCTCGGTTTCCTTTGACTTGTGTTCGATGGCCTGGCTGCTTCCGGTTGGGCTGCGCTGTGGCATTCTGTCAGAACTGCTCATACCTTGACTCCATGCCTCGCGCTCCGGTCGTAATGGGTTTGCGGCCTCTACTCCTCGTTCCTTCTGTTGGTAAGGTAAGGGTCCATGTAGCCGGAAACCTCGTCCTCTCGCTCGATGATTGGCTGCATCTTGAACACAAGTGCTATCTTAACCGAGTCATCTTCGGACTGTGGCTGAATCTGGGGAAGAGGTTGGCCTAGCTGAGGGGGAACGCTCGACCGAGATCGAGGGTCCGCGCGCCTGCAACTGAATGAACTGTTTCTCCTTCTTCGTCCACCGGCACTGGAACCGCTGTCTTTCCGCTGTTGTCCGTAGCCATGCATCGGGGGCCCTTGAGACATTGGCGGAGGCACATGGTGCAGCTGGGGCGGCATCGGCGGCGGGTTTGGCGTTAACTGAGAGGCGTTTGTAGGCGTGAAGCCATGCGGAGCAGAAGCAGGTACAACCGGCACTTGCGATGGCGAGCTCATGCCTATACCGGTAGCAGATGGGCGAAGCTGAGATACTGGCGCAACCGCACGCGCGCTCATCTCCTGCTCTCCCAGCTGCCAGTGCATCAACTCGGCGGACCGCCAGGGAATGCGCATCTCTGTGGCAACCTTTTTCCACATTTCTTCCTTGAGTCTAGCGCAAAGGTCAGTATTTTTCATGAGAATACGCGCAGAGATGCGTCACATGCGAGAGCGGCAGATGGTGCTAGGGTACAGTTGAAGCCAAAGATATAGAATCAAAAGGAAGCAACGGATGATCAAAATGAAGCAGTCTGGAGTCAAGTGGTACGTACCGCGCATAGAGTCTTGCGAGTTTGTTTTTCTTCTCCTCTTCCCAGTTGTTTTGCTTCTCGAGGTAGTTCTGGTACCGTAGTCGGCAGGAAATGGAGCTCCTTCCAGGTAATCGTTTCGCAACGTCATCCCACTTCATTCCCTGACCCCTCAGCTCGATAGTCAGATTGTCCTCCTCTGGTGTCCATTTGGACTGTTTCTTGGCGGGGCTTTCGTCGGGTAGCGGGGTTGGAGAAGCTTGTCATTTTAGTGTTGAAGGAGGAGAGTGGTTAGTATTTTGCGCGTGACGTGGTGGTGAAGGTGCATGTGGGCCGGAGTACAGAGGGCGAAAGTGTGGGAATGGGGCAGGTTCAGCATGTCGATGAGGTTCTGAGATGGCGGGTAGAACAGGTCCTCCTAGCATCGGTCCGGGTACTTGGGGTGCTGATGTTCGTGCCTGGCTGGTATAAGCAGACATTGGTGCATAGTGTGGGGGTCCTGGGTATGCTGGTGCTCCAGAAGCGTACGCAGGCGACGCTGTTTGCGAGGAAAACTGTGTGTATACTGAGGGTGCGGTCGTGTATCCTCTGGTCACCTCTGTCGAGTGGGATGCATTGGATATGGAGCTCTTCTTGCTCGCAGGTGACTCTGAGCCCTGAGCCCGAGGCTCGAGGAGGAGGTTGATATCCAGGATGAAGGGGAAGGACTGGATTCAAGCCAGTCCACAACACGATGCAGTGTTCCCGATCTCGGGTCTGCGCCAAGACTGGAAGTGCTCGAGAAGAGAACGGAATTGTCGCTGGTACAAAGAACGGCTTCCCCTGGACAGCTAGGTGAGCTTCCGTGTCAAAGAATGGTGTTCAATGGCAAGCAAGCTGGGTAGCCGCTGGCATCGGCTTGAAAGCCTCCCGCGCTTGTTCATCGCTTCCACATGCCAAACTGTGCCGTCGCTTGGTTGGCAGGCAGTCCACTCGAATCCCTCTCGTTCGTGCGGATGCCCTGCTGGTTCATGGGCGCTTATGCGCACGAGTCACACAACGCCGAACTGCTGGGACAATGCACGATGCACGATGACCCTCGACTCTTGCAGCTACGATACCATGAAGTTCCCACACGTTCGTGTGTTATCGTCACTGCCGGATCTCGGTAGTCATCGTGAAGTGACATCTGTCTAGAGCTTGTTGCTTTAGGTGATGCTGTTACAACGGACGATGCATCGAACGGTGACCCGCGCCTGTTTACGGAGTAGCGCTAGCGAACGACAGCCACCTGCTGACTAGTATAGCTCGCATGAACGGGCGGCGCAAGGAAGCTACACTTGCACTATAATAGGAACGCCATGTAACCGAACAGGAGGCGTCCTGCAGCGATCGAGAACGTAGGTCGTGACCAACAGCTCGGACGGTCGATGCCGAGGCGGCAGACCAAATACGCCCGGCTCTGCGTCTCATCCCGCGTGGCGCCTGGCCGCCCCCTCGATTACACGTCAATTGCTTTGCATGTCTCGAGCTACTGCACCTACCCCACTCTGCCGTACGCCATCTGCAAGGTCCAGCCAACGACAAAACATACGGAGGGAAACTGTCTCACCCAACGTACATCGATTTCAGAAGATGGAGGGTGAGAGACGGTGGGAATGATTCTCTGACTTATCCTACTTTCACTGCTCTTTCGACGTGAAGACTGCACCGAGAAAGCATGTAGTTCGGTTTCCTCGTCACACGAAGCAGGAACCACTACTCAGCGATTGTACACAGTGGAGAATTGAACGCTTCCCGAAAGCTCCCACAGATATAACATGCGTCTTTTTTCAGCCTGGCGCTCTGTATACGAGCCGGATTTGCAACAGCCGAAGACCAGGGGTCAGGGAGAGGTGAGTGCCAAAAGCGCACCTTCCATGTCGACTTGGGTGGCTATCACCTTCCTTGGAAGTACGATCCGTGGATACACTGTCTTCTCTGGGTATCCCGCATCTATTTCCCCATATACCGTCATCGGGATTATATCCCCGGCACATTCTCTGAGACCATGTCTGTTATATGACCTTCCTCTTGGAGCCAATCTGAGAACGGCCAAAACCCTCGTATCAATCTATAAACAGTCTTTACAGTATTTAAATCTGTTTTCTACCTTCTATGGTGTCTTCTTTAGTTACTCTTCTGGCTGGTCTTCAACGATAAACTCTCAGCATCATCGTCATCACATACGTATACTTCACGGCCAATCGATCACAACGCCCCAAATGCCTCTCCGCGCAGAACGACCCATAGTCCGCGTCGAGCACAGCTCCATGCGCACCATCGAAACTCGCAGTACCGAGAACTTGTTTGGCCTCTGGTCTGGTGAGTGACATGCAGGTGCTGTGGCTCTGCTATACACACGACCCATTATAGTTGATAGCGTCTGAGGTGCACGAAAGTCACTAACTCGACCTTGCAGTATTCGCGCGATGCTCGCCTGCCATGGAGGACGGTAAACGCTACGAGAACATGGCCTGGCGGCTGTGGTCCCGCGAGACCTTCTGTTGCCAGCCAGACCCCGTGGCCGCTCCCCAGTGGGCCTTCCAGCGACAACTATCAACCAGCGCCGCGGACATGCCCGAGCTGTCTACCAGCGTCGCTTCTGACGACTCCAACCTGGAAAGCGCCATCACCAAGACTTCTCGAACTGATCTCTCGGCCGACCGCCCCGACCTGCGCCGCCACGACTCTGCTACCAGCAAGGCCCGCGGCAAGCACATGACCCCGTTTGGTCTCGAGAAGGTCGTTAACTCGATTCAAGAAAAGAAACACATTGAGCCGCTGTCGCCCCTCCCAGCTCAGCTCGCCCCACCCGTAGCAGAGCAGAAGACCGTCCAGGACAACACCACGCCACCCTCCACCGCCTGCCCCATCCCCGAAGCCTTCACTTCTACCGTAGCCACCTCCACGGACTGCGACATCATGAGCCCTGCAGTCGGATCAGAAGCCATCACCTCCACCGAGATGAGTGAGCACAGCGTCGTCCGCGGTTTCGAGCCCGGCCACATCTCCACCTCAGTACGGTCCAGCACCAACCTGAACCCTACGCCCATCCTCAAGAAGACCTCCAGCTTCATTACCAAGCCTCTTCCCGCCAAGGCCGACGCCAGCAAGAAGAAGCAGCCCATGTTCACTCTCCACGGATCCTCTGAGGAGGAGAACGGCAGCTCATTCGAGTCCTACTCGCTACAACGTAGCTCTCTCTCTCAACAACTACGCAATGCTGCTCCCATGCGCAAGACTACCTCGTTTGAGAACGAGGTTAGCAAATGCACTTCTCAAGACGTCTCCAAGAGCAGCGAGGCTGCCATTGAGAGCGATAGCGAAGACGACGATGTCGATAAGAGCGTCATCAAAAAGGAAGACTCCGATGAGGAGTGGGAAGACGACGAAAACGAGGAGAGCGGTCCCCCCAGCCTTGCTGAGCACCGTCCTCAGTTCCCCCGTGTCGACTCACAGGCCAACCTCCCCTCCTGCCGCTCTCTACTCACAACTGCCCTTCACCAAGGCGATCGCGCATCGGCTCTACAAAATGCCGCATCGCGATCATCACCTGCCATCCGAAGGTCACGCACCCACACTCCCAACGGTCCCTCCGCTGGTACTTCTCCTCACGAGGACAGTGGCTTGATGATGCGCGAGCAAGCCTCCCGCCCAAAGCCCATCATCATGACCACCTCCAACGTCCACCCACCCGCCACGTCCCCTAAGACTACGCGCCGCAACATGCTGACCAGTGAGCTCACTGGATCACTAGGACAGAACCTGCTGTGGGAGAGGCAGCAAAAGAATGCCACCATCAACGCGGTAGCAAAGCGCCAACAGAGCGCAGTCAACCTACCAGCCCTCCGCCGCGCCATGACTACCTGCGATGTCAAGGGTCTCAACACTAACGAGCAACAAGCTCAAATCAGATTCACCACTTTCCGGGACGATACCAAGCCCGACAGCTCGTACTACCAGTTCTTCGATGGCGGAGACGCCCAAGAATACCACCGCTCCGGATGGTAACGGACGGTCGTTTTTCGCTCTCTTCAATGCAGCGGCGTCTATGGTCGTTACGAAACCACGGCGTTTTGTTCTCCCAGCGCTTGACCAGCCTTAGTCTTACTCTACCGCAGCGATTGGTAGTAATCGGTCCTGCTGTACTGCAAAATCTCTGGTACCATGACGATATTGAGTATGCTCAACGAGAGAGAAGACGTCGCTGTCTGTTACATAGCAGTCCTATGGGACAAGGGTATAGAGCTTTGAAGTACTCATGGATGCTCGTCTTGAGGCCTTCCACCTCAACTATATCTCCTATCCATCGGTATTACTTGGGAAACATGTGACCGCATCGATAGTACCATAGCCTCACACTTCATCCAAGCCTCATCGCCTGTGATATTCGAGCAGATATTACGCAAACGAAATCTAGTAGTAGCCAAAGCTGATGGCCTCACACAATTATAGCCAGAACCTCTGAAAGCTTGCATCCAGAACACTTCCTCTGGGGCTAGTTGGTGACATCTGAATGGTAAGCTCACATTGTCGCACCTGCAACAGGAGTTTCTCCCCAGACAGCAATCCGAGCAATCGATAGCTAAGCTTGTCTTGTATCTGTGTCTCCGCATTCTTACTCTGCTTGCTCAACATTCATTCGTCAGTGCTGGTATTGAGCAGGCCACGGATGCCCTTCCACTCCGCCGACTGTCTTTCTCACCGGGAGTCAGAAGACTAGCCGACCGTACCATCATAGCTTGTATTGCGGCTCTATAGAGAATCCTACTTGTAGTCGTTGTGTTATTTTGGCAGCGCCCAACCAGAACGCTGTCTTCTGTAAGTGCACCATAACCGAGAGTTTGAGAGGGGCTCTCCGTTCCGAATGTCGCCCATGGTGTTTGTACGCTCGGGCTCTCCCTCACCCTTCCACTCGCAGTCTCTGCTTAAACCCCCACTCATGAAAGGACCCGTTGTCAAGAGCTTCCTAGCAGAATGGTGCGGGTAGCCATCAAGTGGCTCTTCACGCTGCTAATACTGTAAGCCTAGGACCACATCACATGACTGCTCTGCAGGCATGACTAATGCGTCCGACTACTTTCGAGCTCAGATCACACACTTGTACATATACACACCAATACACTCATACATGAGACCTAAGACTAGTGCCACCCCATGCTTACAGTTATGAGCCCGGCCTAATCCGTGCTATCACTTCTATCACATCAACCTCCTATCACTACCATCATGTCAACCCATTCTGTTAGTTCTGACATCATTCTCCAAGGCCGCAACAACTGGGAGCTCTGGATTTTCGTCATCAAAAGAATAGCTGAAGCAGGAGACGTATGGGAGTACATCGATCCCGATCGAGCTGTCCAACCTCTCCAGAAGCCAGAAAAACCCCTTCGTCCATCAGCCATCATTAACGATGATGGATCGCCTGCCACCGAGCCTGGCCAAGAAGCTTTTGCTCAATACAACGCGGATGTCAACACCTACTACAAGGAGATCAAGGAATACAGACGCTTGCGAGATAAGTTAGGTCAAGTTGAAGCGCACATCACTAAAACGATCAGCCAGGACCTTCTATACCACATCAAAGACAAAGACACGGTCTACGAGCAGCTCAAGACTCTTCAAGAGCTGTACTCACCTACTACCGCTGATCAAGAATACCGAGTCCAGAAAGCATACGAGTCAGCGAAAGTGCTGCATGCTCGTCAGTCAAACATCGAAGACTGGTGTAACGACTTCCTCGCTGCATACAGCCGTGCGAAACAACTCGATTTGCCAGAAGCACATGGCTTTCGACCTCACAAAGACTTCATTCGAGCCATTAAACAGATCGACTCAGGCTACTCTGCCACTAGTGCTATCGAGCTCTTCAAGGCCGAAGAGACATGGAGCCGCTATCGTGATCAGCCTGTGCCACACGAAAGCCAACTTCCCACCCTAGTCGGAAACTTCCTACGATATCATCGCACCACACATTCAAAGAAAGCGAGCATACAAACTGCAGCGTTTGGGGCGAAGTTCAACAACAAAGAATCTCCATATTCTGAGAAAAGAGGCAGAAACGATGGCAAACCCATGAAGCCATGCCTCTGCGGCGACACCCACTTCTGGGGACAATGCCCATACATTGACACCTCACTAAGACCAAGGGGATTCGTAGAAGACCCTGACAAAGCCAAGAAGATCTCCGATTACGAGTTCAAAGACAAGAAGGGCCTATTAAACAAGATTCGGGAGAAAAATCGGCGATATAAGAAACTCAAAACGGGCAGCCCTGGTCATAAAGCAGAATCTGATTCGATAGAGATCGATGCAGGTGACGACCCCATCGAACACACTTCCCACCAAGCCTATGCTGTCTTTCTCTCAGCCTTCAACCACCAACCACCTTATCAGCACTATCCGCTCCTCCATTCATGGACGTTGGATCCAGCCACCGACGTACATATCTGCAACAATGCTGCCGAGTTCCAATGGAAAGCGCCGGCTGCTCCAGACGACATTGTACTCGCTGGAGGATCAGAAGTACGCATCGAAGCGTGGGGAGAAGTGAACATACCTCTTACTACCGCCAAAGGCACAAAGACCACAACGCTTAAACGAGTGGCACTAATCCCTACCTTCTTTACAAGCCTCGTCTCGCTCGCACGCCTGTCGTCATCAAACGTGCACTTCGACTCAGGAAAGAGCATCTTATATCGTGCCGGAACCTCGCGGGAACACATTGCTGATCTTACCCGATTGGGAGGCCATTGGCTCCTAGTGCATCGAAGTGAGCCTCTACAATATGCAGCCTCACATACCGCGCTGCACTCTTTCTATGTGACAAACAAGAGAAGACCGCAATACTCTGCTCTACCAGCACGACCTCGCACGCTTTCAAAGCCACAGCTACATGTGCTTCTCGGACACGCTGGGAGTGATGCTATCGACCATTTGTCTGGCAACGTCATCGGCATTACGCCACCCACAGGAGGCTCACCAAAGACGATCAACTGCGAAGAATGCTCGCAAAACAAAGGGCATCAAATTGTCTCGCGCCGAATTGGTCACGAGATAGGAGCATCTCGGCCATTCGAGACTGTAGCCATTGATCTTATTGGACTTGACGTAACTGCCTATAACGGCCATCGATATGTTTTCCATGGCATTGACCTCTATACGAAGTTTCACTTCGTATTTACAATCCCTAAACGCGACAAATCAACGCTTCTTGATGTGCTCAGACAGCTAGATCGGAGCATCAAACGCGAGTTCAACGCCACCGTTACCTTCCTCATTGCGGACGATGAAAGAGGATATGGCATTACCGACGACTCAGCTCGAGCCTACTGCAACCAAGAAGGCATCAAGTTCCAACTTCGAGCACCACACGTCAAAGAGCAGAACGGCTCTGCTGAACGATCAGGCAAAACTCTCATTGACCGTAGCCGATCTATGCGAGTCGCGTCCAACCTACCTCTAGCCCTCAGCTCTGAGATGTACATGTGCGCTGGCTATCTGCTCAACCGAACTCCTACAAAAGCACTGGGTTGGAAAACTCCGTTCGAGATGGCGTATGGCAAAAAGCCGTCGTTGGCTCACTTGAAGCTCTATGGTTGTCGAGCGTACGCGCTACGGCAGCAAATAGCAAGAGGCGACAAGCTCAGTCCGCGTTCTCTTGTTGGATACTTGGTTGGCTACGATGCATCAAACGTCTACCGAATATGGTTACCAAGAGCTAGAAGCAGAGCTCACCAAGGAAAAGTCGTACGAGTGCGTGACGTAACGTTCAAGGAAACCATGTTCTACCAACCAGAGAAGGATGATGCAGAATCGATCTTGCAAGGTTCAGACCTTGAGGAGTTCATCCAAACATATCGCATGCCAACTCTCAACAACCCTGAAGACACTTCAGAGGACGAAGCAGAGAATAGCGAACAGCTAACAATTCAGCCCACATCAAATGAACAACTCCAATCTCAACAACACCAAGCAAATCTAGGCAAAGCTACTCAGCCAACAGTGTTTCCAACTCCAGCTCCAACATCACCAAGCCATAGAAGCATACAGTCACCCACTCAAGACTCCTACGACGCTCCACAAATACAACAGCAGAGAGAACCATCACCAAATCATGCAAGTTCGTCTAGGAAACGTAAAAGACACAGCTCAGTCGATTCGAACTTGGCTCAGAACAGAGAGCTCATCGACAGCAACTTGCGCTCGTCCCACATACTCCTCAGAAGGATCGAGAAGAGCTAGGAGACCAACTAGAAAAAGCAGCAGCTTCTTTGTAAACACATACTGGTCAAGTTTTGTAGCTGCATCCGCAAAGGCGCCCAAGACGAGGTTCCACCTCACCGCTCTTCCACCTGAACCACGCTTCTACAAAGACGTTATGAAGCTCCCGTATCCACACAAAGAGGGATTCATCAGAGCCATGCAACAAGAAATAGAAGTTGTCAAGCGAAAAGATACCTTTGAAAAGATTACTTGGAGCGACTTTGACGATCAGAATAACGAAGTTCTTCCTCTTCTCTGGGTGTTCAAGTACAAGTTGGACAGTGAAGGATACCTCACAAAGTACAAAGCTCGTATCTGCGTGCGCGGCGATCTCCAAACCACGGCCGAAGACACTTACGCTGCCACACTGGCTATGCGCATCTTCCGAGCACTTATGGCAATTGCCGCCTACTTCAACATGGACATCCGTCAGTACGACGCTGTCAACGCCTTCACCAACGCGCAGCTCACAACGCCCGTTTACTGCTACTTACCAGAAGGCTTCTCCGACAACGAGCACCTATGGAAGCTCAATCGAGCACTGTACGGTCTCAAGACATCTCCACTGCTTTGGTACAAAGAGCTCACCAAAACCCTTACTAAACTGGGACTTCACGAAGTCAAAGACGCACCATGTCTGTGGAAGAACGATAAGCTTCTTGTGTTCTTCTACGTCGACGACATTGTTGTTCTAGGTCTGCCAGCTCATGCGGCAGCGCTGGATGACTTTGAGCGAAAACTTCTACAAAAATACGAGATTCGGTCTCTCGGAGAGCTCAAGGTCTTCTGCGGCACCCAGATCCATCGCGATCGCGTTAACGGTGCTATTTGGCTATCGCAAGCATCTTACGTTGACAAGATTGCTCACAAGTACCCCTCTCCAAAGACGTTCAGTCGACCTCCTTCGACGCCACTACCACTCGAGGAGTTACTTCCATCCGACGAGCCCAAACACGACGCAAATACGTACAGATACGCTCAGCTCGTAGGCTCAATTGGATATGTAGCAGGAGCAACACGACCCGATGTCGCCAAAGCCCATTCGAAACTAGCAGAGTTTCTCGTCAACCCTTCACAGCGCCATATCGACGCGGCGTATCAAACAATTGCATATCTGCAAAATACCCGGGATCAAGCCCTCCACTACAACGCTTCCGTCTCTAATGATGCTGCCTACATCTCAGATCACTGCGAACCAGACTTCTATGGAGCCACGGACGCTTCCTATGCCGATCACAAAGCTACTCGCAAGAGCTCGCAAGGCTACATCTTTTTCCTTTTCGGTGGTCCTATCGACTGGAAAGCTACCTTGCAGCGATGTGTCACCAAGTCAACCACAGAAGCAGAGCTGATCGCCGCTTCCTCTGCCGGCACAGAGCTCATATGGTGGTGGAGAGTGTTCCGTGACATCGGCTTCGATCCAAACAATGAACAACTGCTATACTGCGACAATCAGCAAACAATCCGCCTTCTTAAGGCTGCAACACCTCGCCTCAAGACGAGCCTTCGACACGTGGATATTCACCATCACTGGCTACGTCAAGAATCACAAGCAAACAACATCAACATCTCGTACACACAAACTAACTGTCAACCAGCAGACGGCCTTACAAAGCTTTTGCCTCGACAAAAGCACCAACACTGGGTTTCACTTCTTCACTTCGAACCCTTTCCTACAGTGGAGCATTAAGCTCAGTAAAAGGCATCTAGCTCAGCCAAAAGGTTAAGCACTACCCGACCAAAATGAGCGCGAAGCAAAAAGGACCTCAAAAACTGGCAAGCTCTGGGGACGCCTATCACATAGAGCAGAGGTCCACCAACACTGCGACGGCAGACGATCGCCCATCTGGAACTGCACCGTCAGCGGTACTAGCCCGCACCTAATGCAGCTCTGCCCGTCACACGGCAGGGGGTGGTCTACGATCACATCAGCTTCCAACATGCGTTCGAACCTGAAGGGGGTGTGTAAGCCTAGGACCACATCACATGACTGCTCTGCAGGCATGACTAATGCGTCCGACTACTTTCGAGCTCAGATCACACACTTGTACATATACACACCAATACACTCATACATGAGACCTAAGACTAGTGCCACCCCATGCTTACAAATACTGCATGCAGAAACATCCATGAGATGGTCCTGCCCTTTGTCTCCGTACCGCTATCATCCAATCATTGCTGTGAATTATTTCGTATAGTGCGGTACATTTTCTATTGGACGTACTGCATTGCAGCTAAGCAGCGCCGATGACGCCTCTCACCTGTGACAGCATGTGAGACGTCATCTCTGCACGTCCAGACCAGCCACACGATGTGCGAATCTCGCTATCCCCTCACAGGCGCATACGGTCAGTTTCTGTTTTTTTCGCGGTGTACGCGGCTCAAGTTGCATAGCGCAGCGTCATCGAGCACTGGTATTAGCTACCCGCCGATCTGTCGCATGTGCTGGATGCCCCGGAGATGACCTATTGTGCGAGAGCTACCCTGAAGCCACTATGCGATGCTTCCATCTCAGTCTAGGTGAGACGGTAGCGCCATCTGCATCGCTCATGCCTGCGCTCAGCCAGTATCGATATGGGAGACCCTCGCCACGCCTTTCCTGCTCAACACATTGCTTGTTCGGCAGATGTCTATGAGTCTAGATGCGTCTTCCGGGTCTCACAGAAAGATAATGATGCATCGATCGGGTTACACAGCAATAGCGGCAAGCGCATGTATCAACGGTTCGCTAGAATCTCTCGTTTGCGGCAGAACAATCCTCGGCGCTCGCTTCGTCTGCATGGACACGTTCTTCTCTCCCTTTTTCACAAGCTTGCTCCACGCTTTACATCCACCTGATGTTATGCAGTCGTATCCTTGCGGCTCGACATCTTCCATCAGAGACACAGTATCAGAGTCAACGGGAAAGTCACCATAGCCACTGTCGAAGTACACCATCCGCTAGACCACCTTTGTGGCAAGGGTAGAGTATTCAGCGATAGATATGTAGCGAGAGCCCACTATTTCTGCTTCTTTGTAAGGCTTGCGGGGTCCACCGTCAATCCCGCCCTCGGCTTGGGAGTGGACGCGAGGCCAGACTGAGTCAGCGACGCTGCAGTCTCATCTACCTGCATCTGCGAGAGTTGGATCTGCCCTTTGTTCGGGCGAGCGTTTACTAGACGCGACTCCAAGACGCTAGTGGAGTTGCCAATCCAAACGTGTTGCTCTTTGTCAATGCGGGTGTCCGCAGCGGACTACGAATCGGTTTCGCGCAACCCTTCGGTACACTCGATTACGATATGCTCAAATGCATGAAGTGTATATTGCAGGGCAAGTGCACGCCAGCCTGGTATCCTGAAACATCATGCAATCGCTGTTACCGGGTCCAGGGCAATCTAATCTTCATCAGCATTGTCAAGTCTGAGCCAGCGTCTCGTTCAGCCAAACTGGCGAGTAGAACGTCGCGCTAGCTCCCGCCAACATGAGAGACGTGGAAGCAATGATGTACAGAAGACAAGTATCAACGTATATTATCTGTTGTGGTATGCATAGTCTATACGGCCCAAAGCATATCGTCGCGTGCTACGCGATCAGGCCGTTGCAGCACAAGACAGCCCTTCACCCCTCCGGTCCTAAGACTATCCATGCTACAAATACGATACCGGTGCCTGTTGCTACCAGACACTCCACTGTTCACTAAGCTATGATCTCGGCGTGTGGGGGTTGGGATCAAAGGTTTCCTGTCCAAGGCATATCGGTCCGGAGGCTGACCAGCAACTCCTTTGGTGGATGAGCATCTAAGGACGCTTGCTGGGGGAGGGTACTACCGGCGTTGACGGTACTCTGCAACGCGTGTAGGCCTGTTGCGACCTGGTCTGCCAGGCACTACCCATATCAACTTCTCTTCGGCATTTCCCCGGAGCAAACTTCCACCAACTCGGCTAAGTCCACTATGACCTTCCAGCAGAGCCCCTCCACCTTCAGGCTTTGTGAATACGATTGTTGGCTGCCGACGGGAATCGTATGGCTGACGAGTGGTACCCGTCTATGCGGGTGCGAGACCGGAGTCTCCAGGCCAGTGTTATCCGTCTCACTCGAGACCCTGTTGCCTCTGGACGTTCCTGAGAATCTCAATATCCATGCGTAGGATGGGTGAGTTTTGCGCTACGTCGCTGATGACGGCGATGGTACGTTTGAATAGCGCGGCGAGGTTGGCTTTCGTGAGCCATGTGTCGCTTGGAAGGAGCGGGTATAGTTTGGACTTGTAGACCGAGGCTAGCACGAGCATGTTGCCGAATTGTCTACACGAAGTGTTAGTTGACTGCCTCATTTCCATAGAGAGACATGGACTTACGCGTGAAGTGTACCAAAGATGTTGGTAACGATAAGCCTCTTCTTGCGCGTAGGTTGAAAGTACTGGTATTGGCTGCCGGGCTCTTCGCCTACACGATCGAACGCGATGGTACTCTGGATAGCGGCGTTGAGACATTGGCAAGCGATCTTGATGATGTTGTGCTGGTCTTCGCTTAGATCAATCATCTGCACGTTTCTGTTTGAAGCAGCATTTCCATAGGGCGATGGCGAATTGTGCTGCGTAGCGCCAGTTGTGCCAGGAGGTGGAAGTGGGAACTCGAGCGTGTGGCTCGCAAGTTTGAGGTAGGGTCGCAACATCATGTATAGGCCGCCATAGTACTTGGCGCGTACACGAGCGATGTTGAGATCAGTCGAGGGGTACTCGTCGTCCGACCACGCCAGTTCCGGTGTAAGCAGTTTCCGCCAGCCCTCGAGTATCTCCTTGTGGGTGAGCGCGTGGTGAGCAACCTCCTTGAAGTTGGTAGGGTCGAAGCTCATGCGACCACTGGGGCCGTACAGGGCGTTGTGCGCTACGTTAAGGACAACTCGTAGGAAAGTCTGCGTGGAGTACAGCTTCATCACCAGGCCTTGTCTGGGGCCTGCGCGGACTTCGACGTCGTGCTGCACGAAATTGCTGCCCTGGTCTTGAGACCAGTTTACGTTGACGCCTTCGGGGTACATAATCTCGCTTTGATGTGCAGAAATGCCGGAGGGCGGTAGATTGCTCATTTCTGCTAGAATATCGGATTCCAGTTGCAGAGCCGTCCAGTAGACACACATCACGAGATTGAGTCTGTAGCGCTCCTTGGAACTCCAGGTATATCTTCTGTCGCTGTTCACACGGAGCAGCTTGGTATAGTCGGCTTTGATGAGAACCAGGACGATCCGGCAAGCGTTGTTTATCCAGCTCCAGCTCTCCAGTACTCGTGAATACTGACTAAGAAATAGCGCAGCAAGCAGCATAGCCTGCGCATGCACAACGGTATTACCTCCCTGTTGGTTTCCGAGAATATTGGTGGCGTAAGCATAGTAGGCCATACCAGGCAACAAATCGATGTTCTTCGGGCGATTTTCGTCGGAATTCTCGCTTGTGACACTGTTGAAACTATCATTAGGATGAAGAGAGTTTCGAGTGTATCCCCATTCGCGGGGGACGTAGGGATGTCGACTATCTTGTGGCGCAGGCAGGGGCTCTGTATGCGAGCACACTTTACCCAGGGCAAGAACGAGCAACACAAGGGCGTTGCGCAATGACCGTTCAATCTCAACGCGACCAGGTGGGAGTCCATCAAGATTGCTGTCCGACCGCTTTCGCTTGTCTCCGTGAACAGGAGCAGGCGAGTGGGCGTTCAGGGGCTTCGCATCGGGACTGTATTGATCACTGAAGTCCTTAAACATACGTCTCAGTTTGTTCTCGTTCATGAAAGGATGGAAAATGTGCATGGTCTCCATGTAGGACCGGAGCAGGTCGAACATGACATGGCGTCGAAAGTCGGGCTGACCGTCTGCGCCAAGCCCGTTCTCCTGCCGCTGCTGCTGTGGAAAGTATTCTCGCGGTGTGCTACCCGATGTTGTCGTTCCAGCAGGGACTTTGGAAAACGGATAACCCCATAGGCCTTCTTTGCCGAGTGCTGGTGAAGGGGCTTCTGAATCGTTGCTGTTCTCCGGGCTTCCAGGTCCCTGCGCTCCGTCGTTTAGGTCTTGGCCCTCGCCGACACCCCAGACGCGCAGCAATCCGCGATCCTGCTCAAGCTGCATCGGGTAGTCTGAGACTTGACGGCCATTGTCTATTAGCCTTCTCAGGTACGGAATACCTTGATAAAAGATGCTCGTTTGCTGCCACTCGTCCAGCAACTTGTGCGCTGGTGTAGTGTGATCGCCCTGCAGGCCCGTTTGCTCCTTGGGACTAGTTTCAGTGGCATGGCTGCGATCGGTCCTCACACTCTCGGCAGGTGTTGCCGGTTGTTGAGGAGGCGGCGCAAACTGCGACTCTTGCTTGATAGAAGCCGATGCTTGCGCACCCAAAGGCGACATCATGTTCAAGTGAGGAGCAATAGGTGATTCTATTTTCAGGTCGCTGTTGACTCGGCCCATGTGTGCTCTGCCCTGTATGGGAGTAGGCCATCTGGATGTGTCATGCTCTCTTGGGGGTCCTGAGAAAGAGGTTGCAGGCGAAGCGTGATTCGACATCATCTCGTGGTTCCGTGATGGTGGAAGCCTACTCTCGACACTCCGATTTCCAGCCGTTGAATTGGTCCACAAACTGCGACAGAACGTCGGAGATGCTGTTTACACTTTCTTGAAGTTGCATCATGCTTCTGTCTTGCCTAGGGAGGGTCAGCGATGAACCAAAAGGAGGGAAGAGGCAACGCACTTGGGTGGCGGGACGTCCTTGTACTGGCAGTCGAAGTTGTTCTCCCTGCAGAACTGGCACGGTCGTGCTTCGTCACATTTCTGCTTTCGCGAACGGCAGTGGTTACATGCTTGAGTGGCGCGCACCTGCTTTCGCCGTATCTGCTGTGCGTTGCCATAGTCGTTCATGTACGGGGGTCTGGGCGTAGGGTGTGACAGGAGGAGCGTACTGCTGGGCTGGTGGTGGTGGCTGGGGATGATATGGTTGTCCGTTTGGGTGTGCTCCAGGACTGATGGCGTGGTTGTTGCGTCCATTTGGCATGCTGGCATTGGGGTGATGCTCGTGGTTCGTTGCCGACAGCTGGTGGTGGCCGCCATGCTCCATGGGAGTCTGACTTTGCGACTTTACGTCGACACTAATGCTGAAACTGCTGGATCTGGGCCAGTTCTATATCATCGACGCGTCTTGTGGCAATCTGGGGCATGGCATCCCGCACGATTGGTACATAAAGGCGCCGAAACCGAATGGCAGAGGCGTGAACTAGCCATCTCTCCGTGCGGGAGGGTGTAGTGCGACGCGGGGATGCCGTTGTTTGGGCGCGGCTAAGTTTTCAATCCTAGGAATGGGTATAGTGCAGTTTGGCGCACACGTTCGATGAACGAGTATCGGGGGTATGCACAACCTTAGCAACGTCTTCATATGGCCAGACACGCGTGATTGGGTCGAGCTGTTATCTTGTGGGGATCAGCGACGGCAAGTGCACTGGGTACGTAATGCCTCGAAGCGAACCAGCCACGGCTCCAGCGGGTATTATGCGACAGCCCACACCGAGGCTTTTCTTTTGACACCCCCGATTCATGCCATTGCAGCTGGCTCTACCCTCTTATGCGGTCAATGATGGCTGGTGATGGAGCATTAGTATTGAGGGAGTCGCGTTCAGCGTGAAGTGGACCGGCCGTCTGCCATCGTGACAACAGCCGGGAACCAGAATCTTTGGCACGGTAGTGGCCAAGGGTGCTATAAAGCCGCTGCTGAGTATGGCATGATCTCCAAGGTACTCAACAAAGTAAACCTGCCGTTTGACGTGAGTGCCGTGTGATGAAGATGGGTAATGGAGAGGCACGTTGTGTTTGTGGTAAAGACCGTTGAATTGAGCAAACTGTCTGCATGGTCCAGGCGCTCACCGCCTCGCCTCCAACCAGCGAGCCTGCACTCTGTTCATAATAAGAAACTATTGCGGACTAGGAAGCGATAAGGCAGCCTCGCGACGTATTGATCATGTTGGTGCCAGGTCAGCCCAGCAGCAAGACGGATCTAGCCTTCGCGCTACAGCCAGGGCTCGCATGATAACTGCTAAGCGTTCTTAGCATGATGCGGGATGGAAGCATTTTAACTACCTTGTTAGAGTTTTCTATAAATCTTGCTGTCGTCTTATCGTGACGTCACCTCGAAGAGTATAGTGGAGTTTGTCAAAGTCTGTCAAATCCTGTCAGATTCTGTCCGATTCTGTCAAACTCTGTCAAAGGCTGTAACAGAGCTGCAAGACGCGACCAAAAAGCCACCAATCTCTTCGTAACAAGAACACCAGCCCCGCTTTGGTGTGCTCCGATCGTGCTAGGATCGACGCCACAAGATGATGGTAGGGTCCGATCAGCGACACGAGGGGGAAAGTGCGCCCGCTTATTTGGACCGCCGTATTGACAGCACGCCTCGTATGAAATTAGGAAGAGACACCGTTCTTGGCTGGACATTCTGTGAGGCCTCCGATTTCTCCATGGATCACAGGAGAATAAGTAGACAGGGCATATGAGGAATGATCACTCCTGATCAGAAATGGCTCCAGCTTCGGCTCGATATAATGGGTAAGGCAGGGCTCCTATTCTTATGCACGAACTCGGTTTGTGGAGAGGTGTTACATTCATTTGTCAATCTAGCAAATGAGCAATGCAAGATGACCTTGTATGCCGAGACACAGCCTGCGTCCATATGTACTCCTTGGGCACTACTCACCCAGTAAGCCTGCGAGGTAAGCTGCCTGTCAAGCGGGCCAGGAGCGACAGGCATCCGATCTTGGCAATCAACTCTGCCTGTACCGTTTGGCGAATCTCCACTATAGTCCGTGTATTTCGGATAACGAACTTGGATTCATGCAGTACTGACATCGTTCTGCGTCCACCAGCGCCACGCTTAGTTGTGAATGGCTTGCAGCAAACCTAACCTTCGTCGCCCGTGCGATGTCAGAAACACATGCATCGCCGTCATAGAGTGCTAGAAGAACGGCAAAAGGTGTACACCCTTTATTGGGGCGTTCTGTACCTAAGACAACAGCTGTGACTTTTCAGACCAACTAATGCAGCTTGAGGAGGATTGCGGGCTATTGCACGTGTGGTGGTGAGCAACGTAGTACGTGAGTGCTGCGAGATCACAGCCCGGATTTAACGAACACGGCAGAGAATTGCATTGAAAGTCGACATGCTTGCAAGGACGATGACATTACGAGACCCAACCACAACTCGATCCACAGCTGTGAGCCCACGGGCATTGCGTCCTGCTGCAGCTTGTCTGCGTATCTTGTCCTCATCCAGTCGCACTTCGCCACTTGCATTAGCACTGGTTCTAGAACCATGCTTAAGGGGCCTCAAACATCTCTGATAGGATCAAAGGGTCGTGTTTCGTCCCTCGCGTCTTGTGGCTTCTCAGGATCGTTGGCTAGATTTTGTGGGCTATCGGCATTGCCGGCGGGTTTCTTCTCACGTCTCACTTCACTGAGTCAGTCGTGATACGGTGCAGCAATGAGGATAGTGTTTACATGTCTGGTGAACCATGTCAGCACGGTCATGGTATACACTCTCGCTTATTTCTATCCCCCTCCTCTTCTGGAATCTTTCTTTGACACGCTTCCATGATTCGTCCTTTTCATCGACTTCTAGCTTGTTATAAGTCAACTTTGGGTACTTCTGGAGCAGTACTCGGATCTCCTCATAGACATATCCCTACACGTGATTAACCACACATAGCGACACAACCTTACACCAACGTGAAACTTACATCGAAAATCCTCCATTGATTCTCGTCAAGCCCAGATGCCTTTTGAATATCTCCAAGCTTTTTCTTCGGTTTCGAAGCCGGCATTTTTGTGCCGACGAAGGTTTCTTCTCTTTTGCGTGTTCACCCCGCATTCTTAGCTGGTTTTCGCTAGCGCCTCGTCTAACTTGAACAGGTATGGCGGTCAGGGCATCTACCCGCGATAAACCGTGACTTGCCACATCTAGCCCAGCTGACTCACTCTAGGCTGGAGATTCAAGGCGGCTCCTCATGTTCTCACATTCTGTGATTTCCGTCTCCTCCTGCCCCCTCACACGAGGCAGCAATAGAAGTTCGTAAGACCTGGCCCGGCCTTGCCGCGACCCTCCCCTTGTCTCGTGGCATCGACTCTTGCCCAATCAGAGCAGACCGGGGGCACGCGCATCTGCCAAGACGGGGTCGGCAGCGTCGTTTCGTATGGGGCCAATTTCTCTCGGATCTTGTGAAATTTTGTCAGTCGCTGTCAGATTATGTGAAATCCTGTGGAACGCCACTAATCTTGCCGCTGCAACTCCTTATTATCGCGTGGTCTAAGCTCTGCGAACCCTAGGCCTGATCTGCGTCTTGATTTCATGCTGGCTTCTATTTCAATGCCTTATCTAAAGCTCCTGCTGAGCACTGCGCACGGGGTAGACATGTCGGTCTGTGATCATCGCACAGCCGTGTCACTAAACTGTTAGTACCAATGCGTTATGCTTTTGGACACACCGAGTCAGTCCGATTCCCGAATATGGTGTTAGGGAGCAGCCGGCTCGTATTCGCCGCCGTGCTACGCTTGGGCCATCGTACGACTACAAGGACCAGGCAGCCTTACCAAGTCAGATTAGCGCCATCGCTTCGAATGTAACGCCAAGACATGACTTCGAGCCCGTGCATCTGGCTGCCGTCATGAGCTAACTGATGCAGGAGTAATCGAGTAACAGGCATGTCGTCGGTTGTAAACAAGACGCCGAAGGCTGCATACACGCCTCTGACTCGATGCACAACTTTATCAGGGCTAGGCTTCTTAATAGAATCCTGTGTTCTTCGAGTTGCGCGTTGACTTTCCACAATGCTGCAAAGTAATATTGTCGCACGGTTGGGTGCGCGCATTGTAGACTGAAAATTAGGAGAGAGTGTATGTGTTGCATTGCTTGTAGCCTCCTAGCTGAGCTTATATAAAGGTCATCGCACGGCGTTAATAGTAACAAGGTTTCCGAAAGCGCTTGGCCTGCGACAAGTATTCTTTCCAACAGTCGAGGCGGGTAGAAGTCAGCAGATAGCCGTACCCGCACGCTTCATCTGATCATTATTTTGATCTTAGGCTTTGCTCTCACCCGCTCTTAACACTCTTCAACAAGTTGCTTGGGATCGTCTTGGCACACAGCTAGCCGGAGATGCAAACAGAGATCATGCGGCCTTGAGAATGATTGAGAAAGTCATAGTGGGCAATGCATAGGTGCATGGGATCACGGGTGTTCTGATACAACAAGAAAGCAATAGCAAGGATGAAAATAGGGGGGTCATCATGAAGCCCACGCTGACCTTGCTTCCACATAATTATAATAGTCTCAGTACAATGCGTAAAACAATGAACAGCTTATGATTAGGCACTATAACATAGCGAGTTGTAGATTAATACTGTTGGTCTAATAACGTACATCTCCGCAGCATAAAGGAACGTGAAAAGGAGAGGCATGCGAACAGGCTGATTACCACAGCGAACTGAGAGACTTCTAACTATTCTTGATCAAATCCCTGGGTGCGACATAGCTGCTTTTGCCACGCCAACAGTAATAGACACAAGCTAATGCAGTAAAACAGGGGAATATGACGATAGTCCAGTTCATCTCTGCGATCGATGGCATCGGTCGGCTGGGAAAGAACAAAAAAATGATAGCAAACAAAAGGTAACAGATGGCATATCCATAAACATACATAGCCCATTTGCCGAGGTTATATGGCAAGGGCACATGGAGTCTGTTATGCCATCGCCTCCACAGCATGCAGCTGATGACGATGATGTAGGAAGTATAGAGACTGATGGTAGAGAGGGAGACGATGATGTTGAACGCAATCGTGGAGAATATAGGAATGAGACATAACAGCGATGCGACAAAGAGCGTGAAACCCACCGCATTTAGGGGGATTTTACGACCTGGGGGTACCTAGATAGATTGTCAGCTGACGACATTACAAATTGAAAGACGAGTCTTACGCGAGCTAGCCATGGCGAGAACGGGAGCCCGTTGTCACGAGCGAAAGCAAAAAGCTGGCGTGACGTGGCTGTCACTTGGTTGACCAAGCCAAGGAAAAGCATCAGACAAACGAACGCTGCCATGGAAGATGTAGCGGGCTTCGACTCAGTGGCGTCATATAGAACTTGGATCCATGGTTGGCCGAACGGGGTGGAAAGAGAAAGCGCCGTGTGGTCGCTGCCTAGCGACCAATAGACAATAACAACCATAACCAAAGCTGTTAGCCCGTTGATAACAGCTGAAACCACTATAGCTTTTGGCTGAACCTTGGCGGCCTCTTCTACTTCCCTCGGCTAGGTGGCAGGCAGAATCGAGGCCTCCCAAAGCGAGTATTGGACCGAGAATACCTACAGCGGTAGCAAAGCCTCTGTTTCCCCAGCCACTAGGATCTTCGAATTCGGTCCACACATACTTTAGATCGGAACGTGGGCCCATGACCAATAGTACGGCGATAAACGCAATAAATCCGCTGAGTTGAAGGCAACACGCCCAGAATTCCCACTGCGAAAATCTTTTTGAGGGAACAATGTTCCACAAAATTGATAGGATAATGACAACGATGGAGAGAACTGTAGTGTGCCAGCTTTTCGCCTCGTAAGACGGTTCGTTCAGTACAACCAGGCCTTGAATTTGTCCTGCGAGCGCGAAAGCTGTGCCAGCCACACCAGCTTGCCATCCAATGACGCATAACCACCCTAAGATAATTAGTTAGTACTGATCTTCTGGAGGTAGAATAGTAGATGTATACCAACGATGTAACTGAAAAGATGCTGGTAAGCTTTCGGCGCTAATTCTGAAACCCAATGATATTGCCCACCGCTAGTTGGAGCCATTGACACCATTTCTGCAAATGAATTCACGACGCATAACATGCCCGTAATGGCAAAGATAAGCATCCAAATACCACCAGCTGGGCCACCATTCTGCAAAGATATAGTGATACCGCTACAAGGGAACAGATGTTAGTCAAATCTTGCTTCCAAATCAATGTCGCAGTACAAGTGGTGTTCGTAGTCGGACTTACATTAACGAATATATCCACGTGTTGCCGAGGACAATACAGAACCCGACAAGGGAATTAAATCCGAAGTTTCGCTGGCCGGTTTGTAAGCGCACCGGATATTGTTGAGCGGTTTGTATGGACTTACCTCAAATACCGGTTCCTTTTTCATCCGTTTCATATCTTTCATATCTTCTTCGTGTGGACCAGGAGTAGTTGTCTCTTCCATATTTGCTTCGACGGAATGCTAAGTATAGGACAAAACTCTATTGCCGCCTGGGAGAGATTTCAAGCGCCCGGGTATACTCAGGACCATTCTGTGGCATCGGCGCCTCTTAAATATTGCACACGAAAAGCCCGCCGGCGACTGCGGCAAGCTCAAGGCGCTAACACATTTTAAAACCAAAGGAATCGCTTCGGGACACTCGGCACAGATCCCATTTACGGTAAAACACTAGGTACTAGTTCGCCTATGCACGCTGAAATGACAGTCACAGCTTCCCTGTATGTCGTGCGGTTGTATACCCATGAGCTTAGGCCAAGCTTGCAAAACCCGTCGTCATACAGATTCTCTCATTGGGTGGAACGGCCTATCGGGAGGGGTAAACTGGACGTGCAGCTATCATGCCTAGGCGAACGGCAGCACTGAGCAATATGAGGAGCGGTTCCACCACCGTCTCTGGGCCTTCTAAATGGAGGAATCGATGCGTCGTGCTACTATTACGAGGCGTCAAACGTCCCTAGATCAAAGGAGGCTAGAAGATGGCAGAACACTTCGCCAAACCGAAATCGGTGCCGTAACGTTGCGTCTCATTCTGACTTTTTATCTCATCTTTTCGATTTTAGCGTTAATGAAGCCCTCTCTCGACCCTTGAATATCAACAGTGTTTCACAGTATAAGTGCATGGACTGGAGATGTAGATACGTCCCGCACCCGGTTACAGGGATCAGACCCGGAAATCAACTACGAATGACAATATTAATGACCGAGTAACATAATCTGCACTGCAGGGGCCACGCGCATTTAACTGGGCTCCTTCTGGTTGTGATATCTTGGCTGCAACTTATCTCAACCCGTTCTCTACATACCCGTGTTTCTAGCCTTCTATTTCACTCTTCTACCGCAAGAAATGATGTCCCCATTCAACCCTTCTCACGTTAACGGCACTCGCTTCGCACGCTACACAGAGGAAAATCAAAGCGCTCCAGCTTGGATCGCCTCGATTACACTATCGATTTGTGCTTTCTTCGTCCTCGCTATTCGTCTCATGGTCTTGAAGCGAAATTCATATGGCGTAGACGATCTTGTTCTTGTCGGAGCCTACGTATGTTTTAAGCGATCTTTCGCCGCCACTCATTCAATATTGTGCATTGGCTAAAGAAACCGCAGCTCGCAAGTTTCGCTATGTGGGGATTATTGTTTGCGTCTTATTGTCTCGGCCTTGGACAGTCGTTCAAGATTCTGGATGATGCGAAAATATCAAGCATGCAGCAGGTGGGTAGTGATCTCTTGTCTGGTAACGCTCAGTAGGAAGGACATGCGCTAATTTTCCCGACAGTTGTTCTTCACCAGCCGAATCATGCTCTACATTGCGTTAGCCTTATCGAAGATCTCTATACTCTTCCTCATCCGCTCAATCTTTGGGCCGGTAGCCCTCCTGCGGTGCACAACCAATGTGGTCATCTTTGTTGCTTCCATATGGGGTTTGGCTAGCGTTGTTGTGGTCCCTTTGTGTTGTCCACCTGACAAGATTATACCGAGAGCCGACAAAGGCTATTGCACTAATTCAGTGAGTTGTTTTATTCTACCACCACTAGTCTCTGATTGCCTAGTTTCTGCTAGACACACCTGCTGACCGTTGTCTCAGGTTCCGTGGCTGAGGGCTGTTACAGGAGTTGATATGTTCACTGAACTTGTGATCGTGATTTCACCAATATTAGGCTTATACAGTCTTCAAGTGTCCTCAGGAAGAAAAACTTCGATTTTTCTAGCATTCCTACCTAGATCTCTGTACGTGTCATATCATAAGTAAAGTATGCACCAGTACTGGTGGAATATTTGCTAAGAATTGTTAATTGCAGGAACATCATACCTTCTCTCGGATACTTATTCGCTCAATCCAAGTTCATCAAAAATCAGCAGCCAGCGATGAGCATCGTCCCGACCGTCCTTTGGCAGAACGGCTTCATCTTCTATAGCCTCATATCCGTGACGACACCATTGTGCCGGAAGTTCGCTCGAGGATTCGGGACAGATGGATTATCTTTGGGCCAAGGATACACAACAACAGAAATAACAGTACCAAAGCCGTTGCAACAGAGCTATGAGATGCTGTCGCTGTCAGTATCATCAGAGGACCAGAAGGTCTTTGGCGTCAAGAAAAGTGGATCGATCGTGAGCCAAAGTTCTCGACAAAACTTGATTTCGCAGGGACAAGAAGTTTCAAAAAAAGCAAGATTAGAAGAATGAGATTAGGCAAGACTGTAGTTCTCGTTTATGCTGCTACAAACATATAATATAACAGCTTTCCAAGCTTGCTCACCTCATCCTTACATTCATTGGCGCTAATCTCATTTCAACTCGCTGGAAGGTTGATCAAGTTGAAAGCACACATGAGTGAACGCTCGTTATTGCATGAGCTAATATACGCATTTGAAACGGAAAAAAGTTCATGGAGCCTGCATACAGGTAACCAGAGCAAGATGATCTAAAGACAAGGGGAGAGTTATATAAGTGAGGATTGTGATTACGGCCACTATATTGCAAGGTGTGAGCGGTTTCCTCGGTACTTCCAGGCGAGAAGGCGAAGAAGGCAGATGAGAGAGACTTGTTGTACAAGTAAACACTGGCTAGCTCTAGCCAATCGATGATAGAGGACTTTACAACGTTTGAAATGAAGCTAGCATAGCACAGCAGTGCCGCCAGGCACCAAGACACATCAAGTGCGAGCCAGCCGAGTACCGCGCCCTAGCTGCAGCACTGGGCGTGCGAATCGAAGGACGATAGATGACGGCGCCTACACTCAGCAGCCTCGCGTTCCCGTCGCGACCAAGAGCGCGCTGGGAAGTGACAGCAGGGACAAGGCTGAACAGCTGGCCAAGCCGGTCTTCTGTGTGGAAGGCGGACCTGTGTCAGCACCAGAAGCGTCCTCGCACAACCAGAACCAGAGGAAGGCTTTGCCCCTGGTTAGCGGCATGGCTGCAGAAAGGGAGGAAGGGGGCCGCAAATCTCAGCACTCTTTCGCAGAAATGCCCGAACAACGAGCCAGGGCTATGTAGGAGAGCCCCTGCCGACACCCAGCACAGCCTGCTCGTCTGAGAGGACTCGAAGCATGGACCGCAAAAAGCGGTGAGCGTGGGACTAGCTAAACAGGAAAGCCACCGGCGGTGCCCACTGCCCATGCCGTCTCCATTTCATTGAGTATGCATAGTACCTGCACGTTGTCATCCCTTGTAACGAGACAATCTCTGCCAGTGGATTGTACCCTGTACGTCTGTGAGGTCTTGCCATGTCTAGAAGATGAGTTGCTGCGTCCCGTGCTGTGCTAGCAGATCTTTCCGCGTCCTGGACCGGAAGCCTCGCGGTACACAACCAGTCGGGGGGCCGCGTTGGCAGCCTCGAGTCTGATGTGTCACGCTCGATGCCTGGACCATGCGTGCTAAACCAATGACCGATATCTGAGGCAGGTCTTCTGGTTATGTGCGTTTGCAGCTACGTGCAGGTCGCTGTCGGGCGGCAGATCGTTGTGCAGGAGAGTGTGAAGGGCAAGATCTGGCTTTGCCTCCTGCCTTTCCGCTTCATTTTTGCGAAGGTGGGCCGATGCAGGATACACACCAATTTAGCATAGAAGCCACTCGCCAGAACGTCAATTCTTCTACGTTGTTCATCTGAGAAGGAAGCATAGGTGATCGGCTTCGCCCACTTACTCCGGAGATATACAATTTCACTCGCCATTGCACACGCTCTACAGCAGAGTGCAAGCTACAATCAGCACGCTTCCGGCATATTCCTTACACGAAATCGCGCTGGGTACTTGTCAATAAGCTGTCTTCTATCTTATACCCAAGATATTCGACAAGAACAGAAGTGATCCGCTCTTCTGCCGCCAGACCTCCTCGTTCTACCCACTTGCTGCCACGACACATCACTCTGAAGTAATTCCCGAGACCGGCAGTCTAGCTAGGACTCAGACCCTCCAAAGTCGAAGCGCATGTTAGAAAATCTCAAAAGCTCAAAGCTAGAGTTGCACAACGTGTTCGATTAGGAATATAACCTTCCAGTAGAACCGATCTTCAAGCACTACCCTTCGTCACCCTACAAAACATAGGTATGAAAGGCGAGGACATTGTGTTCATTAAGAACGTATCTTCTACCCTCATTGCATCACCCTGCGGACCTTTCAACGAACCAAATCGATCTGAAGGAAATCAAACTCCAACATCTACGCTTCATGAACGTCTTCCACCAGTCAATTCTTCTAGCGGCGCTGCTGTACTCCCGGATCCGCAAGGTACTATGGATGTCAGCCCTCGTTCAGCACAGGCACAATTCGATATGTGTTCACATGGTGGACTCACAGATCACGAGAGAGGTTTCCCTGCTATTCCGGAACTTCCAGTTCGTACCAAATCTTGTATCTCTAGTTTAGAGAATCAGTACCCGCCATTGTCATCCCCAGTAAGTCGTCTCTGACGTGATATGGAGAATGATTCTGACATTCGCAACAGCCGCCTCCTCTGCCTGTATGTTTCTCGGTCCTCTCAATTTATCATCGTAAGCTGACAGCAGAAGTCGCAGCCTCCACCGCCTCCCAGAATGCCACCCTTCCCTAACATGGTCGGAATAGCTCCTACCGCTCCTCCCGCTCCATTACCACCACCAGTAAGTTCTACGTCTTCTCGGAGTATTTGATGCTGACCCTTCCAAGCCACCACCCCCACCACCCGAGCCGCTCCCTAGTGTAATAATGCCGGCTTTCAATCCTCCAACAGAAGTCGGCACATCGAACCAGTTCATCCAAGTGCAATATTCTAGCGAGTCCATCTCCGACTTTGCGGGCCGCGTAGTTCGTATCGCGCCCTTTCGGCGCAATGTCTTGATGACAAGACATCTGGCCCGCGTGGCAGATTACAAGGAGTTTGAGTGGCTTCTGAAACACGGCAGTTCCGAGATCTGGTACGAGAAACCTACCAAAGTTCAACTTAGAAGTATTAGAACGCTCGAGGCAAACCGATGGGCGCCGGATGAACTACTTGCCCTGCTCAACGCACGGCCAGTCAGCCTGGAAACGCCCAAGGTGTGGGCATCAGCGGCTATGACGACACCGACAGATGATGATATCTGTGAGTGCGCTGCTGGACATACCACTGACGATGGCTATACTGAGACATCGCATGAATGCACCGACGCAAAGTCAGAAGTACTTAAGAGCACTCCGCTCGTCTACTATCTAGTCTTCAGCACTTGGCAAGCCAGCGACCCTTTCATCCATGGTGCCCACTTTCATAGCCGCCAGATCTACAAGCTTGTCAAATGCGGTAGTCGCGAGGCTGCCGTTACTGAAGCGTTCTATGCGGCCGGAGTTAATGGCTGGAGTCTCGCTTTCAGTTGCGTTATGAAAATAGGTGAAGACTTTGAAGAAAGATCTGAGACGGCCAAAAAGATCAATGAGCTGTGGATGCTGGCTGAAAAAGACGACGATGAAAAGACCATCAAGATTTTTTACTAACTAACTGACGAACTAACAAAACGAGCAGCGCGTTTTCTGGGTTTCGTCTACTTTGAACTTCTACACATCTTCTCAACAACGAATCTTCTCCTCTGCAAATCTCCAACTCTCAGCACTACCATGACAACACCCACATGTGGCTACCGACGCAGCTAGCAAAGCCTCGAGGTGGACACGACCAGCGCTGCCGGAACGGACCCACTTATACCTTGTACCACCTCTGACGCATATCATGGAACATATGCACAGCCTACCGATATGAGCAACCCAACCCAAGGTGCATATGCTGGATGTTACATTCTTTGCCTCCACCAGTTCGTCCTGCGTCCAGTACAACATTGCCGCCTGGCAACAATATCGTCGAGTCGAACAAGAACCAGAGGATTCCTTTTTGACTCTAACCATGGCAAAGTGCAGGCTGCGGTCATCCCCAATCATCGGTGTCTGCGAGAATAGGCGTGTCGCGTGTCGCACGGGGCTACTGCTCTCATATCTCAGCTCTTCATGTGTGGCTGCTGTCTCTTCTGTATCCCCATCACATTGTTTGTTTATCACGTCCATTTTTTTATCACGTCTATCTGTTTCCTCTATCGGCATTGTAATTGGTGATTATGGTGTTTTTGGCGTTGGATTCGGGATACGTGTAACGCGGTACAAGGATGAAGATTGGCGTTTGGTATACGCTATGGGATTTTAATGTGGACATCAATGTCAAGATAGACATGCTTTATGGGTTCGGCGTTACGAAAAGGGTGCATCGAATATTGGTGGAGTACATGGCACATGGGTATAACAATGTTTCCGTGTCATTCCATAATTGCTAAGGCGGACAAGTCTTCTTTTGGTATGCTATTCAGATGCGAGGTATTGCTTAATCGCTGTGGTTTCCACCTAGGTTAATGCATACTGGAGGTACATGGAGCGGTGTGTCGATTGGATAAAGTCAAGTTGAAGAAGGGTGCCGTATAGTTTCAAAATTGTTTGTTTGACCTGTTCTACGTGGACTCAAATTGCTGGTTCTGTCCGGTGTTACATGGTCTTTGATTCTAGCTCATACAGATATCGTTACACGAACATCCGCAGTTGTTCCTACAGCAAATCCTGGTGCTATAATGTCTTCTTCGCCACAGGCTCCGGTTCTTGGAAGACATTTCATGACCACGCTGAAGTGCACGGTTTTGGGCTCTACATAGGCGAGGATGTCAAGAGTGGTGAATGTATTCGCGAGCAAACTAGTGAAATCAGCTTGGTCAACGAGAGCGATCGCTGCGTGACGATATATGACTATCGGAAGACGGTGTACTCGTTTCGATCAGACTTAGGTGAGCCTGCACATTATACGGATGCTGGTCAGATTACTAATTCACAGTGTAGAACAAGAAGTCAATGTTACGTATATAAGTGAGAGACAGTCAGGCGTGGGGTCGGTATAGATGTCGAAAAAGAGTCGTGCACGTACGGGTGTTGACAAAACGAGAAATTGGCCTGTTACCAGAGGCAGGAATGTTAGATAAGACATAGTCATATGTGCAAAGAGAGTACACAGAGACAGAGCAGGCAGCTAGCTACGCTGTAGAGGCTCGAGCCTTCGTTCAGGAGAAGGAATTTTAACGTTTAGAGGTCTTCAAACATATAGGCTATCATAGTTCGCTACAAGATCTTCGGAACACCACAGTCAGATCAGAAGTTAACGCTATAAAACGTGAGTCCGAGGCATGCAATGTTCCCATAGCCACACAGCCACCACGTGAGGAAAAGGAGGATGATGTAACAATGCGTAGATACAGTAGATAGGTCTGTAGCTATAACATAGCTCAAGAGAGATTACAGAGAGCTAGCCCCAGTTGAGCAGAAGGTGTCAAAGAAGATGCCAAGCCTAAATAATAGTTGCAGCCATCTACCTAGCAACGCAGCATGCGAGCCTAGACGGACGACAAAGTATGCTCGCGGGTACAAAGAAAACCCCACCAGTCTCCAGTATTGTGAGTGCTTGACGATTTAAGAGAAAATCTATAACTCTGATTAACAGTCTTCATCTCCCGTGCAGCGGGCCTGCAAGGCGACTCATCCTCGCGAAGCGAACCTAACCTTTTACCCTTTTTTCATTCCTCCTACCTGTTTATCGATGATAACAAAGGGAGCGTATATTACAACGGTTAGGTCTTTGTTTTGCTACCTGTGCGTAGCTAGCACTTTCTTCTCCTTTTTATTTTATCTACACGTGGTTTATCTCTAAACCTCTTATAAGATCACCATAGAGTTAAGAGAAGCTTGTTAGCTTTTATTAAGGAGACCTGATATAAAAGCAGCAAAGTTAACGATATTGGCAGAGTTGACGGAGTTGGCAATCTTGACAATCTTGACAAAGTTGACAGATTTGACAGAGTTGGCAGGATTGGCATATCTATTACCGTTTTGCGCCCTTGTCACCCCTGGTTCGTGTTGCGGGACATGGTTATGAACACATTCTTCCACTCTAGCAGGTCTCAAGACGCGCTAGGCCGTCACAGGCCACTCGCAAAGCGGCGCAACAAGACGCGAAGACACGGCAGCGATCTTGCCTTGGCAGGAGTTCGTGCCGCCCTCTAATTTGCCCTGATCTGGGGGCGGTTGAAGTCACGCAGCAGTAGCATAACGCACCAATATTTCCTTTACAGCAACTTGGGGGCGACGGCATAATCGATTCTTGGATCGCTGAGCGCTTTCGTGTTGGTAGACACAGCAGCCACACGTATCTGGCACCAGGCGAGAAAACTTTCAAGAAGATGGACTCAAGGCAACTAGAGTTACTAGGATTCTTAAACCAGGCTTCCACCAACGTCCGTCTACAAGTCGCGTGTCTTCGCTCCGAAGCAGGGTCCATGTTGGCGCTGACTGACAAGTTCCTAAAAGAGCTAGTTCGGCGTGTCGGGATGTGGTGCCCACCAGAACCTGCATGTACAGGCCAGTGCCAGTTTCTGCGCTTTGGGTATTTAGATGAGAAGTTTCTCAAGTGCACCAATTCCCCGATCGTATCAAGGAAGCGCAGAAAAGGCAAGTCGCTGAACAAAAAGCAAGTTTCACGTGGAACAAAACACAGCTACGTGCGTGGGTCTTGCTATCAATCACCAGCCGCTAATATCTTGGTGTAGATTCGCGACAAGAACTCGATCAAGCACTTCAGGAACTTCAACCTCAAGTGAGAGATATCCCAAATCGCGATGCCAAAATGCAGGAAATTTTTTCCAATCATATAAAGTCGACCTTTAGCTGTAGTGGGCAAATCTACTGCAACGGCGACACCACAATGCTCGATCCTGCTAATCTATCACAATCGTCCGCCACCTTGCCTGTCTTGGCTGGTTTGAAGAATGGCACAATAATGCCAACTCGAATAGAAGTTCAAGCATCGCATTGCCATCCATGTACCTCCATTACGGGACCTTCCAACGGTCCTACAACAAGTGCGTCTCCCAGGAACGTTGAGCCTCGGCTACATCCTGCCCATCTAGGTTCCACGTTTTCGGAATGCGTTCGTGATGAACTCCTCAGGTACATTCAATACCTCTTAGGAGACGTCATCATAGGGTGCGACATGCCCGACAGCCAGCAGGTCTTGAGTCTGCATATGATGCAAACTTACATCAGCTTGTACTGGTACCACGTCCACCCACAACTACCCATCCTCCACAGGCCAACCTTCAATACAAGCACCTGCTCCAAGCTCCTGTTGGTCGTCATCATGTGTCTTGGAGCGTGCTGTTTGGGAAAGAATTCTAGTCAGGAGCTGGCTAACTCGTTGGCTTGGGAAATGCGCTATGAACTTCTTAAGGAGGCTGACTCTAGTCCGGATGGCCAGCTCTGCGCTCTGCAAGGGCTACTTCTTCTCGAAATCTTTGAGAAGAGATACTCGACGCGTCGACTATACGATCGTGCACGCGACTACAGTGGCAAGATACTAGATCGGATGAGGCGCTTAGGTTTCTTTGAAGAACATCCGATCCCAGAGAGTGTTACTAGCAACGAGTCCTGGAGAACCTGGATCAAGGCCGAGGCTACTAGGAGATTGGTGTTCGCGGCCGTTTTGATGGACCGTATCGACACTGTACAACTTGGCTCTACCGCCAACGTTAGAAGCCCGGAGATCAAACTTTGCCTTCCTTGTGCGGAGGACTTATGGGCCGCCCCGTACGATTCCTGGGTAAACCGAATTCAGCCTTTAAACAATACTAAGCCAGCATTGTTTGTTGAAGGTCTCCGGAAGATGATGCTTCGCGAGCCAATACAGATCAGCTCGTTTGGGCGAATCGTACTCATGGCGGACTTACTTGCTGTTCTATTCGGATCGGAACAAAAAAGCATGCTCCTCGCACCATTTCCTAAGACAGCAGCAGAAATACGTGAAGAGTGGCGAGAAAAACTGTCACCTGCCTTTGACTTCTGGAAGCAGGACTTCGACAATGCACTGAACCGATCGGAGAACCGCCCTGATTCGAATCCATACAGGTTCTCGGGTGGTACTGACGACGACAAGGTCCTCGAATCCCGGACTGTCCTCTACCACCTGGCACATATGGCCACGCACGTCGATATCGCCGATTGCCAGATTTATGCGGGTGCTCCCAGACTCCTCGGGAGATCAATACTTCCGCAAGACTACCACGGCTCGCAACGCCGCATGGAAGCGTGGGCTCCCACTGCCCACGCCCGGCAGGCCACCCTCCACGCCCTCTGCCTTCTTCGCAGTGTTATGCTCGCACCCCAATACCCCAGCGCCGTTCTCTCCTACTCCGCGCGCAATGACCACCTTCTATATCGCCCATGGGCGCTATACTTTGCCACACTCGTTGTCTGGTCGTACGGCTTCGCGCTCGATGGCCCTGTCAAGGAGCCATACCAACTTCCGAGCTATGACGATAAAGTCTGGGATATGGTACTCTACCTCAACCGCTTCCGTGGTGTTGAATCACCTGAGGACTTGAGCAAGATATCTAATCGCAATGCTTGCTTGGGGTTGCTGATCATCATGAAAGACATGTTCAAGCAAACCAGATGGGAGCTGCTGCAGGGGGCAGGCGAGCTGCTGACTGGATGCATCAAGATGTTATCCATACATCAAACCGAGGAGTAAGCACAGTATTGGACAACAAAATAAAACAAGATACTGCATGTTTGAGTGAGGTGAAATAAGCTGATGCCTTGGGAAGCACATTGCTGTCAACTACAATAGCGACTCGGAAGATTTGTATACAAAAGGTTGATGTAGATACATACGCTAGCCTCAAGTGCAGTCAACATACAGAATATAGCTTTTTCTAATACGCAGGCATACTCGCCGATCCGATGAGAAATACACCCGTGATTCGATAACGTTACGGTATGGGCATCTTTCTGCAGAAGATACAATTCTCATACCAATGTCAGTGATGGCATCAGCATACCTCTTCATGTGCACTAGTTTCTCTTGAGACAGAAGAGATGTAATATAGGCTCAAGTACGTGCAGAATCCGACAGAATCGACATGTGCACTTTGGGGAGAACTCTGAGTGCAACTTGGTGCCAATGCTGACATGCTATAAGCCATGGGGGGTTATCATTATCTTTTCCGTCTAGAAGGTTTCTCAACACGTGTTAAGTGCGATGTGGAACAACCTCGTTCAGTAACATTTGTAACGGTTTGGGCCTTGCCCAGATCCACTCTAGTACGAGTTAGGATAAGCTCATGTACGGTCATCTATGTATGTAGCTTAGCCCACCTCAGATAGTTAATTCAGCGCAGTCCTCCCCCTCTCACACCGTCACAACATTGCATACCCTGGAACCACTGCCTCTCTGCCCTCTACGCTTCTTGCAGTTCCAATTGCCTCTAAAGTCGCCACCACTTTGGTAACTATATCTATCGTTACAATTACGATATTCCCCTTCTCTCATCATCTTGCCAAGCTCTTCAGGACTTTTATTCACTCGCACCTTGGGCTTGCTAAGCTCGACAGGGAGCCGTGGGTGTGCACCGTCTTTGCAGCCCTTTCCCTCAGGATAGAATCCGCTGAGGTAGAAGGGACATAGCTTCTCCTTCTTGTTGTGTTGAGCGCGCAATCTGGACCAAGCGGACAGAAGCCACTGTCGTAGGTTGAACACGAGGGGCGCTTGGCCTCGGGGTCGATGTGTAGGTAGAGACAGTCGTCTCCATCAGAGCACGTCTGGGTTCGGGCGTAGCATGAGCACTCGGGCATTTGTCGTAGGTTATACACGTGTCGATACCCGCATGTCTCGCCCTTCTTGCAAAAACCGCGTAGCCAATGTCTACATACGCGACTGGGATATGTTAGCTTACGAATGTGATGTATACTTTACCGCCAGATTACATACTTGTAGGACGACGAGTCGTTGTGTTTGTTCGGGCATACAATGTTATCCTGAAAGTAATCCTGAGGGTACGCATTGTATACCGGGCGGTTGTGATTAAGGCCAAAGTCATATTCGCGCTGAAGGAACTTGTTGAACTTGAAGGTATGCGGTGTTTCTTGCGCCTTCTGCGCTGGTGCGTGCGTTGGCACAGGATTGATAACCTCAGTCATCGCGACGAACTGCAACCATCTCGTGAAAGCGAGCGGTGTGTGGTAGGTGTAAAGAAAAGAGTTGTCGTTTTGCGTCGTTGATGTAACGTCGCAGGTGTCAGAAGTGGAGTGGCATCACCGCCAAGATCAAAGGACGCGATTGCACGCGAACGCCAAAGACGGTGCTTGACTTCTTTGTTGGATCACCGTGCACTCGCCCATCCACGTCTCCACCTTACCGTATGTGTCTTACGTGGGGTCCATGTTCCACTCAGTCTTGAGTTGCTCTAATCCTTCCACTGCATCTCCATTTCCTACGTGCTGTCGAACTGCTAACGCGGCTCCTGCCATGAACAGTATCAACACTGTACCAGTCAACTTCACTTCTGCTGGTGAAGGATCAACGATCAAACTCCGCCTTCTCTAGGAATAGGGTTTGTGGTCTGCCATGCGCGATCCCTGATCAGAAGAAACTAGGGCCTCAAGCAGCATCAAACAGGCATTGCTTGCTGAGATTCTTCGAAAGACACTACATCAAGGGATCATGCAGGCTCACGTGTGCGGAATTCAATGTGATTGGCAGATGCGCCTCGACATGCTATAGGCCTCGCAGACATTCAAGTCGCACGTTTCTTCGCGTGTCGAAGCAAGTTAAGCTGGTTAAGCTAGCGCCTATAGTTTGAAGGCTTTGCGCCGTCCGTTCTCCTGGCTGAGACGGCTTATCAGAGTCGGTTTGACGTGGCGAGATCGGCCATTTATATCCCACGCTTTGCGAGAGAATCGCGTTTCTTCATACTGAGATTTGTTGGGTCACCATCCCTGAAGACCAATCTCGCACCGTCCACCTACGCGCAGCCGTGCCGGCCAGGTGAGGACACAGTTTTGACACGTCTCCACGACGTTTTCTATTGGAGACTAACAGCTACTAAGTGGCGCTGTCTTCGAGGCTGCGATGGGATGATTGGTCCGCCCCACGGACGTTCGCATACACCAATGCATTCAGGTTCCTCCCTCTCTACAACGCTGGTGCAGACTCCACAGCAGAGCTCCGTGAACGCTGCTTCTACACTCTTCTTCCTCGTACGGGCGATAACACCAATGCCCTAACATGCTACTCTCTCCATTCTAATCCGCAAGAGAGGCCTGGGGAGAGGCTTTGCACGGTATGCTCACTTCTAGCGGACCCTTCTCCCAGAAGAAAAAGGTTGCTTGACGCATCCAATCGGCATGTTTGTGGCAGAGCTCGGCGTCAAAATAATAGATGAATTTGGCGGCGATGAATTGCATCTCAAGGTTGGCAAGGCTATATTTCCAAGGTCAGAGCCTACAAGCATGCGGTAGGGGCGGTCTAACCTTTTCCCAATGCAGTCCCTAGGCCCATACGAAAAGGGCTGATGCACAGCCGTTTTGTCGGCCTCGTACGGCTCCTCGCCCAGCCAACGCTCGGGCACGAAGCAGTAGGGATCCTTGAAATGTTTGTCCGAGGTGTACATGGCTCAATGCGACACGTATATCGTAGACTATTTCCGTTAGCGTGCCTGGCTCGGGTCACAACAGTCCACTCACCCCTCCTGGAATCGGCAATCCACAAACAGTCGCACCCTCAGACGGCACCAGCCGGGCCGAGCCCGTGGGCGTCGGAGGATACAACCGGAGTGTTTCCTTGATACAAGCCGAGAGGTAGCCGAGACTCTTCAGCTCCCTCGAAGTCATCGTAGGCGTCGTCCCGTGGAAAGCACTTCGCACCTCCTTGGTCAGACGTGCCATCGCTTTTGGGTGCTTTAGTAGCAGATAGACAAGGCCAGACAGCGACGTTGCAACCGTCTCCGTTCCTGCGACCATAAGGACGAAAGCATTCGAGTCGATCTCTTCCTTGATGAGGTGTTGGCTCTGCTTTTAGTTCTCGTGTAGGAACTTCCAGATATCTCGTTGCTGGGGCTCGGCCGCGAGCCGGTGGCTAACACGTTCCTCACAGAAGCGGAAATGCTCAGCATTCTTCTTCCGGATCAAGCGCCCAAACAAGCACCCTGCTAGGGCTCGCACAGGCGGTACCAGCTGGCCGAGGGCGTTCATTCTCGCGTCGATTTTGATAAAGTCGAACATTGCCCGGACCCAGGGACAGTACTCGTCCTGCTCAAGCATGCGCAGGGAGTCTCCGAACACGAGTTTACTCATAATGTCAAAGGTTGTAAAGTTGAGTAGGCGTACGAGATCGACATTTCCGCCCACAGATTCATGCAGCCTGAGGACGAGGCAGTCAACGTGGTGCTGGATGAGAGTCTCATGCGCCCGTAGAGCGCCGTACGAGAAGGCCGGTTGGAAGAGCTGGCGCATACGATCGTGCTCCACGTCTGGCGCGTCAAACAGATTGTAGGCTTCGTTCGGGCTGTGCACATACTTGTCCCAGTGTTTTGGGAGTGGCGTCCTCGCGACCCCAGGCTTCGCAGGGCGTCCATGGGTGTCTTTCATGCGTCTGCTCCGATCATACTCAGCTCGTCAGGGGCGATGCGAACAACGTCGCCATACTCGCGATGAACTCGTTGCAGAAATGCAACCTTCTGCCCGGTCCATGTTAGGTATAATGTTGGAAGTCCGGACACTGCACACCACCGTGGGCCCGGGAAGTGGCGCAGAGTGTGGAAGTACGTTCTATATACAGCCATTCTGACGCTGTTACACAGAGCCTAGAAACATCACTTAGACGTGCAAACGGGCAGGCGTACGTACGCACCAGTACGCTGAGGGCGAGGAGGACTCTTCCAGAGGTGGGCATGCCAGACAGCAAAACGCCTCGATCGTCGCTAGACATTATGCAGGAAAGAGTCTGGGTAGGCTTCGGTCGGTACAGCAGGAACGATAACACGAGCGGCCTCTGCGGTGTGAGTGTGTAGGGCGATCTAGGCAGCAAAAGAAGATGGAGAGTGCAGACATCGAATTGACGCTACTTTGTCTTCAAGCTACGCAGCGACGCCTGTCGATGGCCATGATGGACGAGACCGAGCCAGCTTCGCGCCGCGTACTGTCGAGCTCAGACTACATTGGGTGCGCTGGTTTACCGCGGTGCAGAAGCGTGGGTGAGCAACATCACATACCCAGTTAGAAGCCATCATGTTGTCAGCGCACCAGTTACCCTGTGCAGGTCATCATAATAGAATGAAGCCTCTATGCTTCGCTGCAGGTAGCGATACCGCTTGCGGTGAAAATACTTACCACGAGAACACTTACCGTGATAACGTTTACTGCGAGAACACTCACTGTGAAAATGCTTACAACGAATCCTCTAACAGCGCAGCCGCTTGCGACATCCTTGCCGCTCTTCGAGGGTTGAACCCGCCATGCTCTACGTCCGGCTCACATCACTCCAGAGCAGTCGTAAGGGCCAAGTGCTGACCGAACCCTACATCGCCTTGTCGATAGGCAGCAAGGCACAATTTGGAATGGCTGTGCAGCCGACAGCGAGGAAATGGTCGTCCTCAAGTACGAACACCCAGCCGGGCCCAGCAGACGCCAGCTGCAGAGAACGGACAACGGTCGAGTACAGACAACGGAAGAGACACACAAACACGCAAAGACGCCATGCGAGGCTCATCATACATCGTGCGGGGGTGCGACCATTGAGTGCGAGCCAGCCGACCACGGGCCGCCAACACCGTCAAAAGCAGGAATAGCAGAACGTCCGTGTGCCAAGACGTGAAGCGGCCCTTGAGCGATCACTCGGACGACGAGAATAAAGCAGCTGAAAAGCGCACCCAAGAGTGGGTCAACCGGCCAGCAGATGTCCGGCGGAGGGAGTCGGAGGAGCGCAAATATACTGCGAGACCACCCAACTCGTTCATGCTCTATCGTTCAGCATACATCCCAGTGGCAAAGGCGCGGTACTTTCAGCGTAAACAACAGAATCTCTCGGCTATTGTAGGTTGCAGCTGGCGCATTGAATCCCAGAAAGTGCGCCAGACGTACGAAGAGTACGCGAGGATCGAGCGCCACAACCACCACCAAGCGTATCCCGACTACAAGTTTTCTCCCAAAATGTCGACGATGAAAAAGGGAGTCACCAGGTCGGAGGAGCCGAAGACAATCTCTGAGGATCTATACAGCTGTGGCGACTGCCCGCTCGCGGCGGCTGCGAACAAGGGCCAAGATTGGGACACGACCTCGTGTCCCATCGATACGGACGCTTCTGTGCGATCAATAGCGCCTGATGCGTTCGCGGCATGGCTGCCAACCCTTTTGCCAACGCAGCCGGCATTGTGGCAATGCCAGTACGGCAACCATGAAATCCACTACCAGGTAGCAGGAAACAACGTTCTCTGGCCGAGTGTAGTGCCTACACCACTGTTTCTGTGGCCATGCGGCGTATCGAGAGAGCCCTCAATGGACAGCATGGCTTTTCCGACAGTGCCAAATACAAACGGCCTGCCTGTTGCGAACCCGTCGTGGAGCGGGGCAGAGATGCTGGCGGGGGCCGGCGTCAACTACGCGATGCCCGCCCATGATCCAAGCTACTGTGGCTATCCGTATCCCTTGGGCGAGCCCGCCGCGCTGCCCTGAGCCAGCTCAGAGCAGGTGCGCGCACCTGTGAGCTCGTTCACGACACTACTCGCCAACCTAGACATGCTGTCTTCTTAACCCAAAAAAAGATCGTTTAGTTGGCGGGATAGAGGTCGTAGGGGTCCTGAGCGTTTTCCGCGTTACGTCGAGGGTGGATGCGTTGGTCGGGTCGTCTGTTGCAGTCGTTTGCAACGCTTCGCACGTTTGGCTTCGCGGTCGCAGCAGCTGGCCCTGGCGCGATCACACGATCCGTTGGTTGCCGACTGAGGATGCGGGTCGCGATCTGTGCGCTTCAGCCCAGGGTGACGTGCGCGTCGCAGCGCCGAATGTGTAGCGATTCGTCGGGATGGTGGTTGGAAGTGACGCGACGGTGACGACGGCAGTATTGTTGGTCGCGAGTTACGATCGGTGCAACGGTGTCAGCGGAAAGAGGTGACAACGATGAGGAACGTCAGGGTCCACAGCCGGGCTTTGAGAAGCCCCAAGCGCTTGGCGGAGACACTGCACCAAGAGCGACATCTCGCGGCGGAAGGAGACAGGCACGAAGACTCTAGAGAAGGGCTTGGGCACGTTGAAGGCTTCACGAGACAGCCCGCAGCAGAACATTGCCATTTACGACCACCCATGCCATTGCGCAGTCACAGACTGTCACAACAGGAAGCTTTGAGGATCTTCAGGGACGCATCCGCAAGATCCAGAGACGAGCAACCTTGGCGGAGCACTATATTTGCGGGAAGCGCCTGACAACTAGCAGGCTCAACAGCCCCAAGCATCACCAGAAACGGCACAGCGGGAAGTATGTAGAGGCTCAGGGCCGAGTTGCAGATAGAAATTGATACATGTCTGCGATAGCGGCTCTTGGTGCACGTTGCGCTCAACGTGTTGATCTCCTTTCGTTGCCTGTGTACTTGCCTGTATCTGCTCCGCGGAGCGGAGTGCGGAGCCACAGGTTCGTTATCACGTGCGACAGATAAGTAGTCTTCACTGCGCTGAGAGACGGCCTCCTGTCGGCCGGAACAAGCGCGGGTTGGACGAGAAGAATACGCTCGTACTGCGAGGGCCACCATGCCAGCCTTACGAACATCATCACTCTCGTTGTCATCACTCTCGTTGTCATCACTCTCGTTGTCATCAAATACCGTGCCGCATTGTTGCAGGGCGTGCTCCACTTCATGTCAGGGTAAGCTTTTCCGTGTTGATTACGCTTACGTCTCACGTTCGACCCGCCTGTAGGGTGATAAACTACGATTTGGAGGCAGTACACTCTCATGCGCTTGCAGCTTCCGGTTTCTGTAAGCAGGCGACTCTTGGTTTCATGCTCAGCCCTTCTCGTTTAGTGATGGCCTTACCCAGATAGTGCTAGCTTTTACTAGCACTACTATGAGTCAACCCGCTGCGTGAAACTCGGACCAATGGGTTTGAAATATCTACAGAGTCTAAGCCTTTTAGAGCAAATGTCTACCAGAAAATCGATGCCCCGTGCAGGGAGACAAATAAGCCGTGTGTGCAAAGCGGAAACTGCAAGTGCATGGGAGTGTACCAAGCAAGCACAAGGGCGGGCCTACTCTGAGCGCACGGTTCAATGCTGGTAAGCCGCACTTCGACAGTAGCTTATCCCGGCTAGCGCAGTCTGTCTGTCGTGAAGCGGGCAGTAAGGGGAAGTCGTGTCAACGTCAACCGTCAGCCTTCACGCCAAGCTAGCGCTGTTGTCGCAACATGAACAAACCTCAGAGCGACGAAGTCGATATGGAAACAAATAGGGTGGTGGTAGACAGAGGGCACCTGTGAAGAACAAAGCGTCGGGTTAACGGAAAGAGAAAGCATTACTGAATGCGATCGTACTGTCGGTCGTGGGGGAGCTGGAGGACGATGAAGAGGAAGAAGAGAAAGATTCGGAAGATGAGCTGACACTCCCACCGATGCCGAAGTCAAAGACTACTAGGCCGTCTTAGCAAGGCATGAGCAAACGAGAGATCGAAATCACAGATGCCAATGCACAACAACCTACTTTACCTCTTCTAGACATCTCAGCAACATTCATGCCACAATCCGACGTTCATCATACACCGAACATACCAAATCTCGTCACAGACCTCTTTCAACGTTTCCTGTTTCCACAGGCCCCGGCGGGAACAAAGGCGCAAGGTACTGCATTGCATGCTAACTTGCACAAGACAATCAGCCAAGCTGTTCATCAACTCACGACCGGTCCAAGCCCATCGGACGCCTCGGTAACCTTCGCAATCGTTGCTCCTGCGCCAATCACCTCCATGAAGACAAATGACGAAGTGGCACCTGCGTCGGACCCAAAATGGTTCTTTCCCCCTCCCCCCGCAACACCGCACCCATGTCCAGTCTCCCAGTCGCGCCCTCTGCCACACCACACAATAGTAGCAACAGCAGAAGAGGCAGCCCAAAAACACAAAGACGTTATATCAATAGGCATGGAGGAAGAAAGACCGGTCATGGCACCAAATGCAAGACCAGACGGAAGCTCACCAACGAGACCACAACGAAGTAGCACGCGTAGCACGCGTAGCAAATGCAAAAGGGGCCGCCCTATCATGTACACGTTCGACCATAAGGACGATGTATATATTAGCAAACGCAGGATTGACGGCGATCAGTGGAAAGATATTAAAGACAGCAAAGATAAGTGGAAGGAGTGGCCAATACATGCGTTCCACAGCCATTGGCGTCTAATCAAGGATAAAAGTCTGCACCTGCAAGAGACGACCGTAACTCCCAAAGACAATAGTGGGAGGGTTGCATCAAGGAAACAAGTTCGCCACCACCCGAGGCCACTGCCAAATGTCGGGGAGAAGAGGGATATAGGGGCTAACGTTAAGAAAATGGATAAAGACGTGCCAGATGATGGGTGGAGTACGGATGAACTAGCTATGTGAGGGGATGTATACATCCGTGCGAATATGTCAGGTGAATATTAAGACATCTGATAATTACCCCGTTGTTCATTAGAATAACTTGATTAAGTTACTTAGTTTTGTATGTGAGCTGAGCCTGTGTTTGACGAAATAGCACGCTCCCTGCCTGTACATGCGAATCGACACATCACCTTACGAGTAAGTGGGCGCTGGCTGTCATCGCCACCTTGTCTAGCCGCTTGTCAGAGACACAGCGGCTTGTTCTGTTTTGTATCTAGGTATCCGGGTAAGGAAACTCAACTGGGACAGCCCACGATAGGGATTGGCCTTGGTGACTTGGCTGTCTCGACCAACTGCTCGTAGCTCTTGCAGACGGCCACGCAGTGGGTGTTCAACACCGAGACCCCATTGGAGATTATGTGCTCAGCATGCACAAATCCTTTGGGGAGAAAAAAGTAAGAAATTGAGGGCTACACGGTGCTCCAAGTCGTGGATCCAACAGCCCAAGGACGAGTGCCCTATTCACAACATGCGATAGTAGGGCAAACTGCCATAACAGTCATCACTGCGTAGTTCGCGGGAGCATCACCTCGCCGCAGGAAGGTGGCACTGTCGTCCCTACAACCCATTCTCGATCCAGGTTCGGGCAAGGTTCCCTATGTTTCCAATAGCTGCCTGGGTTAGGGGATGCTCGAGAAGGGGCTTCTTCTGACGAATCTGCTCGAACAGCTGCGGATCAAACGCATCGTCCCACAGGTAGAACCGAACGTTCTTCGGTATCGGCCGGTCCACTGTCAGTATTTCCGAGGCGGAGTTGGATAGATACGTCACAGGGGAGACTCTCGCAAGACGAGACACCAGCGTTGCATCGTTCCGAAGCGAGTAGAGGTAGAAAAGCCCACGGAAGACGAAGTCCGGGTCCGCGAGCGACCAGTGCGGGATGTGGACCCTAACGGAGACGCCAGCGTGGGCTGCACACTTTTGGATAGCTTCGAAGAGTTTGCCCTGGCACGACTCACTCACAAAGGATACGCAGCACTTGATGGCAACTGATCGGACCCTGGGAAACTGTTGAAGAAGGATGAGACACTGCTCGAACGCATTCATCGTCGAAGAACCCTCTGTGAACACTACGTTACCGTGAGGGCTTAGTGCAGACGACTCGTCACGGAGCTGTCTACACACATGCTTTAGCTGGTTATACTCTCTCCCGTGGCGCTGGATCTGCGCCTTTGCCACGCGACGCGAGCGGTCGTAAAGCGTTGTGAGAACGCTCTTGCGGCTCGTGGTGTTCCTCGCCTTTCTGCAAAGCCTCCCTACACCGTTTTTGCCCACGGTGTAAAGCAGTCCCCCGGCATGGTACAATGCATGCCTGTAAATCTCGTCGCGCAGCTCACGCGGGAGCCGGAACAAGAGGGGAGGGTGATCCATAGTATGGACCCCGTGCATCGCATAGGGCGAAGCACGTCATCTTATAGACTTTGAGGTCATAAGCCGTAAGGTCATCATGTTCTGTCATCCTTTTCGCCCGATCGAGACTAAGGCGCACAGACTCAGAAAACCTTAATCTAAGTATGGCGCAGGCCTCAAGGTACTTGTTAGAAACCTTGACAAGTAAAATTCTGAGTTCATGATAGTATAAGCGTTAGCCATGCCAGTAGGTACTTGCAAGCCCTCGTTACAATCACGCTCACCAAACTCCAAAGAGAGCCCACATTAATCATGAACTTGTTCTCGCATCCGATCGCAAGCACCGTCTCACTACCCTTGTTCTATAGTGATCTTCTACAGCTCTACCTGATCCACTTGCCTCAAGCACGTCGACAACAACATGACCTCTCGGCGATCAAAGCTAGACTGTGGGATGGGATGAGAGGAGCGACGAACGTTGGTGGAACCTTTCCTCAGCCAATATGCAGCAGGTCATGTGATCTTGGTATGCCTTAGAAAGAGTAAACTCTGGGCAAACCGGAGCTCCCCTATCACCCTCCGTTTAGCACAGCGGGGTATGACGAGACTGCAAAGTACAAATTTATATTTTCAGGGTCCAGGAGTATTCGGCAAAAATTGCTCTGACAGCGAAAACATTGTATCACAAGAATTGTTCATATCGCCTTGGACTGCAATCTATTATTGGTGTGGAAAGCCAAGTTTAGCTAGACGAGGTGGTAACACACTCATCTGAGGTCACAGAAACCTTCATCAAGTTTATTGACATGTTGTAGAACAACGATTTGTACCACCGTCGACACACTTTCCACCAGCCAATGATACCCAGCACTAAAGTCCTTCCATGTGTGACGAATAACCCCGTATGCCGGCAACAACTAATGAGAGGGCAAGGATAGCATCTTTCCCGACACGATGGTGTGTCTTATTGACTGTTTCTGGCACAAAGAGGTTTCCGTTACAAAAGGAGGGACTTTACTGCCATACAGTTTCGATGAAACCGTCAGAATGCTGATCATGCCGAGACTACTGTTACATCGTCGGATCGGAGATTCAGTCATGGTACCCAAGGCTGATTAGCACCTAGAGCCTGTTATCGTGGAAAAGGGGAACACACTGAGTCACAGCTACAGCCGGACAGAAACCGAGCAGATTGAATTCCAAAACCTCGCCAATTTCCGACTTTACCGCAAGTTCTGTGGTCGTACCGGTGCAGCCCTCAACCTCAGTCATCTTCTGTGCTTGGCCGCTAGTCCACGTATAGTATCTGGTTACCCAAGTTCCTTGATGCAGATTGTAGACCGGGACCATCATGAGCGCATGCATAGCGGAAATCTGTCGGGCGAGTCCGTTGACAGTATGCATCAGCACAGTCTCGCTCGTCGCTTCTTTTTCATATAACTTTTTGTATCCTATGGCTCCGATACACTTCAAATCGGTAGAACCACGTGCGGCGAAGAATTTCCAAACAGTCGTGTTGCTGAGCAATACCGACTCCGCATAGATCGAGAATGATCGAGGGTCTCTTTCTTCGAAAGCACTCACAGTCTCCTGAATCCATACCTCCAGGGTCGAGTGGTCGCTGGTAGAGTCAGCATCCGGTTGATCCAGCAAAAAGTGCAAATATACAATTGGCTCATGCTGAAGGTTCCTACAGTAGGCTGTGATATGAGATTGGTCTGTCTTAACTGGAAGAACGGGAAGACGTGAAGATCTTAAATATGGTGTGCCTCAACGCGACGTCGCTGAGAAGAAAACATGATTGCACCATTCGTTCAGTCTCCACGCACCTCTCTCCCAGCGAATACCCGTGGCGAAGAGGCCCTCGTTCTTTGGCAGGACGCATGTGTATGTACGATTGACCAGGTTTGCGGTTGACGAGGTGTGCGGCTGGCTAAATGCACCATGTTGTGCGCGGTGGACGGACAGAGCGTAAAGGCTACTTCGAATTGTTGGGAGGGGTGTAACCCACCGTCAGCGCATGCGTACGACTCGAGGCAGGTGACGATAATGGTTGGACACCACTTTCTAGCTTTAGCATTCCTGAAATGAGCAAAGTTACACCACTTCGTGACTGCATCAGAGCTGAGCGTGCAGGCGGTCGAAGAGCGCAATGGTACATTGGTAAAGATGAAAAACTATTAGCAAGGATGTGCAACCAAGACTTCGCTCGCATGGCTTATGTTACAAGCTTATACTCCACCGGGCTAGCCTTCTCCTCTGCCATGTCCATACCTACCATGTACCGATCAAGCTCCGTGCCCAGCGCGGCCACAAGCTTTCTCGTATCTCATACCAGCATATTTGCCCTCGCCGAATTAGGGTTGATTTCCTGACTGCGCGCAAACTGTTCTCTTCGTCAGGCTCAGAGTCGAGAAACTCCACATGAAAACCTGGCCCACTCGCAATTCCACTGAACACCCCCGCGTGTTCTGATTTGCAGGGTACAATCAATGCACACAGCAGCGTGAAGAATCGATGTGATTGTTTATTGCTACAAACCAGCTGGTGTAACTAGTCGATATGTGTTCTGCCGATCCATGTTCGGTCGAGGTCTCAACAAATAGTGACGAGACGGTAGGTTTCGTGTCTGGAAGTGCAGTTGTGGATGGCTTTTCCGCATTCGACACAAGTCAGGCCCTTCTCATGGCTTACTGCATTTTTGTGCAACTGTGGATTTGATTCTCAGCTGGCCCGGTATCCTCCGAAAGGAGAACGCGTTGAGGGCCAGATCCACTACGATATGCGTGTACCATGGTTCGCACAGATCAGACTACTCCACGGTTAGCAGGAACTAAACGAACAGAACGGAAGAAGCGGTGGACTCTTCGCACTACCTACCAACGTCTATGTCCCAGGCCTGAGAGTTGGTTTTTTGGCAATTCTTCGCAGCGGCCTCTCCTGTTCTCCGACGGGATTCATATCCCAGATCACGCACGGCAAGACAAATTGTGGAGGCGGAGCAGGGTGTGATGGGCGCTGGGTGTGTCGTTGGTGCAATTCGTGTATCAGTGATGCGGTTGGCAACGGACGCCGTTTGCTGCCTTGACCACAAAGACGATTTGCCATTGCGCATCCGGGTCGCACAAAGCACTATCTCTCTTGCAGCGGAAGCGAGTGCGAACAGACTGGTCCCAATGGTAGTTGAGCCTCTCGATCCGACACCATTGTGGTGTTGCGCATATTTAATCAAGATCGAGATCGTGACGAGCGTGTCATGGCTATGAGCCGTTTCTCAGCAAACGTCTTGCGTGTACGATTCCTTACATCGCTCGCAGCCAAGTACGTCGATGCTTCAGCCACTGGAGCATAGCACTGCTAAGATTTTCGTCATCGTACACCAGCTGTTCTGCCTCGGTACGCTGCAAGTCAAGAGCGCCGTTGGCTTTGCCAGCCTCGTCGAGTGAGATGTTTGCTCTGGCGGGCTCACCCTCGGAAGACGCACGTACCGCAATCCTCGCTTATTGCCCCGTGGTCATCACACCCAACACGACCCGTCGTTTTGTCTAACACGCGCTAGCATGACGCAGGTAACAAGAGCTAACACGATTCGAGCCGAATCGTCATCAAGCGTGAGCGTCTTGGCGGATGACAAGCCTTTTCGCCTTGGGAGAACCGGAGACTAACGCAACTGGCGGTAAGCATATCATCGACAGATCAGCAATGCGTAACCCCGGCCTAGCGTCACCATCCAACGTCTTGTCCGTCTCGAAAAGCATCACGCTGCTCACTACCATCACCACTGCTGAGGCTGTCATCATTTTGATAATGAATGGCAACGGCGAGTATCGGGACTAACGGAACGAAACCGTAGGCGATGAGGGCAATCTGCGATTCGTTGCGCATAACGAAGGCACGCAGGTAGGTCGTCGGAGCCAGATTACTCGAGCTTCGGTACTAGACCTTTTCTGTTAGCGCCCGATAGCTCCGGAATTCGAAGATAGGCGACCCTTCGCGACTTGGCAAGGGTAGGCGGTCGCGACAGCGTACTCGAACCGCTGTAATTGTTGACTTTGATGCACTAGCTGGTCTTGTAGATATCACTGCGTTCGATGCATAGTGCCCATACTTATATATAGTTACATTCACACTCTATCTGTCCTTTACTGTGCGATACGACCTAACAACAAAACCGCCGCCTGTACATACAATTTATCACAAAAAGAAAATAAACAACTAACGAGGAGAGTGCATCTGGCGCAGAAGAGGCATATCCAGATGATTTCTCCTCACCTGTGCGCCATCGCCAACTTTGCAGCTTCACGCTTCGCCAGAACACACACTCGCTTTGAGAACCCAAGGCCTTTTTCACACTCCGACCTTGTTTGAAGTAATCGGACGCTCGTATTTTTCGTAATAGTCGGAGGTCTTGCGTCTCTCGGAGTCGCCGGAGTCGTCGGTTTCCCCGAGGTTCATAGATTTCTCGAAGTTCGCAGATCTCTCGAAGTCCGGAAGCTCTGGCGGGATCGATTCAGACACCGAACCTTTTCGCCTTTGCTCCTCTTTACCCACCACGAACATCACACAGCTCAGCAGAAACATCGCAAGAGATGCGAGTGATAGAGCTAGCCATATTGTGCGTAGAGATGTCTCGGTAACGTGGATCAAGATCTGCTTGTCTTCCGGGCTCGACATCTCCCGGATCGAGTACATGAGTGTGGTGGCAAACTTGGTCATGTTGTCAGCCTCGCTCCTGAACTTGGTCGATCCGAGGTTGCTTCTTAACACACGCTGGAACACGAGCCCGACGATGACCAGGCCCGAGGCACTTCCCAAGTAGCGCATGAAGATGAAAACCATAGACACTTCCCGCCAGTATACGTTGCTCTCTCGCACGTCTTCCTCTCTCTCTTGAGCGCTAAGCGGCTCTCGCACGCCTTCGTTGCTCCCTAGAGCACTACGCACTAGGGCTGGCAGAAGAATGCCGATGCCGATTCCGGAGAGCAGGTTTAGCAATACATCGGATGCGGCCGACCTCTCTGCACCGAGCAAGGCTAGCAGGCCCATCCCAACCGCGGTACAAGACCAGCCGAGTAGAACCGCGCAGCTATAGTGCAGTCGCTCAAGTGCCAGTGCGACCCCCGCACCCGGAGCCATCATTAGCGTCTGTGGCAGCAGGAAGATACCTGTGGCGATTGCAGACCGTTCCTTGACAACTCGGTAGTAGATGGGAAGAAAGAAGAGTAACGCGTACATCTGCGCTGCGTTAGATGGAACACGTCCCTAGAGCTGTACGGAGACCTACGAGCAATCCCAGCCAAAAGGCACCTCCGAACGTGATGATGCCCTGCCTTACCTTGAGCAGCCTCAGACCTAGCAGAGGCTTCTGAAAGTCGTTTCTGCTTCTTAGTGGGGACGGGACGTTATCTGGGCATAGTTCCTTGACGATGAGCAACAGAAGGAAGACGCCTCCAAAGGCAATCGGTGCAATCACTTGCCATTCAGTCCATCGGTAGAGGCTACCAGCAAGGCTCAGGCCCACGAGCAGAGGCGCGACCGATGTGAGAAAGAGTACGATCCCGACAAAGTCCAGATTTGAAAATTTTGCAGGAGCGGAACCAGCGCTGGGAACGTCGCTACTGTTGTATACAAGCACACCAAGTACCACGCACACGGGTATGTTTAGACGGAAAATCCAGCGCTGGTACAGTGGTCAGCTCACGTCTCTCAAGCAGCGGAATGGCTGTTACCCAGTAATGGCTGTCGCTCAGCGCCGCGCCAATGAAAGGACCGCAGACGGTGCCAGCGGCGGCAAAGAGACTGATTGCGGCTATGAACTTGGGCGGACTCCCACTCCCTGGGTCTGTATCGCCGTAGACTGCATAACAGAGCAATATGGGTCCTCCGGCGCCAAGGCCTTGGACGATGCGCCCTGTTAGCAGTAGCGGCATCCCGTCCGCACTCTCACAGAGGAGCGACCCGATGCCCAGCATGATGATGGATGCCAGGACAAGGCTTTTCTGGAGGAAGACATTGGAGAGTTGGGACACGATGGGCTGCGACAAGCACATGGAAAGCAAGTACGAGGCTCCTACCCAGAAGCTCTCAGTGGCATTGCCTCCGAGGTCTGCCGTGATGGTCTATCATGTACCTACTCAGACTTGGCTTTGTATCTAGTGGTACAAATAAGGACTTACAGAAACGGCAAGAACGATGCTGGTGACATCGATGGCAACCAAGAAAGTCAAAGTAAGCAGAGATGCCGGCATCCCTACCCACGCCGCCATGCTTGCCGATGCGGCTTTCTGGTCGTATGGGGGATGGGAAGCAGAAGTTCCCGCTAGAGATGCAGGCTTTTTGCGGCCTTTTGGGGGGCGGAGCGGCTTGTGGTACGCGCCAGATACAGTGTTGCACGAAGAGACGACAGTCGCGAATGGTCTGGCTGGGAGGTAGATACGCGGCCTCTGGCCACGCCCTTCAGCAGGAAACACGACCAGAGCGATTGCCTTCTCCCTTATGCCGCTGACTGGCTATCACATGCCAGAACGTGACACATCCCAAGGCAGAAGAGAAGAGTGCACTTGTGGCCGACATGAGCCGTCAGAACCTGCTGACCGCCCGAGGTGAAGGGCTTACGCCGTCTCTCGGAATGGTCTACGCTAGCATATAGCTCCTTCACAGCTGTAAGCAGAGAGAGCCAGGTCGCGAGATGATAGCGGCGTTGCCGCGCATGCTGGTACATCTTCTCCTCTTCTATCGTCTTTCGTCTAGTAGAGTCCATATTTGATCCCTCGAGTCTTACGGGCCCACAGCACTCCAGACGTACTGCCAAAGCTCTTCGACGTTCTGCAGGCAGTCTAGGGGCTCTACTTCCGTGAAGAGATGACCACAGCGTGAGAAGTTTCCCTGATGACGGGCAGCGTGAGAACAATACGTAAACAGCATGACCAATATTCAGGTGAGACGATGACGCAAGCGTCATCTCCAGATAGTGTATAACTAGCGTCTCTGCTCGTGGAGAAAGGCGTTCGCAGGGAGGACTTCGAGAACATGAGTGTGTCACCATGGACAACGCTTCCGGCGGAACTACGCGAGCAGGTCTATGCGTACGTGCTTACGGCGCCCTTGGGTCTTACCTATCGTACAGGGACGGACGGAGTAGACCGCATCTGTGCACGCGAAAAGCAGGTTGCACATGTGAACATGCTTAGTGGCCGTCCGCTTTCCTTGCATCACTATCTGTACCACAGTCTCTTGGCCGTCTCTCGTAGGGCGGCCATCGCGCCTGAGGAGCTGGAGTTTAATCAGATCCAGTACGTTAGCAGACAGTGCTACCAAGAAGCACACGGCCTCGAGTTCCGTTACAACAACATCCTGTTTGAGGACAGTTGCGATGTGAGTGCGGGTCAACGGTGTCGTATGTTTGTGAACAAAGTGGTGAAGCAACACTATGCGCAGTGCCTGAACCTCTCCATCCGGGGCGCTAGCTTATCCTTCCGGCCGCCAGGGTTTGGCAGCAGCCCTATCACGCTAACCCAGTTTTGTTTGCAACATCCAAAAGCGTCTCTCAGATTACACCATCCCTTCTGGTCTCAGCAAAGTCCTGGTTTTCTGCTTCTAGGGCTCGCCTATGCTGCTGCCATCCGTGGCCACACACTACTTGAGCGGCTCGTCAGGGAGCAGGGACCTATGCTGGACTTTGATCTGACGCCGATCAGGTCGACGCTCCCCAAGGAAGGGATACCACGCAACTTTCGGCTTGCTCCATGGGAAGAGAGTCCGGATATGCCAACTCTGCGCGAGTCGTTGGGCGAATGCTTGTTGTTCAAGGGCGAGAACAGCCCGGTATGGCTTGGTGTAGCGGAGAACTGGTTTGTCGAAGGCTTGTAACGTCTGACAATCGCGGCTGACCATCAGCACTGGCAAGCAGTGCAGCTAGGGGACACAGCGCCTGGTGCTTACGATTGACCACCCGAGTCTGGAAGGAAGGCCAACGTGTGACTGGCCGTCAAACCGCTCGTCCCAAGGATATTTTCCAGAGATGTGACCAGGGTGAGATTCCAGTATCCCAAGAAAAGGGATCGTTTGTAGGTCGAGTAAGAAACAGCATGCAACATACAAGACAGTCTTAGCTCCCCACACACTATACAGACCCCTACTATCGGCCTACATCAGCCGATAGTGTTCAGTAAGCAGGATGAATTACGCTGACGTCTTACATGATGAGTCTCTCAACGCACACACACACACACACACACACACACACCTTTTGCGCTATTAAGAGTAGAGGTCGGTGGCTCCCGGGAGATGGAGAAAGTCTAGGAAGCAGAGGGTTCTTATACTTTGCATTATCTCAGGCAACTTTGACCTAAATACCAATACCTCCACGAAGAAGAGCTCGTCACAAGGCTGTTAAAGCGACAATGTCGAGATTCTCGCTGCCTAAGAAATCCCAACGTCCCCTCCACACAGAACCCCCAAAGCGAAGAGCGAACGCGGTCCGCCGATCAGAGTGTGCTACGGAAAAGGAGATCAGAATATTTGAGTTCGACGAAGAACTACTAGCAAAGGAGGAGTGTCGTGAGAACATAGCCCCATGGCACACTCTCCGCAGCCGCATCTAGTAGTTGATGCGGTTGTTGCTGGTAAGCACGGCGCCAATATCATAACATTGCAAGATCTGACAACGAATCTAGTAGGGAAAGACATCGCAGGGTGGTCATAGCTGCTTGTATTTCTCTAGTATTGTATGGCTGGTAGTCACGGCAGATCCAGCTGGCCTGTATTAGCTACGAAACTCTGCAGAATTGGTCAGCATGCGCCACGGCCCGCCCGACAGGATTACAACCATCTCAGAAAAAAGGCGAAGCAGTCACATATGATATCGACATCACCTCTGTGATTCTATGAATGCCATTCTATGAATTTCTCTCTATCACGGGCCACTATCACCTTGCGAGCAGATCAAAAGACTGCCTTTCATAGTACTCTTGACGCTGGCCACGGCTAAAAGTCTTTTTCCTGGTCTTGCGATCCTGTATTCCTCCGGCTCGGCCGGCTGAATTGCGCTGACCACACCCACACTCGCGACGGACAGCTATCTCTGTAACTACGCAAAAACTGAAAGAGGCGACAGGTGAGCAACGGGTAGTAGGGTACATTGTATCAAGATATGAGAAGAAGGTTTCTGCCTTGGTTATCATCGCGGTCAGGGTCGTCGTGTAAAGAAACGTACCGGTATTGACCGTGCTGCCAGTCACTGCGTCTACCGCTTCTCACCTCCCTTTCCACTCCGCACACCTATCTCACAGCAGCGTCGGGCGCCCTCGGAGGCTTCGCTGGCCTAAGCTGATATCGCAAGTGCTGAAGAAACATCTGGACGTCGTATAGGGGCACTCGAACGTCTGCGTGAGGGTATCGGGGGAGTTTGGCTGTTTCATCTAAGAATGGTCAGTTACTTACTTTTGACATCATCCTCATCCGATAACATCTATTCGCGTATGAAGTGTATGAGATGTATCTTGCTCACTGTTTGTGGATGACCAGCAGGTACTGTCTCTCATACAGTGGTCAACAAACAAATAGATCGGCCTATTTGGTTCCTATTCAGGTATAACTCAACCCAGATGGAGTAAGTGCTAACCTAAACAGAAACCAAATATGCCGATCTATTTGCTTGTTGACCACTGTAGTCTCTCAAAGTTTGAGAAGAGCGTCACAGTGTAATGTCCATCTATGGGGCCAGGAAAAACCCCTGCTCCGCTTATGGCCACAATGTTTATGGCTGTGCTTAGCACGTCGCACAGCCTCCCTGTCTAACTCCCTTTGAATGACGCTTGTTAGGCCATAGCCTTGACAGTCTCTGTAGTCAGAATTGTGCCAATAACGAACGCAATGCAGCGTGCCAGGGCCTTGCCGAGCTGGGGAAAAAAACGAGAGCCGATGCTCGTATTCCTTTCTGACCTCGATAATCTGTTTCTTCTTCTTCGTCTACCTAGTTTTGATCACTTTCTTACCCAAGACTCACCACCATGTCATCTGAAGATCAAGATTGGACGGGAGAAGCTCATTCTCTGATTGGCTTGGTCGCCAGCGAGACCATGGCAGACTCGCACTGGTAAACTTGTTAATCTATAACGATCCAACGCTAACGACTACAGGTTTGGTTTGATTGCGAACGGTTACCAAACCATTCAAAGGTCGCAGCTGAACAGAAGATATGGCAATTCCAGCCGTCGACGCCTAAGAAACCGTGTCACACCATTCGTTTTAATTATTACAGCTCCTTCAGCCGTACTTTTGCAGCATAAGATTCGTTGAGACCCGTACAGCTGATTGCCACAAGCCGGCTTCCAAGCAGAACGTTCAAACTGGTCAATACAATCACTTTCTTCACCTCTACATCAGTGCTACTGATGCCCTCCTCGATTTCAACCCCTATTCGTTGCTTCTCGCCCTGTTGTCATTCGGAGTAGGCGTAGTCCATACCCCCCTGCAAGAGGACAAGCCACCCGGCTAAGCCATCTAGTCCGCCCTATTTTCTCGAAGATGTTTCCCCCCAGCCAATAGCTTCTACCTATAGAGACAAGAGAATTCTTCCCCTTCTCCTGTTCCGCCTTGAACTCCTGGTTTATCCTCAAGAGCATCTCGTGTTTGTTGGAGATGGGTTCTCTATGCTCCAACGCAGTTGTAAGTCGTCTCAAAACCGCCTCTTTGGGTTGAAAAGAGACTTCAAGACCAAAGCTACAGGGAGTCAAGAGAAGACTGGGATAGCTCCGCCGAGTATCCGATGCTCTGGAAGAATCTTTGCGCAGGCCGGCCGCGTTACTGCACTCGCTACAGGTTCAGCGCGAGCTTCTCCACCACGAAAGAAAATGCCTACGCTACGCAGTTACAGCGCTCTCTGCTTAACCTCGCCATGGACCTGTATGGTAACCGCAAATGGTGCCTTCAAAGTGTGTATGTGAGCTTTATCCCGCCTTCCATTACGTTACAGCTCACCCTCAGTCCATCTAGTCAGTTGCAGTCTTCGGGCGCGGGCGCACATGAGCACATTGATTTCTAAGCACTTTCCGCTATTTTTCTATCGTACAATTGCATGTCCACCACGATACATGCCCACTCCTCACCTCTGTCCCTTTCGCCACACCCACACTTAGCTATCCCCCAGTGAATATTAGGACTTGACCGATATATCCGGTATCCACAAAAACATGCCCGGCAATGCGATATTACACAGTATATTGCGCAACAAGATCGGACTTACACATAAACACAATAAGGTGAGGAGAATGAGAAGCGAACGTGACAGCTCGGAAGCAGAGCCAGCGTTTGTTCAAACTCGTAATCGCAAGACGAAAAGAAAAGAGCCACCAGAGGCCGGGGGGGATCATGTGCTGATGCAAAACATCTCTCAGCTTCCGCCGCCAACACCAGTGGAGCGATTTTACTGACGTGGATTAGCATATTCTGCATCCCCACCCAAGCTATTCAGAGTGTTCGAGCTTCGGTTCATCGAACCTTGGACCGCCTGTAGCTGGCGGATATCCTCCGGGATTTTTGTAAAACTTGGATACATGTGAGTCAAGCATGCGGCCATGCGCTTGTATATGTCGTCGGTATTGATGTTGTCATATCGGCTCTGCAAGTTGTTCACTGCGGAGGTGATTCCATCCAGTGGTTTGTTCATGTTTGCGGTATCAGCTTTTGCCAACAAAGTCGATTTTAGAGCGGCGACATCTGTCTTCAAGGAAGCTGCTTCTGCCACGATCGCATCAAGCTGATCTTGTTGCTGCTGACGGAAGCTGTTCTGTTGTGGAGGCGGACCTGACACTTGTTGCGTTAGATTGGAAAGATCGTGGCCAAACTTTTCCAAGGTATTGCCGATAGTACTGAACTGTTCCATAAGACAGGTTTCGAGATTCCTCCCCGCATACTCTCGCTCAGTCACCAGCGTCTGGACTTTCTTCTCCATAGCCTTCCCCACAGCCTTTTCCACTGTTCTGTCTAGAGCCCTGTCTCCAGTCGTTTCGACCGTCTGTTTCACCGAATCAAGCGGCTTAGCACTGGCAAAGTCTGCTTCTATGCTATTAATACGCTCCTCTTACCTATCCACCTGGGAGCTCAGGCTTTTCTTGCCTACCACGATTTTGCGGAGTTGTTGCAATGACTTGTCCAGCGAGTCGACCTTCGAGTCTAAATTGGCCATAGCTGCGGTGTTCGGAACAGATGGAGGAAGAACAGGCGTCCCATCTATCCTGAAGCTGGGATCCTCAGGGGCCCTCTCCAGCTCATCGACACGAGGAAACAGTTTGTCCAGCTCATCGACACGGGTAGTCAGCCTGTCTAGATTACGTGCAGACTTCTCCAGCTCACTAAGGCGACTAGGGAGTCTGCCAAACCCAGCTTGGTCAACAGTTTTTCGTAAGTCGGCGACCCTTTTTGATAAGGAATAGCCCGTATCGTGGTAGTTGCCTTTGATTCGCCCTATGTACTTGACGATATCTTTTTCGTGATCGGAAAGGTCCTTTTCGAGCGCTGTAAGGACCTTGTTCGTGCCGCTGACGTCTTCACGGAGCGCGACCACTTTGTTGATTAGTTCGTCTTCTTTGTCTTCTAGCCTGTCGATCGCTTCTTGCATATTGTGCAAATTCTTCGGAGACACTCCATCAACTTCATCCTCTAGTTTCTTTAAGCGTTCCTTCAGCTTGTCGACCTTGGCAAATGTTCTTGCATCGTTCCCCTCAACGGTCTTGACGTTCTCATCCAGTACCGAAAGCTGGACATCGAGCTTCTGCTTCTCAACCTTCTCCTTGAAGCTCTGGAAACGATGTCAACTGGTTCTGGGAGTCGCGAATAGATGTCTCATTCCTGGTAATGCGCTCAGCGAGCCTGCTATTCGACTCGTCTACTTTTTCCAGTAATATTTTCGAACGAACAGAAGCCTTCGCTTGCACCTCGGTTGTGATGAGACCTATCATGGTCTCCTCGGACCCTGCTTTGGGTTGTGCATTCTCCCGTGTCTTTGGAGCGTCGATGTCGATCTTGCGCAGTTTCTTCGCGCATTCTTTGACGTGGTGATGTCGTCTTGCAGCGCAAGGATCTTCGCTAGAAAGAGACGCTTTTCTGTATAAGCGCTTTAGAGCTTTGATTACTAAAAGAAGAATAAAAGAAGTTCAAGAAGTCAGAAGAGACGCTGGGGTGCGACCGGGGGTGAAGAGACACACTGTGTGACGAGATACCTTTTTATCCGGACCTTCGGAATCGCGCCACAAGACCTGTACAAGCTCAAGCTTGATACGCTACAGTCCTACAGTTGTAGTTCATCCATTGAAGTAGCCTCCGATCAGGAAGAGCGTGGTGTTGGACGTCCTGCTGGTTGTTCTGCTGATAGCGTTCATTAACCCTCTGCTAGTACCCCCCTGTTCGTTTTCGATACTGCATCTCTGTCAAGTATTCGGAGGATTTGAAAGGAAGGCTGAATGTTATAGGCTGAGATCGCAGGCTCTAAAGGTCAACTTATCGTGAGGGACATACATTCCGGCAGTTTTTCCGAGCGGGAAACATTATCGCCAAGACACTCTGTCGCACGGCTGGGTGCGGGTATTGTAGACGGAAATTTTGGAGAGAGTGTATCTTGTATTGTTTGTAACCTCCTAGCTGAGCTTATATAAAGGTCATCGCACAGCGTTATTGGTAACAAGGTTTCCGACAGCGCTTGGCCTGCGACACACTCTCTGCGGGTGAAAAGCTCTAGCCTTTCTTGGCACGTAGCAAGCTGCAGTAGCGTGCTCAGATGTATCTGTGGCTGTGGCTGTGGCTGTCATGTGTAATTGCTGGTCCATTAGGTGGGTTGCCCGTAAGCACATAAGTTTACCCGCTGCCCCGCCACCGCGCAATGATTTAGGTGTAAGCATGGGGTGGCACTAGTCTTAGGTCTCATGTATGAGTGTATTGGTGTGTATATGTACAAGTGTGTGATCTGAGCTCGAAAGTAGTCGGACGCATTAGTCATGCCTGCAGAGCAGTCATGTGATGTGGTCCTAGGCTTACACACCCCCTTCAGGTTCGAACGCATGTTGGAAGCTGATGTGATCGTAGACCACCCCCTGCCGTGTGACGGGCAGAGCTGCATTAGGTGCGGGCTAGTACCGCTGACGGTGCAGTTCCAGATGGGCGATCGTCTGCCGTCGCAGTGTTGGTGGACCTCTGCTCTATGTGATAGGCGTCCCCAGAGCTTGCCAGTTTTTGAGGTCCTTTTTGCTTCGCGCTCATTTTGGTCGGGTAGTGCTTAACCTTTTGGCTGAGCTAGATGCCTTTTACTGAGCTTAATGCTCCACTGTAGGAAAGGGTTCGAAGTGAAGAAGTGAAACCCAGTGTTGGTGCTTTTGTCGAGGCAAAAGCTTTGTAAGGCCGTCTGCTGGTTGACAGTTAGTTTGTGTGTACGAGATGTTGATGTTGTTTGCTTGTGATTCTTGACGTAGCCAGTGATGGTGAATATCCACGTGTCGAAGGCTCGTCTTGAGGCGAGGTGTTGCAGCCTTAAGAAGGCGGATTGTTTGCTGATTGTCGCAGTATAGCAGTTGTTCATTGTTTGGATCGAAGCCGATGTCACGGAACACTCTCCACCACCATATGAGCTCTGTGCCGGCAGAGGAAGCGGCGATCAGCTCTGCTTCTGTGGTTGACTTGGTGACACATCGCTGCAAGGTAGCTTTCCAGTCGATAGGACCACCGAAAAGGAAAAAGATGTAGCCTTGCGAGCTCTTGCGAGTAGCTTTGTGATCGGCATAGGAAGCGTCCGTGGCTCCATAGAAGTCTGGTTCGCAGTGATCTGAGATGTAGGCAGCATCATTAGAGACGGAAGCGTTGTAGTGGAGGGCTTGATCCCGGGTATTTTGCAGATATGCAATTGTTTGATACGCCGCGTCGATATGGCGCTGTGAAGGGTTGACGAGAAACTCTGCTAGTTTCGAATGGGCTTTGGCGACATCGGGTCGTGTTGCTCCTGCTACATATCCAATTGAGCCTACGAGCTGAGCGTATCTGTACGTATTTGCGTCGTGTTTGGGCTCGTCGGATGGAAGTAACTCCTCGAGTGGTAGTGGCGTCGAAGGAGGTCGACTGAACGTCTTTGGAGAGGGGTACTTGTGAGCAATCTTGTCAACGTAAGATGCTTGCGATAGCCAAATAGCACCGTTAACGCGATCGCGATGGATCTGGGTGCCGCAGAAGACCTTGAGCTCTCCGAGAGACCGAATCTCGTATTTTTGTAGAAGTTTTCGCTCAAAGTCATCCAGCGCTGCCGCATGAGCTGGCAGACCTAGAACAACAATGTCGTCGACGTAGAAGAACACAAGAAGCTTATCGTTCTTCCACAGACATGGTGCGTCTTTGACTTCGTGAAGTCCCAGTTTAGTAAGGGTTTTGGTGAGCTCTTTGTACCAAAGCAGTGGAGATGTCTTGAGACCGTACAGTGCTCGATTGAGCTTCCATAGGTGCTCGTTGTCGGAGAAGCCTTCTGGTAAGTAGCAGTAAACGGGCGTTGTGAGCTGCGCGTTGGTGAAGGCGTTGACAGCGTCGTACTGACGGATGTCCATGTTGAAGTAGGCGGCAATTGCCATAAGTGCTCGGAAGATGCGCATAGCCAGTGTGGCAGCGTAAGTGTCTTCGGCCGTGGTTTGGAGATCGCCGCGCACGCAGATACGAGCTTTGTACTTTGTGAGGTATCCTTCACTGTCCAACTTGTACTTGAACACCCAGAGAAGAGGAAGAACTTCGTTATTCTGATCGTCAAAGTCGCTCCAAGTAATCTTTTCAAAGGTATCTTTTCGCTTGACAACTTCTATTTCTTGTTGCATGGCTCTGATGAATCCCTCTTTGTGTGGATACGGGAGCTTCATAACGTCTTTGTAGAAGCGTGGTTCAGGTGGAAGAGCGGTGAGGTGGAACCTCGTCTTGGGCGCCTTTGCGGATGCAGCTACAAAACTTGACCAGTATGTGTTTACAAAGAAGCTGCTGCTTTTTCTAGTTGGTCTCCTAGCTCTTCTCGATCCTTCTGAGAGTATGTGGGACGAGCGCAAGTTGCTGTCGATGAGCTCTCTGTTCTGAGCCAAGTTCGAATCGACTGAGCTGTGTCTTTTACGTTTCCTAGACGAACTTGCATGATTTGGTGATGGTTCTCTCTGCTGTTGTATTTGTGGAGCGTCGTAGGAGTCTTGAGTGGGTGACTGTATGCTTCTATGGCTTGGTGATGTTGGAGCTGGAGTTGGAAACACTGTTGGCTGAGTAGCTTTGCCTAGATTTGCTTGGTGTTGTTGAGATTGGAGTTGTTCATTTGATGTGGGCTGAATTGTTAGCTGTTCGCTATTCTCTGCTTCGTCCTCTGAAGTGTCTTCAGGGTTGTTGAGAGTTGGCATGCGATATGTTTGGATGAACTCCTCAAGGTCTGAACCTTGCAAGATCGATTCTGCATCATCCTTCTCTGGTTGGTAGAACATGGTTTCCTTGAACGTTACGTCACGCACTCGTACGACTTTTCCTTGGTGAGCTCTGCTTCTAGCTCTTGGTAACCATATTCGGTAGACGTTTGATGCATCGTAGCCAACCAAGTATCCAACAAGAGAACGCGGACTGAGCTTGTCGCCTCTTGCTATTTGCTGCCGTAGCGCGTACGCTCGACAACCATAGAGCTTCAAGTGAGCCAACGACGGCTTTTTGCCATACGCCATCTCGAACGGAGTTTTCCAACCCAGTGCTTTTGTAGGAGTTCGGTTGAGCAGATAGCCAGCGCACATGTACATCTCAGAGCTGAGGGCTAGAGGTAGGTTGGACGCGACTCGCATAGATCGGCTACGGTCAATGAGAGTTTTGCCTGATCGTTCAGCAGAGCCGTTCTGCTCTTTGACGTGTGGTGCTCGAAGTTGGAACTTGATGCCTTCTTGGTTGCAGTAGGCTCGAGCTGAGTCGTCGGTAATGCCATATCCTCTTTCATCGTCCGCAATGAGGAAGGTAACGGTGGCGTTGAACTCGCGTTTGATGCTTCGATCTAGCTGTCTGAGCACATCAAGAAGCGTTGATTTGTCGCGTTTAGGGATTGTAAATACGAAGTGAAACTTCGTATAGAGGTCAATGCCATGGAAAACATATCGATGGCCGTTATAGGCAGTTACGTCAAGTCCAATAAGATCAATGGCTACAGTCTCGAATGGCCGAGATGCTCCTATCTCGTGACCAATTCGGCGCGAGACAATTTGATGCCCTTTGTTTTGCGAGCATTCTTCGCAGTTGATCGTCTTTGGTGAGCCTCCTGTGGGTGGCGTAATGCCGATGACGTTGCCAGACAAATGGTCGATAGCATCACTCCCAGCGTGTCCGAGAAGCACATGTAGCTGTGGCTTTGAAAGCGTGCGAGGTCGTGCTGGTAGAGCAGAGTATTGCGGTCTTCTCTTGTTTGTCACATAGAAAGAGTGCAGCGCGGTATGTGAGGCTGCATATTGTAGAGGCTCACTTCGATGCACTAGGAGCCAATGGCCTCCCAATCGGGTAAGATCAGCAATGTGTTCCCGCGAGGTTCCGGCACGATATAAGATGCTCTTTCCTGAGTCGAAGTGCACGTTTGATGACGACAGGCGTGCGAGCGAGACGAGGCTTGTAAAGAAGGTAGGGATTAGTGCCACTCGTTTAAGCGTTGTGGTCTTTGTGCCTTTGGCGGTAGTAAGAGGTATGTTCACTTCTCCCCACGCTTCGATGCGTACTTCTGATCCTCCAGCGAGTACAATGTCGTCTGGAGCAGCCGGCGCTTTCCATTGGAACTCGGCAGCATTGTTGCAGATATGTACGTCGGTGGCTGGATCCAACGTCCATGAATGGAGGAGCGGATAGTGCTGATAAGGTGGTTGGTGGTTGAAGGCTGAGAGAAAGACAGCATAGGCTTGGTGGGAAGTGTGTTCGATGGGGTCGTCACCTGCATCGATCTCTATCGAATCAGATTCTGCTTTATGACCAGGGCTGCCCGTTTTGAGTTTCTTATATCGCCGATTTTTCTCCCGAATCTTGTTTAATAGGCCCTTCTTGTCTTTGAACTCGTAATCGGAGATCTTCTTGGCTTTGTCAGGGTCTTCTACGAATCCCCTTGGTCTTAGTGAGGTGTCAATGTATGGGCATTGTCCCCAGAAGTGGGTGTCGCCGCAGAGGCATGGCTTCATGGGTTTGCCATCGTTTCTGCCTCTTTTCTCAGAATATGGAGATTCTTTGTTGTTGAACTTCGCCCCAAACGCTGCAGTTTGTATGCTCGCTTTCTTTGAATGTGTGGTGCGATGATATCGTAGGAAGTTTCCGACTAGGGTGGGAAGTTGGCTTTCGTGTGGCACAGGCTGATCACGATAGCGGCTCCATGTCTCTTCGGCCTTGAAGAGCTCGATAGCACTAGTGGCAGAGTAGCCTGAGTCGATCTGTTTAATGGCTCGAATGAAGTCTTTGTGAGGTCGAAAGCCATGTGCTTCTGGCAAATCGAGTTGTTTCGCACGGCTGTATGCAGCGAGGAAGTCGTTACACCAGTCTTCGATGTTTGACTGACGAGCATGCAGCACTTTCGCTGACTCGTATGCTTTCTGGACTCGGTATTCTTGATCAGCGGTAGTAGGTGAGTACAGCTCTTGAAGAGTCTTGAGCTGCTCGTAGACCGTGTCTTTGTCTTTGATGTGGTATAGAAGGTCCTGGCTGATCGTTTTAGTGATGTGCGCTTCAACTTGACCTAACTTATCTCGCAAGCGTCTGTATTCCTTGATCTCCTTGTAGTAGGTGTTGACATCCGCGTTGTATTGAGCAAAAGCTTCTTGGCCAGGCTCGGTGGCAGGCGATCCATCATCGTTAATGATGGCTGATGGACGAAGGGGTTTTTCTGGCTTCTGGAGAGGTTGGACAGCTCGATCGGGATCGATGTACTCCCATACGTCTCCTGCTTCAGCTATTCTTTTGATGACGAAAATCCAGAGCTCCCAGTTGTTGCGGCCTTGGAGAATGATGTCAGAACTAACAGAATGGGTTGACATGATGGTAGTGATAGGAGGTTGATGTGATAGAAGTGATAGCACGGATTAGGCCGGGCTCATAACTGTAAGCATGGGGTGGCACTAGTCTTAGGTCTCATGTATGAGTGTATTGGTGTGTATATGTACAAGTGTGTGATCTGAGCTCGAAAGTAGTCGGACGCATTAGTCATGCCTGCAGAGCAGTCATGTGATGTGGTCCTAGGCTTACAAGTACCGATGATGCTTCCTGCTATGTCGGTGTTTAGTGTATTCCCAGTGACTTCCGGTCAGCTTTGGACCGCTCCAATTATCGCGGCCGGTCAAAACTCCATCGCAATTATCAGATTCGCATCGTTCTCCTCCTCTCTGAGTGCCGTCAGTCGGAGTGGGGAGTGCAGTATGGCAAGTGGTTGAGCCAGCCGTACTACTCGAGTAAGTGGACACAATACTATTTCCAGAGCCTGAGCTAATCTGAACCGATGCGCAATTCATAAAGGATTCATGCTCGCGGTTCAGCCAGACCCAAGCGAAGACAGCTAGGCCGCTTGGCATGTTAGAAGGAACTCTGAACTGAAAAGTCTGAAGGCTATCTTGCTGTCGATGGGGGCAATTTCCATGGTATGAAGCTGCTACCTTCCATGTCTGACCTTTGTCCACAGAAAAGCCAATCTGGCAGCTTCCGCCATAGTGTGTTGATCCTGGAGCACCGATAGTGTATGTGTGGTTCGATAGTTGAAAGTATGTGTCCTGCCCAGGCTTCCAAGTGACTTGCGGTGTGCCTTCTGGTGTATCTAGGAGATCGAGATGACCACGACAAACGCCTGGTGAGGCTAGCGTTGACGCGCCCTCTGAATCACAGCATCCAATAGGAAATTTCAATTCATCGTCTACCCTTGTTGTTAAAGGGTTGGCTTCTTGAGTGCCACCTAGAGGAGGCGGATACCATAACGACATGTGGGCTCGAGTGGTGCCCACTAAGACTACCAAGAATATGTGCAGTATGTACATGGTAGGAGTTGGATTACCCTTTCAAGCTGGAAGAAGTTTGTTAAGCAAGTACTAAATAAGGGTGTTGTTTTGTGGGCAAGGCTTTTAATATTAATAGAGTATAGATAACTACATAACTAATCTGCATGCAGATTAATCTGTCAGGGTCCACTGTTTTTTTTCAAATCAAGACGTTCCTCAAACAGATAGAATGACTTATGCGTTCTATTGGCTTCTTTAGAATGCCCCAATTGCTAGCAACACTATATAAGACTATTTATGCTCTTCAAATTTAAAGTAACGTCCATCCACGCGTAACGGAACAACCGCCGTAAAGGAACGAACTACAGGTACTTTGACTTTAATGCGATAGAAAGCTTGCGCGCGCCTTCTTTCTAGCGATGTTTTTCTTAATTGCTATACTAAGGCTACTTCTGAACTTCTACGATCCTAGCAATACAAAAATTACGCTCGTGTAGACGCCTTCCCGCCTAACGCGCGAAGAGACTGTCTTTATGGCGAAAACAAGCCTTGCCTACTACAGGGCCGCCACACAGTATTTACTAACGTCGCAACCTACACAACACTCTTACTTAAGCCCAGGAATCTAATAGCATTAATAACAACCTCTAGTTCGCTGCAGAGCTGCAAATGTCGCTCTGTTTTTGCGGAGTCCTACCCCCTGTCGGTACTTCGGCTCTCTACTAACCAATTAGAGCGATCGCTGATTCTCGCTAAGGTCGCTGTGCACATTCTTTTGCATACCCCATATCTTACTTAGTCATCAGCAGCTGCGTATAGTATCCTTCAGCCTAGCTTAGGCATCGTAAGCAGTGCGCTTGCGCACGTGACTGAGATATCGTCTAAGAACTTACCGATTGAGCTTCAGCTTAGTGTATCACACGCGCTAGTAACATACGGAGCTTAGTGCCCGCTCCTACTTACTTAAGAAGACGCCTTGGACACTAGTAGCGCTAACACGTGACTGCCATGTTAGTGTTGTACAGCCGCGACTGTTAAGCTTCCTTGAAGTTTCTCGAAATTTCGACGTAGCAAGACCAACGCATATGTATACATAAGCATCCCCGTCCCCCCTCGATAAAATAGGGTTTATAAGAAAAAAGAAAAGAGAAAACAACATTATGAAGCATACGAAAACTGTCAGAACGCAGCCCTGCACCACTACGCTATGCAACCAAAAAGGTACGTGTGATCAGTGAACTACTGATCATGGTGCAGGATAGTATATATCGTCAGCCAGACCTGACAAAAACTAGCATGTGCTAAGATACACGCATAGAAGAGCATCTAGAGATTGATACTACAAACCCATACTCTTCCAGATCTAACACCCATCCCAATCATGTTCCCGCACACAGACGAGCATGATGGTCGATACTCGGGAGGTATCCAGAGCAGGTGCTTGCCGTTATAGGTAATCCATGTATTGTCAGAGCTGACGCCCACGTCTAGGTACTGGGGACGCTGAAGTACCGTGACACTCTCTGCACCAGAACCTATAGATGCACTGACGTCGACAGATCCAATTTCAGTAAGGAGACATGAGCTAGCAGCATCGAATGACAAGTTGAAAAGAGTCTTACCAATGTCAAGCGTCTGCAGACACGCGCCGCTGCTCGCATCCCACATCTTGACGGTCCTGTCGCGGGACGCTGACGCCAGCCGGGTCGAGTCGTGCGAGAAGGCCACCGAGCTGACAGTACTGCTATGGCCCTCGAGTGTCTGCAGACACGCGCTCCACCCGTCGCTCATGCCTGGCTTTACAGCGATGCCTTCTAGCCCTTCGTGCTGGAACAGCTTTCTCACTATGCTCTGCTTTGGACTGAACAGCAGCGCAGATCCATATGCCTGAAGGGGGCTACTCTCCATCGCTTGTTTATAGTACATAACGAATCGGTAGACGTCGTATACAAGCTGAGTAAAAAGAGTCACCTCCCCCTGTCCCTAGCTGCTATCAGTATAAAGGACGTCTCGTAGGGCACTTGTTGTGGACACACCTGCGCTAACGTCTGTAGCTCTCTCACCGAGACTACGCCTTTCGACATGCTCTCGCAAAGGCTAAGAGATTCCAGCCAGTATAGACACTTTTCCCTCAAGAATCCATCAATAACGCCTCCGTCTCGCAGACATTCTGCATAGGCTGCAGAAGACGTAGGATTCGAGTCGCATAGATGCTCGACCCAGTGAACACACGAGTAACGCAACGCTGCTAGCGGTTCTGGCGTAGGCACCACAACGTCGTCGATAGGCGTGCCTAGCGCTTCTAGGCCATACATGTCTCGTCGCAGAGTTATGGACATGATCTGAAGTGACCTAGCAAAGATGACCTGATGGACGGCCTCCTGTCCGGCTGGAAAAACGTCTTGAGCTGCCTTGGCAAGGAGAAAGTCCTTAGCTGACTGGTGCACAAAGTACACAGTCTGCTCTCGTAAAGTAAGAAACGAGCCGCAAAGGTTGATAATCTCCTGTAGCTCTAAGTCGTCGGCTATGCTTTCGAGCGGTTTGACAAGGGTCACTAGCTCCTTGAGCGCGATTGGCCGATACACGAGTGCGACCGCAGCTAGCACCTGCTTGCAGAGCTCGGCATCATCCGTCTTGCCGATCTGCTGCATCATCCGCTCGTACAGGGCGTCTAGTCCAGGCGGGAACAATTCCAGCTTCCTCAGAACATTTCGCTTCGCCGTCGCTTGGAGGTGCTGACACACCAGCGCTACCCAGAGGAAGGTGTCGTTCGCATTTGACGTTAGATGCTTGAGCACAGCGCGCTTAGTTCGCTCGTCGTAATTGTTCTGCTGCGCGAGCTCAGATACCCTTTGCTCGATATAGGCTTGGACTGCGGTCGACACAGACGCCGCATTTAGCTCGAGGCTTAGCCTGACCTTGTGGCCTGCCTGCTCTAGGCGTGCCTCGATCTCTGGCCAGTTGCGGCTAGAGACAATCCACTTGACGCGGGAAGAGGCAGACGACTGTTTTGCGATAAGATCAAGTAGCTTCGGCAGGTCAGTGACGCACTCGTCCAGCGCGTCGACGACCAGGTACGTAGTAGTCAAGCTCGGGTCCCGCAGCACCTCCGTGAAGATATCCACTAGCGCAACCCACGCGTTTGCATCCTCGAACAGGTTCTTGCCCGCCTCGTCGTACTTTTTGCGGACGTGCGATGCAAGCGACGGCTGCTGTTTCACGAGCATGTACAACAGCCCTCGTAGCACGGCCGTAGCGCTGTTAATGCGCGTGTCGGTAGCCTGACAGAAGAAGTAGGATACTGTATTTGTCTTTGCGATCGCACTCGACGCCTGCAGCTTGTCGATGATACCACAGAGCAGCATCGTCTTGCCCTTGCCAGGGTCACCCTTGATCCACAGCAGCCGGCTCTGCGGGTCTTCGTGCCATTGCTGAAAACTGTCGTTGTGAAAGACCCAGTAGTATGAGTCTTTCAGCAACCCGCCCTTCGTGTCCTCAATGCGCTTCTTGTCGTTACGTGGGTCTGTGCCACATAAGTCTTGGATACACCGTTTTGTCTTATCAATCTCATCGTGGAGCCGCTTAAACGCTCCTTCCACACCTTCGCCATAGCATGGCGCTAGGTCAACATCAACGACCCCTAATAGTGAGTACGCTTTGTCTTCTGGGCGTGTGGTATGTCGGTGTTCGATCCACCGCAGCCGCTCGTTGATGCTGAACTGGGAAAGGGGGGCTCCGTCGAGCGCTTTGCATGAGATGCTTGTAATCTTGTGGATTAGTGACTTGAGCAACATCTTATCACCAAGCTTTTCCCACTCTAGAGAGTAGAACTCGACTTTGCTTGGCGCAAGAAGCTCTTGGAGTGTCCAGCCACGCGCAAACCATTGACTTGCCCTGAAGGCTACCTCCCAAGTGAACTCGGTAGATACGCTGTCGGCTTTCCTCTTCTTTGTGGATACGTCAAACAGGTATACGTAGCACTTCGTCGCATTTTGGTACCAGCGAAACATAGACTGGATAGCCAAAGAGAACTCAGCCTTGTCCGACTTGTCGATGCAGCAGGTATCTACCCAGAAGTACTGCAAGCCATCTCGCTGAGCTTGTTCCCCGCAGAAACGAATCTTCGCATAGCCAGGCTTGTTCTTGCCAGTGTTCCCGACCACGTCTTCGAAGGTCACCTCGTCCGCTTCCGCTCCCCACCTGTGAGAAAGTATCGCATACGCCGGCTTTGTGGCTTCATCGAACTCGGCGATAGAGAGGTCTCCGTTTTCTCCATACTTGAGAAGACGCATCGCTTTGTACGGGTGCAGGGTCGGCGCATGTAGCAGGAACGAAGCGCAGGAGGCTCAACGTGGCAGCCTAGCAGCAAGAGCGTGTTGCGACGAGGCTGTCTAGCAAGACCTTCGCACACTAAGCATTAGCGACAGGAAAAAGAAGAACAGGGGAGCATTGCACTGTACTATCGCATCACAGAGCTGCAGATTGCAATCGCGTTCTAAGCTAAGGCGGGCGCTCGCTGCTATGAAGTGTGATGAGGGTGTCGCATGGCAGCTTAGGCGGGGAAGGCATGGCTGAGTGCATGCGCCTGGACATCGGACGCAAGGCTGTGGCCTGCCTCAATTGGATAAAACATCGGAACGTATGCGAAACTCCTCGATGGCGCAAAATCTTCGGTGATATGAGTGGTGTGATAGAGTGCCAAACCGCTCCACGGAGCTTCCAGCTTCAGTACCGCCAACCACATACCGGTAGGTACCGCGAAAGTGCACGTGCACGTGCACGCTCGACACTAAAGATAGCCATCACGTGGCTGACTGGGGAGCTCCTCTTAGAACGCCAACATCAGATTCATCGGGTCGTTAGACGATCAGTGGAGCGCCGAGATGAAATTTGAAACTCTGTGAGGGGTTTTCTCGTACTGAATGCGGGATGGGCATTACTACGGATACACAGGTCACTCAGTGCGTGAGTCTAACTTCAGCAAGTAACCTCCTAAACTCAACCTCTGCTACCACATGCGCGCGACTGGGGCTCTATAAGGTTGCGGTGCGCTCTCTTCTGCAACGTGTGCTACGCTTACCTGCAGCGCTAAGGCTTCTTCAGCCTCCTGTGCACGTTTGAGCTTCTTACGTGTTCCCTTATCTAGGGTGGCCTCTGCCTCTCCCTCTACCACTGCCTCTACCGCAATGTGCTTTGGTCGACCGCGTTTTCTCTTGCCTTGCGCTTGTTTGTTCGCCTCCTGCTCAGCACGCTTCGCCCGTGCTGCTTCGATGTCCTCATAGCTCATTACCCTCGCCTTCCCCTTCCCAAGGATCTCCGACTTTGTCTTCCGGCGAGTTCTAGCTTCGTCGTTCATCTTCGATAGGAGCTGAATCTGGTCTTGATCAAGGGCCTGCTGGGCAAAGGATACTTCGGCTGCGTTGGCGAGCTTCTGCACGAGCTTCCGATGTCGCGTGGTACTTATCTCGTCGTGAGGATCTTGCTTGATTAGGGTAAGCAGCGACGCGAGAGCCTCTGAAGATACTGGAGTCACTGGAGTCTGGGCGATCGTGTCTTGTGGGTGTGGTCCACTCCCTTCGCAGGCTGCATGGACAGGCAGCAGGGCAAGTGCGTCGGGGACTGGCTTTGCAATGTCTCTGAGTACTCTATCTGGGTTAAAAGGGAAGGGAACAAACCAGACTTGGCCCATCCTGCGAGTATATTCTTCTTAGTCATCGCCCGCTCTCTTGCAGGGTAGTATAGAGTAGTAAAGTGCTCTTTGTTTATCGTAGTCATACCTCCTCGGTATAGCCGTTCTACCTGGTCGCGATAGGCGGTCTTCAGCGGAGCAAAGACTGCCACATCGCAGGGTTGGAGCTTGTGAGAGGTATGAGAGGGAAGTCGGCACAGAGTAATGTTGTTTTCGAAGCAGAACTCGAGTAATTCCAGAGTCTCGTGTGTGCCAAAGCCGTCGCATATTAGCACTCGTGGTTTCTGGTTAGCTCGTGCCTTGGTTTGGGGGTCGAACACTCGTTTCATCCACTCTAAGCTAAGGTAGGAGTCGTTATAGCCCGACTCCGAGAATGCATAGACCCAACCTGGGGTCGGGAACGTGGTCCAGTTGCTCCGATGGGTAGAGGCTGGCCAGATGATCATTGGGTTCAGACACTCACCACTTGCCGACACGCATTCAACGGCAGTCACCATCGTCCGCTTTACGCCGGCGCCTCTATAGTCTTTTCGGTCATCCTTACCTACTAGAACTTTGACAGAGCCTAGCATAGAAAGCATCACTCCTGTCTCGTCCATGTTGTACACGTTCTCCGGCAGTATATCCGGCCTACAAAGCTCTGGGTCCAATCACCTCGAACCAGTGTGTCACCTTTTCCTATATGTTGTTGTCGTGACGATTCCAGTCTATCGCCCTGTTATTCCTCCGCGCGAGTTCTGGATGGCGCTTTGCGAAGGCCTGGGGCCAGTTCTTGTTCGGCGGCTTGATCGCTTTCGTCGCAGATCGCCGGCGGGCGATGCTAAAGGCTAGGGCAGGTATGTCCTTGATCCGCAAGGGAAATCCGAGAGCTGCTGATTTGATTATGTGCCGGACGAAGGCCTCTTCTTCCGACGGCGTAAGGTATTGCTGGCGTTGGGCCTTCGTCCGTCGCGACGGTCGTCCCTTCGCACGATACCACACGGTGGTACGGGACACAGGGACATCGCTGCGTTCTGCTAGAGCAGTATAGGTCCTACGCACACTCACGGGTAGGTTCTGTGCCAACGCTAGGCTAGCTGGATCCATAGCTACTTACTGTGGTAATGTTGATGGATGGTGCACAACGCGAACACCAACAGCTCGCTGCGGCGGACAAACGTAAGCTTAAAATAGCATGATCCAGCAGCCCGTGTGAGCTGGATTGAGCATAGCGCATTTTTCGATACATGATGACTTAGCACGTTTAATTAGTTGCCAAGCTCCGTGGCAATCTCCTTCTCGATCGGAGATACTCTCGGATTTCTCATCACAAATGCGATATGCCACCAGAGCTTTAGGACGAGGGCTTTCGTGATAGAGCGCTTGACCTATAGTTCCGAAACGCCGGAATATGCTATCTTTTGCGATCTAGCAGGGGCGAACAGGTGAGACACGAACGATCGTCGCGAACAGAACCTCCAACAACAAACTCAAGAATGCTGTAATTTTTAACTTTGATATCGGCAGTGTGTAAAGGAATAGCTAAACTACCAATGCGACATGTATGTACTCTTATGCAGTAGCGTTGGCATCTTCTAGGTAGCAAAGAACGAGATGTTGTTCCGTTACAGCGGTCGTTCCGTTACGCGTGGATAGACATTATGTGCGATCTGCAGCGTGAAGCGCGTCCTCAGTGAGCTTTGTGGTCTCCTTATGACCATGAAGAGACGTTTGGAAGACAACACTCACTCTCTGTCAACATGTATGGCAAGACGGAAGACACGGCCGTGAACGTTTCGCACAGATACAACAACGCAAGCAGAGTTCAGTGGCGATCACACAGAGGCAGTGAAGATATTCTGGTCGTAGAGAATAATGAGATTTTGGATTTTGACCTTTCGAGATGTTTAGCGTCACTTCTCCCACAACCGAGGCACCAAAGGCTGGATAAGATCTTGTCTGTGCAGCCTCACTACCCACCGATGAAGCAGCTTCGCCCTCCCCACGGCGCAGTAGGCTTTTCGCATTGATGCGAAGTCGCAGCGAGAACCTGTGGATGTAACGTCCGTCCCTGCGAAACGGGCCATCCTGCGTGCCGGGACCAGCCAATCAGCATGCAGATTTCGGGCAGAAGTCTGCGATTCAAGTGAACTGATTGGCCGGTCCCGGCACGCAGGGTGTCCTGTTACGCATGGACGGACGTTATAGCTCTTTTCATCCCGCATCAGCACCCTCCATCCGCATAGTGTCATCATGGAACCTTGGCCCTAGGAATCGCGGTTCAGCCAAGCAAATCAGGGAGCTGTCTCATATCTGATGGCATTCCGAGGTCCACACGCACTCCAAACTGTCCATGCTCCAATTCTTCGTTGTCCCCTCGCAGCATTGTGATGATAAACGATTCATATCGGTCGAGACCTGCAGAAACGTAACACAATGCTGGTGACCATGCAAGGTTCGCATGCACTGGCCGGTCTTCAAGTCCCAAAGTTTGATGGACTTGTCGCAGGATGCTGAAAACAACTGATTCGTATCAGGCAGAAACAATACAAAATTAACGCGGTTTTCGTGGCCCTCCAGGGTTTGTGAGCACTCGCCGCTCTCTACATCCCAGATTTTGATGGTTTTATCGCACGATGTTGACACGAGCTGTTTCGAGCCAGGCAAGAACATCACGCCGCTGACGCAGTCCTGGTGGCCCACGAATGTGCGCCAGCATTTGCCACTCCTTATTTCCCATAGCTTGACAGTCTTGTCACATGACGCCGATGCCCGAAACTCCAAGTTGTCTGAGATATGCATATAATTGATACTGTCGCTATGTACCGTGAGGGATGGCGAAGACATGTCTCCCATCTGACGTTGGAAAGGGCGAAAGAGGACGCCTTTCTCAAACACGCTGCTATGAAACTCCTGGCACGCGCTGTTCGAGTCGACGTGGGCGTTCGAGATGATCGGAAGCGCAGTGCCAGACTGACGTGGAGAGACAGGAGCCCTTATATGGGTACCCACGACTACTTGCAGTTGGGTCACCCACAAAGAAAGCAAACTGCTGACCCAGCAGACGGAAAAATTCCCACCCTGTTGGCGGAAGTCGCATATCAGATAGCCTGTCCAAGCATAGTGAGATACATCTGCACAAAGAAGATATTGTCGGGTATCTGCACCATTGAGGCAGTCAGCATGTTGTCGGAGTCATCTTCTACACGAAAGTAGTGGTGACCTAAGACTGTACCAAGCGCCTCACCACGTGTAGATATTTTTGGACTGTCTTTTGTTCTCCTGTGCAAAGATTCACCCTTCTGGAAGTCCTTTTGATACGGGCCTGATATTTACTTTTACTGTTATCATCAACAATGGATTCATCACCTGTACTCCGTCTCAGTGAAGTCTAGCCCCATTTTGGTGAATTTTCTGATCTGAGTTTCACCTAGGTACTCAAAAAATGATATGAGAGAACCAGAGCGAATCTTCCACAAGAGCTATTATAAAGATCTATCGAGCCGCATCTTTTCCTCGTACTATTCGTGGTCCAATTTATGGTCCCATTCGTCGTCGAATTTGCGGTACGAGCAGTTTGGTAGCTGCCCAGTACACATGAGTTTCTGTTAAATGAATAGTAGCTTGATATGTTCAAAGCAGATCTGACTCAAGAATGTTCAGTCAACGACTATAGGCACGTAGAGCTGGGTAAGTGTTATATGATATGCTCACAGACGATGGCTAAGCGCTGGGCTAGTGGAAGATCTGAGTATTCATATCTACTGATCCCATGAGATATGTTGTATGCTGATTCTCAAACTCAATGATCACGAAACAGCTGAAGACATTGGTCGCAAGTTTTTCGATGGGTTTTGTCAGGTTTTGTCTGGCGAAGGGGACATTTCTCGACTAGACGAACAACAATTAGCTGAAACAATGCAAAGAAGATGCGAGCGCGCAGAAGCCTTATTGAGAAGGTGGCAGCAGCACCTGACTAATTCGGAAGACATGGAAGCAAAAAAAGAGCTGGAACTAATGAACGCGCGAGAAAAAACGAAAGAGCAGCTCGAAAAAATACAGAAAGAATTGGAAACAGCAATGATGCATTTATCTGACACGGTAAGCCCCTCTTTAGAGCGCGGCGAGAAGCTCAAAATCTTGGTGGAACAGAGTAAAGTGTTTAGCGCAGAGAGCATAAGGTTCTATACAGAGGTCGGTGAATGTCAAATAAAGCCATCAAGGAGGTACTGACGACGCATACCATCTCTCCCTAGACAGCGGAAAACCCGGTGGGCCGAAATTAGCCAATCAGACACTGTGTTAGTTCGAGATTTCGGTTATCTCTGCATTTCTATTGGCTGTTTCCGGCCCACCGGGTTTTCCGCTGTGTAGGGAGGGATGTTAGTGCAAGAAAAACCGGAGCTGCATCGCGTGGCTCATCTCTCTTTTGATGGAAGGTGCACAAGGTATGTCACCTTTTTTTTTCAGATCAGATCGGACACAGGTATGAGACGCTCTATTCTACTGTGGCTAGGATGTGAGGTAGTCAGGCTCAGTTCTAGGCTACCAGCCGATACCATAAAACACACAAGGCTTTTGACTTCAGATTTCATTGCCAGCGATCGATTTTTAGAGATGGCACCAAATTTTCAGCATGTTATATGTCTGCTGTCTAAGCATTTCAACGGGTGATTCCTTGATAAGAACGCCATAGTCTACTAGATTCCAATTCAAAGCAGTTTTGTCAGAAGTCCTCTGCAACACTGTACTATCCTGTTCCACATACAGGTTGTTGACCGATCTGCACTCCAGTCTGCTTCACCCTTATCCACAAGGTTCTCTGCGATAGTATCCACCAGCGCATCAACGTCCGCCATGGTGCTCATGGCGCCGAACGTAATTCGGACCATGCCAACTGGCTTTCCTTCCACAACATCCTGTTCTGTGTTACAGCGGAGTCCCGAGTCGAATGCGTCTTTCAGCCAGGAAGGGTCCAACTCCAATGCAACGGCTGCGCCGGCTGGGTTGCAGTGACTGCCCGTGCGAACAAGGATCCCGTGTTCTCTCAGCATCTTCCCTACATGCCAACACCCCAACCATGTGCCGTCGTCATTTTTAAAATTGAGGGCTAGTGTTGCGCCCTGGCTCTTTGGATCGCCATATTCGGATGAGTTTGCTTTGTAGAAGTGGCAAATGCTCATGCCATTAGCATGTCGAAGCCTTTCCAGTCGTTTGTATATCGTATGAACCAACCATGTTGTATGTTTCGAGATCTGCTCCATTCCGCCGAACAAATGCTCGTGCCCATCCATCGCACAGGCTAGTGCAAGTATGTTTCGGATAGGCGTTGTTCCATCTTCTAGTCGGTCGTGGGCTAGTGTCCTTTCGCATCACGCACAACTTTTCAGTACATGCTATCATCTCAGTCGTGCCGCCGCCAAAGTACCGCCTGTGTTTTAGGACATGCGCAGATGCGTTGCGAACGATCAGAGCGCCGAGATCAGGAAAACCAAATATCTTGTAGAAAGAGAGAACAAGGAAATCGGGAGCACCGCTGTGATCAGCGAGGTTCAATGGACTGGTTGGGACGAATGCTGCTACATCGAGGAGAGTGTATCTCCTCCCATGGCAGAACGAAGTACGAATCTGGGCTGGCCAGTGCGTCGGAAGTCTTTCGCCGTCCATGTTCGACTGAGCCGGGTAGGCAAACAATGATGGCCTCTGAGACTCACTGTCGCGCTGTATCCATGAGGCAACTGCTTCATTTGAATTCAGACAGAGGCTGCGTTCAGCGAGTTGCCCAACACCGAGCAAGCTTGTGTGGCATTTGTAATGAAAGTAATAGTCAAAGCCAGCCTCGTGTCCGGAGAAGGCATCTGCGACAAGTTTTATGGCAGCTGTGGCGTTTGCCGTGAACACGACGTCGAAGTGTGCGGGATCAGCGTTGAAGAATTCGAGTACTTGGCGTCGGGTGTTTGCTATCAGGGAAGCTGACAAACTGGCATTTCCGGCGTCAGAATGAGGATTGGAAAGCAAGGTCTTTTGCATTCGCTTTGTGAACGCCCGGAGTAGCGATTTGCTCGCGACGGTAGTGCCGCCGTGATCAAGATATACCGTACCTAGCGCTGTAAGAAACTCGTAACCCAATCCTTTACACGTTGTTCCGTACCTTCAAGCATGGGGTACTCCGATGTCCTCAGACGGCAGATGCGCTTGTTGTAATTCATTCTCTCCGACTCTGGCTCAGCGTAAAGTACTTTTTTGGAGGGCCCAAAATGGCAGATGCGTGCTCCTTGGATGGCCATGCCATTCGACTATGCATGCGTGAATTTCACATCTTGTTACTGAACAGTATATCTAGCAAAACTAATAGAAGCTATCTAGCGCATAATGGGACACGCAGGATGGGTCAGTCCAAGTCGAGCTTGTCCATTTCCAGCTAGCGAGTAAACCGTCATCCGCTGCGATAGTCTGACCACCCAACGTACTTGAACGTGTCTTGATCACAGACAACTCGCCATTGCTTTGTCAGGGGATGGACGCCAGTCTCGTGTCGCGAGACACCAGGCTTGCCATTGCATTCCCTCTTCCGGTTTCGTTGTCATCATTCAGGTGATGATCCGTTCATAGGAAAAAGATTATCACTGCCTTCCAGTCAGCATACGTAACCGCGTGAGACTTTTCGCGGCACAGCAGTGTTAATCCGAGGAATCCTACTGCTTCAGATATCAAGAAGAGGTTTGCGCCATTGTAGTTCTATCAACTAATACGTGCGTCATGAGTCGCACGCGAACGTCACATGCCAAGCGCATCACATCGTCGAGCCTCTGCAACATTTTTTATGGATTGTAGTGAACACAACACATGTCCCCAGTCGAGAGTCAAAACTTCACGGCTCGCACGCATCACGCAAAGCCGTGCCGAGTACTAAGTTATCGACGTCGTTCTACACGAGATGTCTTCATCTATATATAATACGTCGCAAAGTAAGACGCCACCCGCTATTCTTGGATTCCACTAATGCGCGGGAGGTGTACGGAGACGCAGAGGGCGCCTTACGAAAATTTCAAAAGGTCCGAACGAATTGTTGAAGAGGAAGAGGGTGTATAGGAGTATATGGGAAGGGAATGAGCTCAGAATAGACAGAAACTATAAGGATGTTGGAGGATGGAAGGGTACAGTGACCTGGAGCGACTTGAAAATCAACGAATACCCAGTGACGACGCTGTATACAAGGTGTCCACAGAAATTGAGGCATGCCATCCAACACAGAAAGCTATCAACTGATTGTGAACAGGTGTTTTCCTGTTACGAACGCGAGGTTTGCAGGCTGAGGGCCGAAGGAGCAATTGTAGGAGGATCAGCGCGGGAGCAAGTGCACGAGTCGAGATCGGAGTCTAGCACGCCACAGACTCCAGCTTTTGCTTCACAGCCACCGCAACAATGGAGGGCACCAGAGGTGGACATGTATGGGCGTAACAACTCCAAGCCACTTTCCATTACGAAGTCAAGACAGAAACTGGGCCAAGTGAGTGTTTGGTAGTGCATATCACGCTTATTCCGCAAGATGCCTTCGAGAGGGCCGGTGAACGTATATTGGTGAGCCCGAAAAACCAAGAAGCGAAACCTGGGAGTCAACATCGCCGTTCATGGGTCTTTGTTGCTTTGCAGCAGACCCATTGTGCGCTTTTCCATAGAGCGATACGTCAAAACGAGAGCACTTTGTCCGTGCCTTCTGGACGACCAGGAATTCTGGACGAGCGCGTCTGGCCGTGCTCCTGATACATGAATAAAAGTCTCTGCCGAGAAATCAGCTCTCGTCTGTCATGTTCAAACATTACTGTGCCACCGACTGGTCGAGTTTCTTAGTATCAGCTTACCATCAGTGTTACCGATAAGCAACAATACGATGGCTGGTCTACATGGTTCCTCCCATGTGGCAATAGGTAGAAGGCAGAGTGGGTTGACAGAGAGGGTCGGGACCTCACTCACAGCTTCGCCGGAAGACCATCTTCACTTCCAGTTCGCCGCCTTTCTGGCCATCTCTATGGATTTTGTCCTGTGAGAGAGGAGGATGTATTTTCAGAGGTATCTATAGTGGAACAGAGCTTCTAGGCACCGTTGCAGGCCGCGTTTCTCTCTGTGCGCTCTACATCATCTGTGGGTCTCTTGGTTTTGATCTTGTCCATCCCCTTGCTCACAGATCACATACGTCGCGCATCCGTGCCCTGCGATGTCTGGCGCGTGCTCATGCCTTCCACCACCAGTACTTCGACCGAACATTTCAGTTCAACGACACCTACCGCATGCAGAATCTTCTGTGGCATCTTCCACTCGAATTGCTGTGCCATTTGGTGGGAAGTACTGTGAGTTGGCTGCTCGTGGAGCTGACCCTTCAGCCTACCGCAGGTCCATTACGATACTGTCACTAGCCATTGCAGCTTCACCCCTAAGCGCAAATGCGCACTGTTTTTGAACAGCCCCACCTTCCGTGCCTGGCTTAGCGCTAGATGTTGGCTGCAAAACAGGCGATGTGATTGGTCAACCATTATTCTAAAGATGACTGGTTTCTAGGATGCTGCCTGCAGGGGTGAAGCTGCAATCGCTAACGACTGTAGCAAGCCCACATCATCGTCTCACAGATCGCGGTCATGACCGTCAGGTGAGACGGCTCTCGTCATCTCGTTGCCGGCAGCGAACGCTTTCTTCTGCGGTATGTTCTGCCAACGCCGTACAGTCGTTAGCGATTGCGGCTTCACCCCCGCGTGCAGCATCAAACAAAATCAGTCATCGTTAGATCAGCGACTGACCAACTACATCGGCTGTTTCAAAGCAGACACGTAGCGCTAAGCCATATACAGAAGGTGAAGCAACCGAAAACCATTGCGCAGCTGCGTGTAGGGGTGAGGCCGCAATCGCTAACGACTGTACCGTATCTTGTTGCACTGCGACATTTTTTCGCGAGTTGATGATGAGAGTAATATACATTATTCCAAGCATAGACATATCCTGCTGACCCGAGCCTCCTGCAAGCACTTTCCTTGCCCAGCTTCCATGGCCCGTCACCCAATATAGCTCTCCACAGGCTGAATCTCAAATCCATATATAACCATTCTCTCCTTGGCCACTTTAGGAGATATACAACCGAATCCACACCCGTCCGTTTCATCAGCCAATACCGCACCGAACCAATCTTAGCCATTACAACCACATTCAGCATGTCCGTTGTTCCAAGTTCCAGCTTAGAAGGCAAAGTCGCAGTCGTTACGGGCTCAAGTAAGTCGTTCCAATATTACTGTCTCGACAGAATAAACTGATTGATAACCTAGGCCGTGGCATAGGAGCAGCTATAGCTCTCGAGCTTGCCCAGCGTGGCGCCAAGGTCGCTGTTAATTATCTCAACAGCGTTAGTGACGCTGAACAGGTCGTCGAGAGAATCAAGGGTTTAGGAAACGGGTCTGATGCCGCCCTCTTCCAGGCAAATGTTGACAACATTGAAGAGACTGGAAAACTGATGGACAATGTTGTTGCCCATTTCGGTAGACTGGACATATGCTGCTCCAATGCGGGCATCCACTCTTCTGGTCATTTCAGCAATGTTACAGCGGAAGATTTTGACCGTACCTTCACGACAAACACCCGTGCTCAGTTCTTTGTTGCACAGGAGGCGTACAAGAGAATGGAAGTCGGTGGCCGGATTATATTCACGAGTTCCATCACTGCGCAGGCAAAAGCCATCCCCGAACACGCGGTATATGCGGGCTCCAAGGGAGCTATCGAGTCGATTGCACGCTGCATGGCGGTAGATGCTGGGGACAAGAGGGTCACAGTCAATTGCGTGGCTCCTGGTGGTGTCAGGACCGACATGTTCTACGCGGGCCGAGATAAAGTCGTGCCTGATGACGAAAAAGATAATATCGATGCGTATATCTCGAGACTGTCCCCACACCATCGCATAGGTGAGACTTCCGATGTCTCCCGCGTTGTTGCGTTTCTTGCTTCGCAGGATGGAGAGTGGGTGAACGGAAAGGTCATTGGCATTGATGGTGGAGCCAACATGTGAATTAAAAAAAGCTTTAGAACACTCTCCTGTGATCAATCTGCTGCTTAGTAATCGAGAAACGCGCAAGAGATTCGGCGGTCGTAGGACAGCAACCAGAAGACATGATAGTAGAGGATACACGGCTGGCTATATATGCCCAATTCTGTCTTGTAGTTTACCTGCATACGTTCACGTAACTAACGTCCGTCCCTGCGAACGGGACACCCCTGCGTGCCGGGACCGGCAAATCAGCTCACTTGAATCGCAGACTTCTGCCCGAAATCTGCATGCTGATTGGCCAGTCCCGGCACGCAGGATGTCCCGTTTTGCAGGGACGGACGTTCCCTGTTACTGGCTGACATCGGCCTGCTAGGTTTTTCGTCGCTTAAAGACGGAGGTTTGGAAAGTTCGTCGGGCTCAAGCCTACGTGATCGTACCATAACAGGAAAAAACAACAGCTCAAGAGAGCCAAGAGACCTTACATAAAGGAGCAAGCTCGAGTTTTCATATCTCAAAAAGCCGATGGTTAGCGTGTAGAGCGAGATACACTTAGAAGGATAAGAGAGAATGAACCACCCGCCAGATATGCCGGGTATCGCGCACGCAGTGGATCACCTGCTGTTCGTGGGGACCGAAAAGTACCCAGAGGAGAACGCCTACAGTCAGTATATGACACGCCACGGCGGATACTCGAATGCTTTCACATCCTCCACTTCGACCAATTGCTACTTCGAGCTCTCATACCCTTCTTCCACGCCTACGAGCAGTCAAACCCTATTGCCAGATGTGTCACAAACAAACCTGGCAAAGTCGGAAGAGGACTCGCCGCTGTAGGGAAGGCTAAATTGATTTGGCCAGTTCTTCATCAGCCCACTATTGTTTGAAGACACAGTTGATCGCGAGCTCAAAGCGGTGGACTCAGAGCACAAGAAGAATCTCCAAGATGACACTTGGCGGTTGATTCAGCTTAACAAAGCATTGGCAATCCAGGCCATCCGTACCACCGCTTCTCGACAGGAAACTACAAGGCTTTACACGATGGCCCTGTAACGCGTGGTGTAAGAATCCGCGACGAGTCCATCAAGTTCTATTCAACGCACTACCCAGCGAACCGTATGAAGTTGGTTGTCCTAGGTCGAGAGAGCTTGGATGCTCTGGAAGCATGGGTAGAGCAGATCTTTGCTAGAGTGCCGAACAAGAACCTGGGCCAGAACCGCTGGGATATGCCCGCTTATACCGAGAACGAACTGCTGACGCAGGCCTTCGTCAGACCAATTTTAGAGGCTCGGTCACTAGAGCTTCCATTCGCGTACCGTGATGAAGATAAGGTTTACGAGTCACAGCCTTCAAGATACCTTGACTACTTGCTCGGTCAATAAGGGCCTGGCGGTATCCTTGCGCTTATCAGGGCGAAAGGCTGGGCGAGCGAACTGGGAGCTGGAGGGTGTACCTTTTGTCCTGGCGCAGGACTGTTTACTGTCTATATTTTATTGACTGAGGAGGGCCCAAATCACTACAAGGAGGTTACGAAGCTTGTGTTCCAATATATAGGACTCATGCGCAATCAGCCGCCTCAAGAGTGGGCAGTCGAAGAGCAAACGCAGATTAGTCAGGTAACGTTCCGATTCAAGGAAAAGAGCCCACCCAGCCAAACTACAAGTGATCTAGCAGACATCATGTTCGATGCCGAGCTGATTAGCGAAGCTGTGTCTTATCTCCGACTGAACAACTTTAGAATGACGATTGTGAGTCAAGATTTCCCAGGCAGTTGGAACCAAAAAGAGAAGTGGTATGGCACAGAGTACAAAGTCGAGAAGGTACCAGAAGACTTTCTTGCCGAGATCAGAGAAGCATTCGGGAGCAAGAGCCGGCCGCCAGAGTTACATCTCCCACACAAGAACGAGTCTATTCCGACCCGACTGGAGGTGGAGAAGAAGGACGTTGAACAGCCGACCAAGGAGCCCAAGCTTATTCGCCATGACGACAACGTGCGCGTCTGGTGGAAGAAGGACGATCAGTTTTGGGTACCCAAGGCTCATGTCCACATTTACTTCCGAACACCTATCACCAGCGTCACAGCTCGTACCACACTACTATGCACGCTCTACTGCGAGCTTGTGAACGATGCTCTAGCTGAGTTTTCATACGACGCCAGCCACTCCGGACTGATGTACGACTTCACCAATCACATCAGGGATCTTTTAATCGATATCAGTGGCTGTAATGACAAGTTAGATGTGTTGCTGGAAAAGATCCTGCTCCAAGTACGAGATTTTAAGGTGTCGGTAGATCGTTTCAAGATCATCCGCGACCGGATGCTGCGTTACTTACGCAATTTCGAGTATTAACAGCCTTTCGACCAGGTTGGCACCTACCCTGAACAGTTTAAGAGCGAGTGTAACGAACCACGAACTGCTCTCAGAGCTTGGGAATGTGACCGCGCAGGATGTCCAGCAATTCTTCCCGCAGATCCTAGCGCAATGTCAAATCGAGGTTTTGGCACACGGCAACCTGTACAACGAGGAAGATTTGAAGATTACTGATCTCGTAGAGCGTACCATCAAGCTAAGGAGACTGCCAGCGAACCAGGTATCGACGCGTCGAGGACTCATCTGGCCATCTGGCAGTAACTTCATCTACGAGAAGCAACTCAAGGACCCTGAAAACACCAACCACTGCATCGTGTACAGCTTGTATACCGGCCACCGCTACGACAGCGTCATGCGCGCCAAACTGTTGCTTCTTGGACAGATGACGAATGAGCCTTGTTTCAATCAACTTCGTACCATCGAGCAGCTCGGCTGCGTCGTATTCTCCGGCCCTAGCTTTCACGATATTTGGTCAGGATACTGCATTCTCATTCAGAGCGAGAAATAATGTCGGTACCTTGAGGGTCGCATCGAGAACTTCCTCAACATATTCGAGCAGACATTGAACGACATGAGCGAGGAGGACTTTGAGAGACACAAGCGTGCGATGATCAACAACAGGCTGGCAAAATTGACGAACCTGTCATCTGAAGATAACATGTTCTGGAATCATGTTTACAGTGATTCGTATGATTTCCTGCAAGGTACGTGACTCCCCACTTTCTTACAGTAGTATAGTTTTAACGAATATACAGCCGATGTTGATGCCAAAACTCTTGAGAAGCTCACAAAGAAGGATATGGTCGACTTCTACAGCCAATACATCTCGACATCGTCCTCTCAGCGCTACAAGCTGTCAGTGCATCTCCAAACACAGGCCAAGGCGAAGGAGCCCTCCCTCAGTGAGAACAAGACTGCCGCTGCCGCTGCGCTCAACATCACAGCCAACGACAAGGCTTCTCAGACCCGTGTTGAAGAGGTGTCGTCCAAAGAAGCTATCTCAGATGCCGTTGCCGGCCATCTTATTGACGACCTCAAGGTGGAGAAAGAAGTCGCTGGCAAGGTCCTCGATGAAGCCAAGGCTGAGCTAGGTATCGCGGACTTAGGTCTATCAGCTCCTCCACAGGCTCTCAATGCGTTAACAGACGTCAAGGAAGTAGTTGATGCTTCGCACCCTGTTCTCGTCAAAAAATGTACATTCTTGGAAGGCAAGTATGCAAGTCAGCTCCGGTGTGCGGCCGGAGCGTAACCCAGAAGAGTTGTCGGGATCGCTTAGAAGCTATAAGAAAAGCTATTGCTGTGAAGTTTTTTCTCAACTTCTTCTGGAGAACTAGCGAACGATGCGTTGAAGAAGTAGAACAACAGAATCTCGATTCTTGCCTCCCCACCCTTGTTACATTGCGCATTGTTGCGACTGGAGAACTACTTCATTTCACAACATAGCACGGGAACATAAAGAGAAGAAGTTGCTGAAACCGCCAGACGTTAGTTAGATTGAGTCATGATGTGGCTCGTGACACGGGAAATTGTGCAATGAGAGATCAAGTGAGTATAGGAGCATAGAGCATATATTCGATGCGGGCACGGTTGAAGTCATTTTCATCCACTTACTAACACAAGGCATATATGAAGTGTAGTCGTCAGTCCGCACAAGGCGCATGTCATTATCACATTCTTATCATCGCTGTCGATCTACCGTTGAATGTCCACCCAAGCATCCCACATTCAGTCCAACTCAATTGAGCTCTAATGCTTCTTTACAGCATGTACCTCTATGAACACCTGATCACTCACTACTCGCGGTGGCGTGCAATGATCGATCATGAAAGACCAGGATACACGCTCGCAGAGATTTTATGTAACAGCCGTAGCCAATCTTTCCCGGCCATAGATGCTCGTACGAAGGTACAACGCACACCCACAAGTCATCCGCGTTGATATGAGTCGTCTGTGTGGTATCAGGCTATATACGCATGCAAAACAGTTGCAGAGGGCCTATTCGCTAGATTATGGAACTGTCTGATCAGATCGTGATTGCCAAGCTACTGCAACTATGAGCCAGAGCTGTATGTCGGCGGCTGGCGAAGTACTAGTATCTCATCCATCTCAATACTGATTGCTTATCCTGTAGCCTGTGGGGATATCGAGCATGAAAGCGTAAGGCATGGGCTGAGAACCATGAAAAGTTCATCCACATTATCAAGTGTCAGCATCTTCACATACCGCGGTCATTGGTAACGCTACCGTATGTTATATTCGCCTACGCTTGCCAGTGTGAGAGGGTGTTCGGATCTTGCAGCAGAACTCTTTCGCCTCCAAATGATAGCATTGCTGCTTGAATACTCATATGACACACGGTACGTCTACTCAACCGGCGCTCACACTCATTGCTGATTGAATGCTGGTCTTACTGCGCCGCAATGGAACATCAACGTTTTGAATCCGTGGCCTCTAGCACAAACCAACATGTGACCAACCACTCTGCAACGCAAGCCCATGCCGTGTGGGACTCGTATGGACCTGGTTCCTTGGAGACTAATCACGGTTCAGTCACCGGATCTCTGGAGCACTATGACTGCGAGTCGTCGCCTACGCTGCTTTTGAATATCCCAACCGACGCTTTCGATCCGTGGATGCTTGAGGGGCCGCCTTATGGTAGCCCACTATCCACATGCGCATCGATCGGCCATACCGAAAGCGTTTGCACGCCATCTTACACGGATATGCCAACATGCTCCGCAGTCAACTTACCAGTCTTTCAGCATGTCCAGTCGCCGCCCAACAGTGATGCTTGGTCAGACGAGCGAGAACCTCGCTGGAAACTCAGTAATCCTGGAGTCCCCACATGTGGTCCACGACAACTGTCATTGCCTTACCAAGGCCGTTCAGCTTGCGATCAGGAACTCCTGCAACGCATACCAGACTACATCCTCCAATTTGGCCCTTTATCAGCGCCAGATTGCATCTCGTACCAGGCACCCACCTCCTCTTCTGCTGCCGGGGTTGTAGACTCAGCACCCTTTGAACCAGATTTGGTGATTAGCCCCGACGTCAGTGAAAAGGACAGCGATTCAGAGTCTGACTCTTCCGACTGCGAGGATGGCTCCTCATTGCATGGATTCTCAGACTCTTCAACTCGGCAACGTGGAGCAAAGTCCCGTGTTATGAAGCTCGGAAGGTGGGGACCCATTACATACCCCTTTTACACGACCATAGGACCAAGGCACTATCGATGTCCGCTCACGGACAAAAAGGATCCTCAGAATCTTTGCGCAAAGAAATTTCAACGTCCAGAACACCTTCGGCGCCATGTCACCACTGTCCATGGCAATGGAAAGTGTCACCTTTGCAAAGTGTGTCCTAGGCCTTTCTCGAGGCGCGATAATCTTCGGGAGCACTACTGGACACATTTGAAGCGAAGTGGAAGGATGGGCAAGAACACAAGGATGAGCCTCCCCGAATTGAAGGCCATTCTCGGTCCTAAGGAAAAGCAGCTTGTGAAGCGTCTGAAGTGGAAACTGCACAACCACCAGGCGAGGCAAACAAAGGCAAGGTCATGACGTAAGGCCGTACGGTCCTTTACACAGTAGTTTGATTGTTTTGTAGGCTTAGGAAGCAAACTATATATTATTCATAGATAGTGAGGGCCCAGTAGTCTCTCTGCAGGGAATTCAGTTCAATTACCACGCCGCTCTGTCTTTGGAATCTCGCAACCCTTCCTCATTGTGGCTTTGCACTATCACCACGCACGATACCGTAGCGCGGAGGAGGTTCGTGTACAGCGACACATCGCGGTATTGCTCCCAACGGAGTGCGCTTCCAAGGGCATTATGTTCAGCTGAGCATCGAGTAAACACGCGCTGACCGTAAGCGGATGCCCGCCCATCCGTTGCTTGCTCGTAACGAAAAGGGCATATCTTTCCGCGAACCAAGAGCCTAAGATGCAAGACATCTGGTCAATAACCTTGGCATATCTTCAATAGAGGAATACAAGGAGGCTGCACAGAAACACGATTGGCTTTTGTGAGACGACTTGACGACGATTGAGTTAGACATAGGCAGAGATCTAGGTACGGAAAGAAAGCCGGGTGTAAAAGTAAAACCATCTTCAATACATTTTGGTAGGGAAAACACAGGCTCCCAGAGAGGCGTTGTGCACGGCGGTATATATGATCCGCATTTTCCTTTGGGTATGGGGTAATTATGGGTATGTAAATCGAATGGTGGATATTGTCGTCAGCTCACTACTCTTCCACACATGATGTCTTATGGCAACGGAAGGTTGGAAGTATGCTATCTAGTATATGATATCGTTCGTTCTACCCTTCCTATCCTATCCTATCCTACCCTACCTTTTAGCGAACGTGACGAGGAATGCATTCACCGCGCCGAATCAGGCTTAACGTTAGAGAGTTTCAGCCCCAAATGGACAGATTGAGTCTTCCATTTTCATTCCCTGCCATCAAAAATGTCGTCTTTCTATTACATTCTGATACAAAAACTGTGCATTGCTATTGAAACTTATAGATGGGACTCCAACATTAACAAATTTCTGCTATTGCGTGTTGCGTGTCGCGTTACGCTGCTGCAAACACGGAGATCCGGTGGGACGCGTGACCGCGTTCAGCGCAAGCCCGCCCAACAACAACTGTAGAAACCGCCACCCGCTGCGCGCCCAACCCGTCCAAACCGCCAGCACGCTCGGGTGGAGCAATATCGGCGGTTGTCCACTTCCTCCCCAACTATTACAAAGTTATTGTGTGTAAGCATTATGTGACTGCAATGCAGAATCCAGATGCGTATCTGTGTCTACGAAGGCAGATTGCAGACAGCTACAGTAAAGTCCCTCCCTGTCTGACGGAAAGACCCATGTGCCGGAATCAGCCAATGAGCCACAGCACCGTGTCGGCAAAGATGCTACTCTCGCTCTTTCGTTGGTCGATGCCGGCACACGGGGCTTTCCGTCACGCAGGGAGGGACTTTACCATCTTGGTGCGACTACACATTGTTGAAGCCATGAGGCTGTTCGTAAGGAATAAGCGTGATCGATTGCGTCCACCAGGCGTTGGGGCGACATGATGTGTGCTCAGCGCATCACTCGATCGGCCCCTGGTGGTGCGTCTCGCCGGGTTTTCCGGTCTTTGCTGGGAGCCGCCTGTACGTGATCGTTACCGTCACCCTCACGCTGATCACGCCCATGGTTGTGTTTATCAACTTTATTACTAGCCGAGCATGTGCCAGTTCGCGTAATGAGCCACCCCACCATCCCAACATTGCGCACTGCAAGCGAGGCTGACCGCGACATGACTCCATGACGACCGTAAGCACTTTGCAGGATCCCTCGGCTCCGCGCAAGGTGATCACGACGAAAGGTACCGCAGTGGCGGGTAAGCAGTTTACCAGTAAGCGGCTTATGCTTCTCAGGTGGGCTTGTGCGCGAAACTAAGCAATAGAATCTCTGGCATCTGATGCGGACTGCGCTTGCTTCGTCCACCACCCGTACATGCCCATAATCTAGCCAAGGGTAGGCTAGCCTCCCGCCGCGCAACCTCCAGGATTATGGAAGTGTGATAGCATGGTTCTTATGCATGGTTCTTATGCATGCATAAGCTTCAATTCCACGATCGATCGGATAGAAGCCTAGTAGTGAGAGCAAAGATGTGTGGAGGACTTGTCGCAGTGGCAATAGCAGTCTTTCTTTTCGGCGTGCGTCTCTCGCTCTTCCAGCTTCGCCGCCAGAAACATGGCGTTATGCCTACCATTTCTTCCGCATACTTCGAAGAATGCAGAGAACCAACTGTCGAGCTTGACTATCCAGCCGTGGAGATGCACATGTCCTGGTGCTTCACCTGGTCAGCACCAGGCTCGTCAGACAATCAAGCGTGGCCGATCGACTGCAAACTGGCCCTGATCCCGAAATGCGAGCGGGATTGATCGAGATGGGGCTGGGACGTCAGCGTAAGCACTTGAAGGATCCGCCGGTTCCATGCAGGGCCATCACGACGAGAACTGTGCCGCAGTGGCAGTTAAGCTGCCTACTGGTCAGCAGCTTACGCTTCCCAGATGGGCTTATGCGTGAGACTAAGCGACAGAGTTCTTGGCGTTCACAGTAAGCGAACCACTCTTGCCATCGCATTTGCTAGACTCACATGCACTTGCAGCTTCCGGTTTCTGTAAGCAGGCGACTCTTAGCCTCATCCTAAGCCCTTCTCGTCTAGTCGTGGTCTGGTCTAAATAGTGCTAGCATCCGTTGGCATTGCCATGAGTCAGCCTCCTGACAAGGCGCTAGATGTTGCAAGAAAAGCTCATGGAAGACAGATGGAAAACCAATCTCTACCGAACAAATGAACCGGTTGGATGTGCTGAAACGCAAACACGACTCCAAAAAGACAACAACAGCGATCGAGACCCTCCTTGAAACCCAGGCATCATGGCTAGTATCTCGCCTGCGAGAGCCAGCCCGGGTGGAAGTTACAGCTGAACATCTCGGCAGGAATATCTCATGGTCTATCATGGACGGTATAGAAAGCGCTGAAGACTACCGAAGTGGGCGCAAACTTCAAATGAACCAAGAGCTCTTTCGAAACCCTGTGGAATTGACGTTCAGCGTAGATGTTGACGAAGACGAAGAAGAGTGGGCGGTAGACATCGAAGACATGATCCAGCAGGTTTTTGAGGCAATTTACTCCGAGCTCGAGACCATCATGGAAGATGAGGACAGGAATTTTCTCTTTGCGGGACTATCCAAATTGCCAAAAGGGGAATATCTCGTTCGTACTGAACATTGATGGAGGGTGACCGTAGGCAGCGAGCACTTTTACGCAGCTGAAAACATCGAAATGAGAGAGTGGTGATGATGTTGAGACGGTGTATAGTAGGCAAGTAAAACAACACCACAGCGGCTATAGCGTGTTTTGAGTGGATGGTACTTTGTTTTTAGCATGCATTTCAGATCTGACGAGCATATTACAACAAGGAACCTCCTCCTCAGGTTAGCATTTATTACGCCCTTCAGCTAAGGTACATCCATCCGTGGCAGGAATCAAGAACTAATGCATCCCACCGACTGAACTCCACGCTGACCTAATTTCTGTGTTGCTGTGTAAGGTATATGCAGAGCCAGGACTTTGAATTTGGAGGGACTGCGTGACATAGCTCTGTAAAGCTAGTTATGCTTCTTCATAATCCAGTCAATCATAAGTAGGGGGATGTTCCGTACGCACCGATAGTCTACATTGGCATTTATATATCAACGGGAGGCTTGTCACCTCGCCAATATACCCTACAGCTCGAACACGACAATTCCACCTTGGAGACCTACGCAAACTCCACGACAGTACTGTATATAAAAGGGCGGTCGAGCAACGAAGGACCAAAAAGCTTCGACTCGTCAAACTAGACTACACCGTTCTTGTCTTCCTGTCCCAAGCGATTCAAAGGTACACCAGAATGCACTTGTGCACAACATCAAGCGAAAGCGGACTTGAGATCTCGAGCAACCGCTAGCAGGCGATCATATCGTTCTTGTCCACAGACAACCCAGCCCCAGTCATTGGCGATATCGAAGTGGCAGCCATATCGCTCTCGAGCCGCTTCGCTAAAAATAGAGTCCAAAACACTACCGTAGGTAGTGTCTCCTTCCCTCGCTTCCCTCAGATACTCTGCTTGTAGGGGAACGCCCTGCGACACAACCTGTGCAAGTCCCCCTGTCATGGCGTTGTAGAACGTTAGCATCTCGAACGCGGCGCCTGAGCCGTCTCTTTTGGCTGTGCGCACATAGCCTTGGATAGCCCCGATGACGACGGTTCCAACGTCTTTAGCCTGGTTGCGCTCCTGATTCCGATTCGCGAAATTAACCATCGCCTGTATACGATTGGCTAGCACTTTAACACCCTGCTCGTTATACACTTGTCTAACCTCTACAACAGACGCAGTGTCCAGTATGCATTTGGTGTCTTTGGCCAGACCATTCTTGACTATCTCTGCAAGCACATGAACTTCGCAAGCGTCCTTTGTGTCCAGGACAAGCAGGACATTCTTTCCGCTCAACCTGGGAAACCGCTTTTTTTCGATGCACAGATCACTCGTGCTTTCAGAAGCTACTAGCGGCTGTTGGTATAGGTGACTGAACCCGCTCCGCAGACCGGGAGATTGCAGGAGCTCCCTCTGTGACGGGTCTTGACGCGACAGCACTATCGGCATCTTGAAGCAGACAAGCTGATTACTTGCAGCTCAAGCGGGGATCAGTTTCCATTAAACCAAATATAGGTGGCAGGTAGCCTTGTGTGCATACGTCGTGTGGAGGTATATAGCTCGTCCACACTTGTGAGAGTGCTGCACTGGGCATAGGCTGTCTAGAAGGATAGCAGGCCAATGTCACGTAGACCTGTTTAGATCGCGCGACGTCAGCGTTTCGATGTCATGGCGAGTCACGAGGACCATGAAGCCCCAGGAGGTACGATGACAGTCGTCATGTAAGAAGCTTACGACCAGATCTCTGCTACCATCCCCTGGCAGCAGGAGAACCACCTATAGCAACATCAAGCAGCATAAGCTCTCCGCATACACCGCGACGGGGTTCTGTACATTTCTCTGAGCAGCGGCTGCACGGTGCTGACGGCTCAATTCCTCTCACGATCGAGGCAAATCTCTTAGCACTGGACAAAGCCCCGTCTGTTGCTTGATCTCCAACGTGCTTCCTACGTAATTGGGAGCATTCCATCTAGATTAAGTCTTACTAAAGTACTATATAGGTCTTTAGAATATAGAAAGATATTGCTAAAAAAGATAGTTAAATATTTAGCTAAGGTATTTACTATACTATATTTATAGGTAAAGGTATAGGACGTTCTAAGTAACTATTTAGCCTCTTACTAAACGAAGCCTAAGAGACATAAGCCCTATAGTTTATCATAACTCTTACTACTACTAATAGGACTATAGAGTAGCGTAATAGTAAACTTTACAGTAAAGCTCCTAAAGTTATTAAAGCTAGGATCTAGAAGATTATATTATTTAATCTTAGTTATTATATATTAATATGTAAAAGGAGTAAAGCTTTTACGTATAGAAGAAACTATTATAGTGGAAGAATATATATATAACGTTAGTAAAGATGTAAAGGGGTAGTTGTAGGCAATAGTATTTGCTTCACACTACGAGAGAATAGTGGGGGATAGCTCTATATTACTACAATATAGTAGAGGAAGTAATAACAATAATTCTTGCTAGTCTCCTTGCGCGCGCAGCGCAGGTTAAGAGCAAGTTCCTAGGCTGTGGCCATAGCGTGAGAAGCAATTATGTTGGGACACAAGTGCCCTTTACACTGAGTTGCGCCCAACGCGTTACAAAAGAACTAATATTAAAGTATAAGATCCCTAAAGAGTCTATTACTAGTAATAAAAAACTATTTACTTCTAAGCGCTAGAATATATTCCTAGTAAGGTTAGGTATAAGAAAGAAGCTATTAACTAGCTCTTACTCTAAAACTAATAGCTAGATAAAAAGAATAAACTAAATACTAGAATAATATCTAATAATATATACTAATAGGTAATAAGATAACTATATTAAACTTTTGCTCATAGTGTAATTAGCTTATAATAGTACTAGGTCTATAATAACTAAGTACTTATGTAAGGGGCTACGCTCAGGGAGCTATCGCACAGGTATACTGTTGTTGTATTCGATAGAGAGCTAAGCTCCTAAGCTGCGTAGCTACCTATATACAATGCTGGTTGCCCGAGTAACAATCGGGCCGATAGAATCCGGGTGGTACCCGGATTCTGCGAGTGGACTGAGTATCCATCAAGGAGCTATCTGAAGGGCAGTGCGCCCTGCGCACGCGACCGAGATACCATCAAGGAACAGACTGATTAAGCTTCAGCCCATTACAATACCCCCCTCCTCCCCTCCGCTTGAGGGTGGAGTCCGCCGGAATTGTTCTGGTAGGCGCCCTTCGCTGTCCCGAAGGCCTTTCGTATAGGCTAACCACCGGTCTAGTGCTTCTGTTTCTTCTAACAGTTCCGCTGGTTCAAGGGACGTTTGATGGTATCCTTTCCATTTAACGTCGTAGTATAGCTTCCATCCACGACCTCGGCGCCTTAGCTGCTCCGCGACGATGTCTTCTACAACCCATTCCTTGTCGCCGTCCACTTGTAGTGGCAGTGGCTGGTAGTCGTCTTGTGCTTGACTTGGTAGCGGGTCTGTATTAGCGAGGCGGAGTCGGTCGACGTGGAAGACAGGGTGGTGGCCTGGTGGGGTATCCAACTTGACTGAATGGCTATCAACCACCTCGATTACTGTATACTTAGCGTTTTTCCAGTCGAGCTTACGCGACTCGCGGCCGGTGCTGTATTGCTTGTCAAGCCTGAGCCAGACCTTATCGCCAACCTTATAGTTCTTAGCCTCTTTACGGTGCCTGTTCGCCTGTTTCTCTTGTTCAACCTGGGCTTCGGCCATGCTGGCTTGAACTAAGTCAAATACGTCCCTGAATTTGGCTACGATAATCTCAGCCTTCTCACGTTCTGAACGCTCTTCAGCATTGTACTTCTTCCGATCGGCGCCTTGGGGAGTTTCGAGTTGCAGTGGGTCAACGTGATAGCCGTGTTGTAGGAAGAATGGGGATACTCCTATCGACGTTGCGTCTCTCCCGTTGATCGCTATCTGCGCCATAGGGCAGAGAGGCGCCCAATCATCTTGCGCCCAGCTGATGAACGCTCGGACATACGCCTCCCATACGCTGTTCATCCGCTCTGTTGACCCGTCAGTCTGTGGGTGAAAGGCCGTTGACAGTCGCCGATTGATCTTCAGAATCTCGCAGAGACGTCCCCACAGTAAGCTTACGAACTGGCTGCCCCGGTCGGACGTGATCGCATCTGGTAGCCAGTGGTAGGCAACTACTTGTCTGATAAACGCTCGGACTACCGTTTCCGTCTTTATATCAGGCAGCGGGATAAAGATGGAGCCTTTTCCTAGTCGGTCGGTTACTACCATGAGGCACCTCATGCCTTCGCTGATCGGTAGTCCTTCAATAAAGTCCATTGAGATCTCTTTCCAGAGGCGATCCGGGATGGGTAGCGGTTTTAATAATCCTTGGGCTCTTTCTCTCCAAGGCTTCGTTCTTCCGCATACGTCGCAGTTCCGCACGTAGCGCCTGACGCTGTCCGTCATGCCTGGCCAGAAGAAGTCCCGAGCAAGCATCCGATAGGTGATCTCCCTGCCTGGGTGGCCGGCTGAAAGGGAATCATGTATCTCGCTGATAATTCGGGTGCGCAGGTTTTCGTTATTAGGCACCCATTTTCTGCTTCGGTACAACAACGCTCCCTGGTCGTTTACCGAACACTCTGAGATCGAGCACTTTACGCCTAAGCTAGGGGGGAACCTTCGTTCCTGACCTAGTACTGCTTGTACGGCATCTCTATACTGCCGATCGTCCTTCAGAGCTTCCGCCCACAACTTCTCGAGTTCATTGGTCTGGGCTAACTCCTCTCCTTGTAAAGTTGGGTTCTCCAACTCCACTTGGTCCTCTAGCGCTCCGTCATCTCGCTCTACTTGGTCTGCGCTGCTCTCAGTAGCAGCAGTGTCTTGTCTTTCTGATTGCCCTTCAGTCAGGTTAGGGTGGGCTCCCGTCCGTCCTACGCGTGTCTTCACTGACATTATCCAAGTACCTGGCAGATCGTCCTGTTCCCTGCTAACTTCCTCGTAGCACTGCGATGTCGGCTTCAACACCTGTATGATGCGCTTCTGGAGTCGTTCGTCTGACGCGTCTTCAGGCAGGTCTTGTTCCCTTCGCGAGAGCGCGTCTGCTCTCACGTTTTGTTTCCCTGGCCGATACAGGATTTCCATGTTAAATCGGCTTAGCAGCATCGCCCAACGTACTTGGCGCTCGCTCAACATTTTTGGCTTCATGAAGTACTCAAGGTTCTTATGATCAGTGATCACTTTAAAACTCCTTACTGAACGCAGTTCAGCATCCCATTCTTCAAGACAACGGACGACAGCTAACAGCTCCTTGTCGTGGATCTCGTAGTTGCACTCGTGGGCGTTATTCTTCTTTGAGAAGTATGCGCAAGGACGTAATACCCCTTCGTCGTCATATTGGGATAATACTCCTCCCACTGCGTATCCAGAAGAGTCGCATTCAAGCACTGTATCGCGTTCGGAGTCAAAGGTCGCTAGGTTCGGCTCGGTAGTAAAAACCTCCTTCAGCTTATCGAAGGCCGACTGCTCTTCAGTCCCCCAGGTAAAACTTACGTCGCCGGTTAAGCGAGTCAAGGGGGCAGCTACCTTAGCGAAGTCTCTGATAAACCTTCGGTAGAAGTTTGCGAACCCAAGGAACGACCGTACTCCCTTTACTGTCTTCGGTGCCTCCCAATCCTTGATCGCCTTGACCTTGTCTGGGTCCATCCGGATGCCCTTCCCTGCTTCGATGATGAAACCCAGGTACTTTGTGGTCTTTACCTCACAGTCGCACTTCTTGATGTCTACATATAGACCTGCATCTTGGAGCTTGCTGAGGACCTTTCGGACATGGTCCTGATGCTGTTTTAAGCTGCCGTCTGTGTAGATTAGTACGTCGTCAAGATAGGCTGAACAGAACTCGTCGAGGTACTCCCTTAAGGTCCAGTTGATGTACCGCTGGAAAGTGCTCGGAGAGTTGGCCATACCGAACGGAGTTACCAACCACTCGAAGAGTCCGAAGCGCGTTCGGAAGGCTGTCTTCCATTCATCACCTTCAGCTACCCGGATTTTGTGGAAGGCTGCGATTACGTCTAGCTTAGTGAACCACTTGGCTTTGCTCAGGTTGTTGAGCGTTTCTCGAATCAGCGGCAGCGGGTATCGATCCTTCCTGGTGATCGCGTTTAGTGCTCGGCAATCGATGCACAAGCGTAATCCTCCTCCGGGCTTCTTAGCAAATAGAACTGGCGATGACGCTGGTGAGTTGCTCACGCGGATGAACCCTTTCTCTAGCAGTGATGTAAGCTCCCTTCGGAGCACTAATAGTTCACCCCTTGACATGCTATAGAGAGGTCCCCACGGTGGCTGAGCGTCCTTCGGTTCTAGTTCGATCTTGTGGTCTACTCCTGGACCTCGGTGAGGTGGGAGCTTCTCGGCTTCCTTTGGGTTAAAGAGCTCGTAGAACTCCTGATACTGCTTCAGTAGTAACGACTTCACGTCTACCGTCTTCTTCGGCGCTAAGGCTTTGTTAATGTCCGCAATTGAGGCGGCGAACACCTGGATTCTCTTCTCTGGGTCTTTTGATCTCTTTATAAGACCCGCAAAGGTAGCGGCGTTAACTTGGCTGGCTACGCTCTTAGTTGCAACGCCTTCGTTGCACCTCACCCGAAGGCCTTTCGAGTGGATAAATAAGCTCTTTTTTGCTGGAGCTATTGTGACGTTTCGGTGGTCCATCCACCCCTTCCCTAGGACGACGTCCTCGTCCATGTGATCAATGATGTATGCGTAGGCGACCTCTCGGTGGCCGTGTATATCGAACTCGAATCGAGAGACCTCCTCGATTCTAGACAACTTCCCATCAATCCCCTCGATCATCCGAGGGGTAATCGTAAAGCGCTCAAGACGGCTTCGGCGAGCAAACTTCCTGCTAACTAGTGCATAACACAAACACCCACTATCAATTAACGCAGTGGCGTTGTAGACTGTGTTTACAATCAGGTGTGCGGTAAGGGGTTGTGTTTTCATGTGTTGATGTTGGAACTGGTTCCATTCGCTATATGTTTGCCGATCCATCTTCAGAGGCTCCGAACCGAGACTCTGGTTCGGAGCTACTCTTTTCCCGAGTCCTCTGGTTCCTCTGCGTCGCTGCTGTCTGGTGTCTTCGTATGACAGCTGCAAGCGTGTGAGGGCTCGCGCCGAGTTACTTTGTTTACCCTGGTGCTTTTGGGCTTACTTCCCTTCTTGCAGTTCCTTGCGAAGTGCCCAGCCTCACCGCAGCTGTAGCACTTTCCCTGATCGTTGTTCAGTCTCCTATCCTTCGCGCTCGCTTTGTTGGCCTTCGTAGGTTCCCAGTCCATGTCCTCCGGCGGTGAAGGCGTTCTCGCGCGGTTCTGATGGTTCTGTCGTCGGGAGTTGTAACCGTGCTGCTGACTGAACTCCTTTCGGCTGCGTGTCGCCATATTCACCCGGTAGAGGCTGTCTGATACTCGGGTTGCTTCGCGTGCGAACTGCTCGAACGAGAGGTTCTCGTTTACTAGCACTAAGGCCTTCTGGATCTCAACGTTGAGTCCCTTCGAGAACATACTTTTCTTCTGGGTATCGCTGATTTGTACGCCCGATTGAAGTTCCAACCTGTTGAACTCCATATAGTAGTCTCGGATTAGGCGTTTTCCTTGCCGCAGGTTCGACAGCTGGTCCAATGCTTTCGCTTTTAGATGTGGGTCGTCGTATTGTTGGTTAAGGAAGTGCCACAAGTCTTCTACTGAACTATACTCCTGGTGTTGTTCCGCCCAAGGAAGGATAACGTCCGAGGCTCGTTCAGAGCAACGACTTACCACATAGGCGATCTTCATTCTGTCTGGTGCGTCCTGGTAGTCGTTGTACAGCTTGGTTTTCGTCTTGTATCTAAAGGAAGAGTACTTCGTCCTGTCTCCATCAAACAGTTCTGGGTGAGGATACTTTGTCTTCGTGCGTGCTTCTGGGAGTACAGGTGAGGGAGTTGGGTCTGAACAGCTTTCAGGCGTGTGGGCGAGCTTTGATGGTTGGTGCTCCCGTTGTTCTAGTGCTTCTAACCGGGAGGTTATGGGTGCCATCATCTGCGTGAGCTGGGTCAGAGCCGCTAGCATTGCTGTTGTTGCGTTCTGAGAAGCCTTCGGTGAGCCCTTGGGTGACTCCCTCGCTTGCTTAGTGCGTCTAGCGATCTCGTTGATCATCGGAGCTATCGCAGCGTCCTTCCAACCGTCACTCCTAAGCATCCGAACGATGTCTTCCTGTATCTCCTCGTCTGATACTCCTGCGAGGTGTTTGGCCGACGCGTACGCCGATAGCTCATCAACGTTGAGGTTGGGTACGTTGTCCGTCATCTTCTGATCTCCTATCAGAAACTCGTCTTGTGTGTGTGTGTGCCTGCTTTATTTGCAGGGCTTCCGATCGGTATTCGCTGGTCGATCGTTCTCGCACTAGCAGCCAGTTTCTCGTGAACTGCTGAGTAGTGGCCTACTCCTCTGCGGCGAGGACTGGTAGGGCTTCCGTGGCTTGCTTGCAATAACAAAGCCCTTCTGAACGACCTTCGGTAGTCGTCAGGCAGTCGCGACTTTTGGTAACCCAGCTACCTCACGCTCACGATTCTCTCACTGGTCGGTACTTTGACTCAGTATCGTGGCCTATGCCTCGTTCAATAGAGGACTGATAGGACTTGCGCAGCGGGCGCTCGTACAACTGTCTTCCTAGCGACTCTGAATAGTCTTCGGACAGTTCTAGTACTGCGGCTAACTGGACCTGCCTCTTCGGCCTTCGAAGAGCTTAACAGGATTTCACCTACTGCTATCACGCACGTTCTTACGAAGGGTCTTGTGTATAGCAGGACCTACACCTCAGTACTGTTGAGGTATCGCGTAGGGCTTTCCTGTGAACGGTATTCGCTCGCAGACTAGGATCCACTAGCTGCCTAATAATCGTTCACCACTGGGCGTCGCGCGAGGCCGGTAGCGCGTTGACTGAGCGTCCTGCGAAGCTGCAGTCTTAGGCTAGTAATCTCGCGATAGCTTATGCCTAGTTGTTGTCTGAAAGCCTTTCGGGCAACAGAGCAACACCAATCCCGTGCGCATCCTCTCCAAAGACCCCAATAATCCCAGCAACCGATCAGGCTCACTGCGCTGACTCCAGGAGTATCTCTAACGTCCGCCTAGCCCTCCGCGCAGCCGCGCTAAGGAGCTCGTCTGGATGGCAGAGTCTCCCTCCTCCCAACACACAGGGTCGCCAGACCCTGTGATCCCTTATCAGCTTTATACACGCGCCCCAAGACGGCCCCAGGAGGACACACGTTGTCATGCACCCCTTCTGAGCAGCCAGAACCCCGGTGGGGGCGCTCCCAAACCTCGAGTCTCTGATGCCGTTCAACGCCACATCACCGAGACCCAGCAGATAACCCAGCTGCGGAACACCATCACTGCTGCCTTCGCAGCAGCCGTAGATCAACACGCTCAGGGCTACACAAACCCTCAAGAAACCAGGATTGCAGAGGAGCTGCAGCAGAGAGTCATCCAGGCTCTAACCTCGCCCTCTTTAAGCAACTCTCCCCCTAGCTCCCACTGGAGCAGCGACGCCAGTCACAGCAATCCAAAGAGTCAGGAATCAGGACGCCGCTCTTGGGCGGACGTAGCTAGAGACCCCCATATCTCCAATAGGGGTAACAGTCGGCCCTTAAACCCTGCTAAAATCCGGGCTAGCCAGCCAGCTAAACCAAAAGAAGATGCACGAATCTTCATCGCCATCTCTAACCCAGGAATACGATTACAACAGCCCTCACCCTTTGCAGTACGGCAGGCAATATGCAAAAGCATAGCAGGAATCACTCTTAGGGACATACCTACCGCATCACCAATTAACACAGGCTGGGCGATCACTCCAGCTAATCAGGACATCCGGGGCCGACTTCTGACCCAAGAAAACCAAGAACTTTTAGCAAGGGCGCTAGGCGGAGATGCCGTAAGGATCCCAGAGCGCTGGATCAACTACGCAGTACAAGGAGTACCTAGCTCTTTTCGGACCTTAGACGGCACAGAACTACTAACTACCACCCAGCTAGTAGAGGAAGAGGTCTGCTCACAAACAGGCAAGCAGCCAGTAAGCTGCAGGACTTCACGGCATGGGGCGAACCATAATGGCCTCATCACCTGGATTGTTTCCTATAAGGAGCCAGTCCGTTCGTTCCGGCTCTTTGGCACCAGTCAATTCTCGAAGGAAATCCACAAGCATCCTACTATACAGCGACATAACCCAGGCTGTCAGGGTTACTGCAACGCTGCCCGATGCACCCAGATAGCCCGCTGCGTACACTGCAGTGACCGCACAGATAGACACCAAGGACAGTATGGGGACAACTGCCCCCATAAAGCACTATGCGCCAACTGTCATGGCCCTCATCCAGCTAGCCACACCAACTGCCCGGCAGCCCCTCGCCGGGTTAACGGACACATCACTAAGCCCACGAAGACCGAGCTGAAGGCTATCCGTCGCGCAGGCAAGATAGCACAGCAGCATCTCTACAGGACGGTTGAAGTAGCCCTTGGCCAGTCAACACTTCAGCCTGAGGCTCTTCCTATGGAGGCAACAGAGACAGTGCCTCCTCACTCTCCAACCCAGAGGCAAGACGAAGATAGAAGGGCTCCACCTCCCAGCACCACTGCGTCCTATACACCCTCCGCTACCACTGGCAGAGACAAGAGACCAAGGCGGGCCGCCACAGCCCAGAGAAGCCTTAATGTAGGACAACTGTCTGCCGGCAGCATTCGTCCACAATCGACTATCCACACTGACCTGTCCACCTCAGAGAGGGAAGACACCAGCATGAGCGATGACCCGCCATCGTCATGCTAGAACACCCCACAACATCCCAGCCGACACCAGGCATCGACAGCCCAGCCCACCAAGCAACCAACTTCGAGTATGCTGGGCCAACGTTAGCAGGAGCTCACCCTGGCACATCACAATACTAGAGACGGCCTTTCAGAAGGGCATAGATGTTGTGTGTATCCAAGAGCCCTTCACATGTGCCAACTCAAGAACCTCCACCCACCCCGGTTTCACGCACCTAGCACCCATTAGCACCTGGGACAGCCCCAACACGCCAGGCTCCGCTCGACCTAGAGTAATGACCTACATCCGCAAAGGAGGCCACCTGCGATACCAGGCCAGCGAGAGCCTCAACCACCCAGACATGCTATGGGCTGTAGTAAGTGGAGTTGCTATACTCAACTGCTACAGACAGCCACACACCCCACACGTTATCCAATACGTCACGCATCTTATCCCCCCTCAACTCTGCCTCGTGGGAGGTGACTTTAACGCTAGACACGAATCCTTCGAGCCTACCACTACTGCAGCCAACGGAGGTGTAGAGCTAGCCAGCTGGGCTGCCAACGCGTCTATGGACTACATTGGCGTGCCAGGGCAGCCAACACACAGCGCTGGCCACGTCCTTGACCTTACCTTCTCTAATATCCCATTTGCCCAGTCTGCTGTTGATGCTAGCATGCACAGCGGGTCAGACCATGAGACAATAGTTACCTCGGTCCCTATTACAACGCCAGGCACTCCGCATCTGGAGCAGTACCACTATAGAGTCCCTGAGGCAAGCCTACCTAAGTTCGCCGGGCTTGTGGAGATGGGTGTTCAGAGCATCCCAGACCCGCTTGCAGCACAGGACGCAGCACAGCTAGACGAATGTGTCACGCTGCTTACAGAGACTATACAGCACGCTATACAGGCAGCAGGCAAGCCCGACCGCAAAGAAGGCCGCGCCGCACCATGGTGGACCAAGGAGTGCAAGACTGCCTACCAGGCCTACAAATATGCTAGACAGCTCTGCTCTAGCAGTCTACAGGAGGAGAGACAGGCCTTCAAGACTACCGTCCGACAGGCTAAGAGGCAGTACTGGCGACATATTATTGACAACGCCAAGGACGATAAGGATCTATTCAAGATTATTGCCTGGCACAAGCTCACACCAGACAACCAGGACACCCCTCTTATAGTAAACAACACAACAATACTCGACCCGCTAGAGAAGGCAGAGGCTCTTCGAGAGGAAGTCCTCAACCGGTTCACAGCAGAGGACGACCTCAGTCGCTATCCAAACCAAGAGTGTGCAGATACCCTTCCCTGGAGCACACACGTCTCACTAGAGGAATGTGAGCGAAACACAGTAGGGGTCTCGAGTACCTCACCAGGCACGGATCGCTCTACAGTGCGACTACTCCGTGCCTGCTGGGCCCAGGCTGGGGAACTCATACGAAGGGTCTTCCAGCGATGCCTTGAGCTCAACCACTTCCCAGCACATTGGAAGCTTGCCGAGGTAGCCATGATACCGAAAACGGGGAAGACAGACCGATCTTCGCCCCGCTCCTGGAGACCTATAGCGCTTCTCTCTTGCGTTGGAAAGGGACTCGAACGAACAGTAGCCAGAAGAATCGCGTGGACGGCCATGACACACAAGATCCTCAGCCCCCAGCATGGCGGAGCCCTGCCAAAGCGCTCTGCAGCTGATCTTACTGCAGCGTTCACCCACGACACGGAAGCAGCATGGGTGCTTGGAAAGCATGTCACTATGGTCACCCTAGACGTGCAAGGCGCCTTTGATGCCCTCCTTAAGAACCGCCTACTACACCGGATGACCCAACAGGGCTGGCCGCAAAGTACTATACTCTTTATAGACTCATTCCTCACTAACCGAAGGGTCCAAGTCCGCCTTGGTCAGGTCACTACCCCTAGCTACCCTGTCGCTTGTGGCACACCGCAAGGCTCGCCTCTCTCGCCAGTACTGTACACCCTGTACCTAGCAGAGCTAATATCTATGGACACAGAACGAAGATTTGGATATGCAGACGACATCTGCTTATACCGGGCCTCGCACTCCCTAGACGACAATGTCGAGCTCTTAGCATCAGATCTAAGGCATATTAGAGCATGGGGCGAAGCTAACAAGGTCACCTTTGCACCAGAAAAGCAGGAAATGATACACCTAACGAGACAGCGGAGTAACTACGCACCACCATGCATCGTAGATGAGCAGCTCACGATCCACCCCATCCTCCCAGATGGGGAACACAGCCAGCCAGCCCTGCGCTGGCTAGGAGTGTGGTTTGATCGCAGACTCACCTTTAGACGACATGTAGCCACACGCACTGCAAAAGCTGCTCGGGTAGCCTATCATATTCGCAGTCTGGCTAGGACTACCTATGGTCCACCAGCCAGCTCTCTCCGCAAGGCCACTATTGCCTGCGTATACCCGTCACTTCTGTATGGAACCGAATGCTGGTATAGAGGCCGCACAAAACCGCCACATTCACTCAAACCAGGCAGGCCACAAGAGGTTAGCGCCTACATTGGATGGCACATAGCTGCCATAGACAAGACACTGTCTATAGCGGCAAGGGGCGTTCTACCAGCGTGGAGAACAACCCCTACAGCCTCACTCTTCCGGGACGCCGGACTACCGTCTGCAACAATAGCACTAGAGGAAGCTAAACTTAGATTTGCAACCCACTTGCGCACTACAGATACAGACCACCCCCTCACTTGGCGTACGTTAGTACCTACAGTAAACAGAGGCGTGAAAACAGGACAACCCCAGCGAGTGAAGACGAAAGTCCAGCAGATCGCTTCTCTCCTACCAGAGATCCCCAGGACCATACTCGCAGCCCCTCACTACTCAACTGGCTGCCGAACAGACCCAACGCTCGGCATAGACAAGAAGACAGCAGCTAAGGCTTTCAAAGAATGGTGGGCTCAGCTCCCACCACTAGACGTGGCTATCTTCTCAGACGGCTCTGAACAGTACACGAAGGAAGGAGCAAAGCGGGTTACCTATGGCTTCGCAGTCTATCAGAACGGAAAGCAACTGCAGACTGGACGCGGGTCACTCAACTCTACCTCGCACGTCTTCGACGCTGAGGCAGTAGGAGCATGGAGAGGTCTCCAGCACACCATAAGGCAACCAGAGTTCAATACCCGCCGAATCTGGATGTGCATAGACAGCACCTCAGTCATATGGTGCCTGAGGGGCAATGCACCCCCTACTTCACAATGGGCCTTCCTGGAGTGCCATGGCGCTATGGAGACCCACGACGTCTCTATCAAATGGGCCCCGGGACACCTAGATATTGAAGGAAATGAGGCAGCAGACAGATTGGCTGACCTAGAAGCTCAGCATCCATCACCCCCAACGGGAAAAGCCGCTGTGCCTACACTCTCAGGCATCAAAACAATAGCCCGCAAGACACTACGATACACGCAACAGACCTGGTGGTCTGACAAGAAGACTAAGCTTTCGAGGTGGTACAAAAGCTGGCACCTAGACTATGCACCACGCAGCAGTCCAAAGGAGCTAGAGCTACCAAGAGCCATCTTAGCTAGACTACTCTCTATCCGATCTAGACATGGAGACTTTGCCTGGTACCACCGAAAGTACAACCACAAGGATGCGAACCTCACCTGCTCATGCGGGCGCGACAAGACGCCAGAGCACCTCGCGCTCTGCCGCAAGACCCTAGGGGCCTTTGGTCGATGGCCACTTCGACCACCTACACCGCCATCTAGCCGGGCCGACGGCCTAGCGTATACTGCGGCCCTGATAGGGGACCCAGAGGCCTTTGAAGCCTTCATCCAACTCACACAGTACTACACTAAGATCTGTCCCCGGTAGCTTTTCCTACCCTGCAACAGCAACAGGCAATGCAGCACCTGGCAGAACTAGGTTCAGCACAACAGCTGCAATACTCACCACCTCTCTCTTCCTCTCCCCTTCTCCTCTACACACGCACACACACTCTCTCTCTCTCGGCACATAGAGGCCTCAAAATTCAAGGAAATCTTCTTAATGTACATATATAGCTCAGTCTCCCCAGCGGGAAGGGGGGCTGTATCTCTGAAATGGTAGCAATACCCGCGCAGGCAAGAAATGCTTTCTAAGGTAGTGTGTTAGCACTGTAATTCCATAGCTTAGCACGTCGTATATGCCCTTCGGGAGGCGAGATGGCGGACTTAATCCCCATCAACTAGACGTAAAATGAATACCAACCAACCAACCAACCAACCCACCTAACCCCGAAGTTATCCTCAAAAGATTCCGCAAGGAGGCATCGGATTCAGATGAAAGCCCAGTTTCTGTACTCAGTGGAGACGATTGGCTCAAGCTGGAGTCTATTGTACGTCGTACAGTGAAGGATCAAAGCAACAAGGACGTCCAAAAACTCCAATGAAGTTTGCACCACATCTCAGCCCAAAACAGCATCCTCCGGGGAGAGATCAGGGGCCTCAGGGAGGCTCTAGCGATAAAAGAAAGACGGGAAAAGAAGAGCTACACGCTTCAACTCAATAACCCGGAGGATTACCATGGAGGAGCTGTTTTCTGGTCGCCCAAACGTGTCCGTCAAGCTCGGGGTGATGAGGTATCACGACAACAACAAATACAACAACTACAACTTCAAAAAGCCGAGAGGGCTCAGCTGAAGGAGCAAGCTCGACTCTACAAGCTTCAAGAGGCCGAAGAGAAGCGTCTTGAGCGTGAGAGACTCAAGGAGGTCAGGCGGCAAGAGCGGGAAGCAAAGATGGCCGAAAAGCTGCGTCAGAAAAGGCTTCGCGACGCTGAAAAAGCTATACAATTGGCCCCAAAGGGTAAGCGCAAGGCTTCAAAAGCCGACAGGCCACCCACAAAGTGTTAAAAACGTGTTAGTGTTGTTCTATCTTATGTAGAAGCTGTAAGTGCTACACCACTAACCCTATCGCGTAGCCGCCGCTCCCGGCCAATTCAGCTGCCTAAAAAATATTCTAGATAAGCTAAAACTCCCGCAAGGCTGTATATAGTATAGTCCTAGCTTTGTGCAATTTTATTACGATTTTTGGTGGCTCTATAGCCTTATTTTTATTGCGATATTTGGTGGTTGGGGTGCTTAACTGGCGTATATGATTATCTCGCGCACAGACCTGGTAGCTTACTACTGAGGATATATATTATACATTTGAACTTGATTACCTGAGAAAGCATATGACAGACAGTAAGCACTGTAGTGTAGGGGATATAAGCTTAATAACCTTGAGGGATCGCACGGCTTGATGTAAAGATGGGACATAGTAACTACGCTGTAGTTATGCGACTACTGATAGGTTAGTGGCTAGCGAGAACGAGTCGACGTGGTAGATCTGATAGTGTTCTATACAAACCTCTTGCCCTTCGCCTTTGAAAGGGTTTGATACGGAACGCGCTTACTGGCAAAACTTCGCTGCTGATACTAGCACGGCTACGGCACGTCTTGTCCTTAATTTAGCTGCGAGGGTAGGTACCATCCCTCCCTACACAGCGGAAAACCCGGTGGGCCGGAATAAGCCAATCAGACACTGTGTTAGTTCGAAATTTCGGTTATCTCTGCATTTCTATTGGCTGTTTCCGGCCCACCGGGTTTTCCGCTGTGTAGGGAGGGATATTAACGGATTACCCCTACACGCAGCTGAGTAACGAATTTACTTGGCTCTGTCTTCTGTATATGTTATAGCGTTTGAGGAGCGTAAGCTGCTTATTGGTGAGCGGGAATACGTCCGCGATATAACCCGTGTAACTGCTAATACCCTTGCGCTCTAAGTTATTCTCGATAGCTCCTAAATCAGCCTCGGTAGCCAACATGAACGATCTCGATCCTCTTCCTACACTGGGAAAGCTATGTTAGGGAAAAAGGGGTCCGCGCGAGAACTAGTGTAATTCAAAGTGACTTGTGATTCTATTAGCAACTCACCACTTCTTTATGACCAGCGTGGATATCTTAGTAGAAATAAGAAAAAGGTAACGTACGGCCTTGAAGATGACGAGAAAGGTAGACTTATGTATAAACAAACCCCATCCTGACTCCTGTATTGGTTGCTCTGAGACGAGGTTGATGATCCTTAAGTTGAGCGGAGATGGCGATGCTATTATCTTACTACGACATTCTTTGTCATCTGATCTCTGTAGACTTTAGGATCGAGATAATGACCTCCTTCTCGATGAAGTGTGAGCCTAACTACACTGATTTGCATATTTGGCTTCCGCATTTTGCAAGACGGAAGATACTCACGCGACAAGGGTCCCTAGTACGGTAAGTGAAGACTTTGCCTAGAAGAGCAATCAGCATCACACTAGTCATCTTGTTTGTAAAACTAGCAAAGGCTTGCTAGAAGTCAACAATCTCCTCGCGAATGTAATTGGACAAGACAATACTGACTTTCGGCGAGCTTTCGTGTGTGCGCGTCCTGAGTGGTCTGCTCACTTATTTTGTTCTCTTTCCTGCAAGCCCTTGGCCCGAGTCAGCAAGGACCCCTGCCAGGAATACATTCTAATGTCTTGCAAAACCGGAAACCGAATATGCAAACCAGTGTACTGCGTCGTGATACACTCTCGTGCACTTGCAGCTTCCGCTTTGCACACGCGGCTCAGTTGCCATCGCGCACGGGGCATTAACTCGTCCAGTATGCACTTGCTCTGAAAAGGCTTAGACTCTGTAGATATCTCAATTTGATTGGTCCGAGTGTCGAGCAAAAGATTGACTCATAGCGATGCGAGCAAACGCTAACATCATCTAGGTAAGGTCACCACTGAACGAGAGAGGCTTAGCATGGGACCAAAAGTCGCCTGCTTACAGAAACCGGAAGTTGCAAGTGCATGGGAGTGTAGTGTAGACAGCAGGTTCGATGTGGAGCAGCAGATCGTGAGATTCAACATCACACTGTGTAAAAGCTCAGATGCTTATAGTAAGCGGAATGGATTGTCTCGACAGATAATGCAAAACCAGACATTTGCGGCAACCGCACCCGATAAGTTAGCATCTTTCCCGACGCGGTGCTTTGTCTCATTAGTTGCTTCCGGCACACAAGGTTTTCCGTCATACAGGGATGGACTTTAGGCTTACAGATGGTGTGTTTGAAAGGCATAGAGTTTGTTCTGGCCCTCGATGAGACTAGATGAGCTTAGTCTTCATTATTCTATAGTTTATCGCTAGTGTTCTCACGAAGAACACAGTGAGCCTGTTCAAAAGCTGCAGCCGCATGTCATGTCTTATCCCGCCTCGCCTCACTCATTGGAACCGTTTGATACAAGGCCGGGAACTACTGATGCAACTCCATGAGGCGATATCGTACAAGCTGTCTTCAGTGGAGATAGTCAGAAAGCGAAAGTAGGACTGGCAAACTCGCAGCTTGGATTTGATGTCAGCGAGACTTGGATGGTCCTCGTTTTGGGGGTTGTCAAGTGAACAGACGCACAATCTCGTCGTTTGACCATCAATAGGGACTTCTTGCGACGTATTGCAGTGTCCTTCTCAACGTATAGAAGAGGAACCGACAACCAAAGTCAGTTCGATTGTGTTATATACGTGGTCTGAGACTCTTTCTCGGGCCCAAGCCGAGTGCGACGAGATTCTGTACGGGGGATGAGTCTGAGATTGACGACTTGGGGTGTCAAGTGTCCAGCTTTCGCCTTTTTGTTGCCCTTACGAGCTCATCTCCCATGTTGAGAGGAAAATGCTTCAGAAGGTCAACTCGACAGTGTTTACATGCTTGGTGTTTCTTGTCCATGACAACAGACCGCATTCTATCGATTGCATCCTTGATAGCGCTTCGACCCTGACTGTTCGTAAACTTAGGGATACTCGACCAACAGAGATAGCTAAGCGCCTCCTGCCACTGATCGTCCAATTCCGCCATGAATGCTTGCAGCAGACTGCAAACGAGAGGATTGAGATCGTGAAACGGAACGATTTCTTTCGCGATAACGTCGTGCTTGTAGCTTTGTGCAGCTGCAGACACGCCCTCGGCGACTATCATTGCAGACCCGAACAGAACGCCACGTTTGATCGTTAGCGTCGCATAGAGCCATCCCGGAGGTAATATGATGATCTCACCCAGGTAGTGTAACCACGAATCGTCTATTGATCAGCGCCTTTTCGCATCGAGCGAATCGCTGACTGACGGCGCTCTCCTTTTCGAACACATGACGATTGCCCTGCGCTGGATAAAGAATCCACAGCTTCATCTGGTGGTTGTCCATGGCGGTGATGCCCAAGGTGCCTCTATCTGCTTCCCGTTAGCAACGGATGCATCTACACTAGAGGGCGGAAGGCACCTTCGCGAATGTCAACCACTGCTCCTCTCATGCAAATATCTGCAGAGACTGCATAAAGACTTGTGCTCGGGGGCTCGTGTGCATGGTATCTTGCTGCTACTTCTGGTGGTGGGTGCAGCGAGAATTGAGGCAGAGGTATGTTTATCGCATACTTCGGAAGACCTTCACAGTTCCATCCGATAAAGTCTGTGATATATTTTTCCTGGTACGGTATGGGCGCCTTGTTGTTATGCCCTTGGTAGATGGTGCTTTTGCCAAGGTCTGTGATTGTGGCGCCTGACACATCGTCCGGGTCAAGATCGGAATGCACTTGGAAGGGATCGAGCATTGACCTGGCGGCCTTGGCAGGTAACGTCGTCCGATATGCGCCGAACTGAGTTTTAGTCAATACAGAACCTGCTTTCAAAGGTGGTACATCTTTTTCAACTGTAGCCCCGGCACAGGGTGCTAACTCGTAGGCTAACGGCATAATAGATATACATTCTCGCAGTAAAAAACGTACAAAAATCCTAATCCTACCTGCGCATATCGCTTGTTCCTGGTGGACACCCTACCTTGGGAACATTAGACAGCAAAGACCATGCCAAACTTCGACGAATCCTTAACCAAGGACTTTCGGATTCTCACATTCGTACGATGGATCTGGAGCTTAGCTCCACGGCATACTTGTTCGCTGAGCGTTTGGGAGAGCTGCAAGATCGCTTTTTCTCAACTAGACACGATGTTGCTTGTGACGGGTGGACGGCTTCCAAGAACATGGCGGAGCGGTGTAAGTATTACAGAAACCTTTTGGAGGCTGTGCGAACCCCACATCTAGACCTTGTTCAGTCTCCGCCACCAACCGTTGGAACGATAAAAAGGCGACTTTTTTACATTTGATGTAATGTCGAAGCTTGTTTTCGGGACTTCGTATAATCTCTTGACGTCTTCAAAAAACTATTGGATTGTCGATGGAGTTTCGGGTCAGATGAGACGCGTGAGCTTTCTTACGCAACTACCAGAGCTGGAGAGCATGAGTTTTCATCACTTGCTCTTTCCTCAAGCGCGCCGCAAAGCGCTGGCTTTTTCTAAGAAAAGCAGGGAAATCTTCGAAGGGCGACAAATGAGGATGAATGATGGTACGACAGGTGATAACCAGAAAGAACATACTGATCTCTTTTCCAAACTCTTATCTGCCCGGGATCCGATACTGCCCAAGCGTTATCCCAGCAGCAACTCTGTGCGGAGAGCAACCTACTGATTATCGCTGGTACGTTTACGCTCTTTGCACCTTCACATTTAGAATTGTTTGTAAATTGCCCAGCACCTCGAGAGGTTCAAGCATCGATAGAATACGATTGACGTGAACGTTAGGATCGGACACTTCTTCTCTCGGAATGGCAGCCACTTTTTTCTATCTCTCACGAAACCTCGGGGCCTATGCTCGAGTGACACGGGAAGTACGAGAGGCTTTTCCTGACCCCACTTCGGTACGCCAGGGGCTTGTTCTACAGTCATGTCAGTACCTCCGAGCATGCGTCCAAGAGGCTCTTCGTCTCGTCCCTGCAGCCAGTGGCGCTATGTGGCGTGAAGTCCTTCCTGAAGGCCTCCACATCAGCGGAGCTGACATAGATATACCGCCTGGCCTAGAAGTTGCGACAGGGATCTGGTCTCTGAATCATAATGAGGATTACTTTCCAGACCCCTTTGCTTGTCGCCCAGAACGTTGGATCTCTGGAGAGTCGTCAGCAGACGCGATAGCTTCGGCGAAAGCTGCCTTTGCTATATTTTCTACTGGGCCTCGAAGTTGTGTGGGGAAGGGCTTGGCGGTGACAGAGATGTTGCTTGCGATGGCTGTAATGATTGCCACTCATGACTTTCGCCAGTCAGCAACGCCAGAGTTGGTGCTTGTGGGTGAGGGCAAGGGGACCTTTCAAGATCAGTATCAGACTCGTTGGGCCTTCACCAGTCTAAAAGACGGGCCTTTCATTCAGTTCAAGCCCTTGCGTAGATAGCTCCAAAGGTGCGAAAATAGCTAAAGCTAATAGAGGCTTTTGAAAAACGTGTAAGCTTCCTGGTGTGTTCTGGATGAAGGAGATCATCTGGCTTCTAAGATTCCTGTGCAGAATGTAAGTAGTGTCTTCTACCTACGTAAATTAACCTACTGGTCGAACTCAGACGTAATATGGCTGCTATGGCCCGCTAGGGTAAGGAGAGGGTAGGTTCTACGCGTACGAGACGCGGCATGTCTGTTTAAATGATGTTCCCACTCAACGCCGAGCTCATCTATCGTCCAGTCGTTCGCTGATACAGCGACTACCTAGTCTAGTGGGAGGTGTTGATATTAGCTGGCCTGGTAGAGCTTTCCAGACAGGATTAAGAACGGCGGAAGACACTAGCCAGAAACGTTAGTGCTCTTGATTATCGTAACCGAGTCGCGATTGCCTGGATGTACGACAATAGCGCGACCTACTGTATCTGAGCTTGCGACCACCTTAGACGTAGCTGCGACGCCTGTTATAAAGCTAGGCGCATTAGAGCTGTATACGTCCGCATCCTGTATGCCGTACGACTAGCACGTCTCCTCTATAAGCTTGAACTACGGTGCAATAGCGGTAGGATCTTTACAGCGAGCGCGCTGGCCGTGGAGCTTCCTATTCCACTTACTCTGAAGCTCAGATTGGCTGTTGACGAAGCGCGGCACCCAGTTTCTGCCTACGGGTAGGGGAGGTACACCTTGACCGCGGCCAGCGGGAAGAGCGTCCGCCATACGTCATACGTCTATCACCTAAGGTAGAAAGCCTCGTCGGTCAAGTTCTAAAATGCACTATACAAGCGACTGCTCCTCAATAGGGTGTAGCTTGCGATTGACAAATGCTGTCTCTGATTGTGGCTAGGTATCGCGGAGGCGCGTCCGTAGCGTTGATTCTGGCGCGTCGTATACTACTGCAAGCGCGCGGACTGCTTGAGAGGAGTTATTCCGATACGAGACTATAGCAACACTTAGTCTACTTTCACGAGAGATTTGTTGAAGCTGTTGTTATGGCATTACTGCTGGAGTAGATGGAGTCGCCATGATTTCGTAGTATGCGCAGCTTACTGGTGGAGTACGTTTTAGTAACACAAGTGGTAAACAGAGAGGTGCAGATCCTCGCGATCTGCGAGTCACGAAAGGCTTGGAACGAGAATTTTTCAGCCCGATCAGGGCCGAGGAGCCACGATAAAGGTCACAACGAATTTTGGTAAAGCCACGAAACACCAATAGGCATTAGCCGCCCTTGGAAATTTGGTTCACGACCAAAGGTCGTGATGGGGCGCACTTTGGTTAAAATGCAGGTGCTGTTGCGCAGATTGCTGTCCCTCCACACACCGGAACACAACGCCGAAATCACAGGTACGTCCTCCTGCTTGTCCTGTTCGCATGCTGACTTCAAGCGGCTTCACCCCTGCAGGCAGCATTCTCGAAACTGGTCCTCGTTAGATCAACAGTTGACTAATCACATTGACCATTTACAGCATATATATAGCGCTAAGCCATATAAAGAAGGTGGGGCTGTTCAACATCGTTTGCGCAGCTGCGTCTAAAGATGAAGCCGCAGTCGCCAATGACTGTACTGTACTATAACGCGCTTGCTCAGGCAGTGCAAACCGGACAACAGCACTGGAAGTGATGCAACGAGAGCTGTGTGTGAGGATGTGTACAGGTCTCTATAACTATGATAGCAGTGTAAGCAGCGCTGGGTTACAGCGACGCTGCTTATGCTGACGTTACAAAAAAATAAAATCGTGGCCCCACTTATCGCTTAAGTAATCGTGATTACAAGTAAGCGAGGGCTTGTCCCATTCGTTGTTTCATTCGTGGATGCAGCTTACGCTGCAAAAATACTCTAGTGGCCGTTCAGCTCAAAATCATGCTGACGTTACTATGAGCAAATACAGAGTTTAATGCACTGCTTGGCATACGGTGGTACAATCGCTATATTACTGCTCACATGGGCGTTGGTTCAACATGTGCAGCCACGAGGTACTATACGTACGTGTTCGCAATCGGGCTTGAAAGCGTTGATTATTTGCTACATACAATATTTTGTGTAGTCCAAGACATTGCATTGCGTAAGGAAACAGAAGGTGGGCAGATATGAGCAAGATCCATGCACCTAGTGCGAGCGTCTCGGATGCTCCTAGCTAATCAAGACAATCTATGTGTTCTAGTGCACCCGGGTTTTCCCGCAGTCGTTCAGGGGAGTTATAGTGATTAAGTACCGTGGCCTCTGCGCCCAACTTCGTTAAACTCTGGTAGATATCTGCTATCTCTTGTCGCAACCATGTCGTACTCGCTACCAGACTTGGTAAGGCTCTTTACGTCCTATATTTCCGACTATAACATAGTATAGGATGTAAAGGGCTTTGCGGAGTCTGGTGGTGAATACCTAGGTAGGACATGGTTGCGACGAGAGATGGCAGGTGTCTGCTAAAGTGCTTTGCCACTCCTGCACAGCCGATATGTAAGTCTGCACCCTCTATACATAGACCAATGACCATGTAACGCTTTCGCAGCATCTTACAACATTGTAGCGTTGAACGATGTAAACGATAACGTGTACCACCGCTACCCTCTTTTTACTTTATTGTGTCTCAACCACGTAATGCGTTGTCGCTCGAACACGGAGAACGACTTCAACATGCTCTCCAAGTCTATGGCTCCGCCTAGTTTCGAAGCTCCCGAGTTGCTGCAGCTGCATCTAAAGTTGAAGAGTAAGTACTGGGCCAACGCGCTAGAGGAATCCCCTTTCGCCCCAAAGCTACGACTAATTGCCTCAGGCTCACACCCGCCGAAGAGCAAACGATTGTCCAATATATACTCGACCTCGATTCCCGAGAGCTCGCGCACCGGCTGTGCGAGGTGGCTGATATGGCTGGAAAACTTCTGGGTCTTCATGATGGGGGGAGGTTGGTAGGCAAGCACTGAGCTGAGTGTTTCGTGACACGCTCAGACGAGCTCGAAATGGCCTTTAATCCATCAAAGGATATGCAAAGGATACCACAGGAAAACACAGAAGTGTCTAGCGCGCGGTCCCAGCCGGTACAGGAGTGCAAGGCTAAGTACGGTGTCCACAACAAGGATATACAACATTAGTGAGACGGTCTTACAGGCGGGCGTTGTTGGGTTCAGAAAGGCCATCGCAGGCTCTGGGAGACATAGCCGACCTAGTAATCGCGAACAAGTTATCGTTATGCAAAGCTTTTGTGCGGCAAGTTATGCGACCCCGCCTTTTGTCATGTAACCACAAAGGGCTGCACGTCCACGTCCACGTCCACGTCTTAGCGTGGGACAAGAAGACAGGACATGCCGCGTGCTTGGAAGCCTCTTTGTCTCTAAGAACGGATGGACAAACAGCACATTTGGTCTGGAGCGATCGAGCGATCAAGCATTCTGCGGCGAATACAAAGACGGGCCGGATTAGAGAGGGGCGTATAGGCTGCTTGTCTTAGATGACCACCAGAGTCATCAGAGCCATCTTAACCAAGCGCTTAGGGAGTATTGCCTGGAGAATGAGATGCGAGATTCTGCGTGTCCGTCTGTTTGTCTCATGTCTTGCAATCGTTAGACGTGGTAACGCCCGTCCCTAGGTATGTGACGAAAAACCCTGTAGGCCGCGAATAACCAATCGGACCGCAAGGTCAATAGAGACGTACGCAACCCTAGCGATCCGATTAGTCGTTTTCGGCCTACAGGGTTTTTCGTCACATAGGGGCGGACGTTACTTTTCTTCCACAAAACTCAGCGTGTGTCCTCTTCCTCTAGGACTGCAACAATACTATCCCAACTTGTACAAGCTGCAACCAACCCCTGCTAGTGGCCTACATAAAAAACTTATGCTTGATACTACAGTAGGATGTTTGCTCGCGAAATTGAAATGGCATATAACAGAACGTCGCAAGGCATCGGAAGAGGGGACATCGGAAGAGGGGACATCGGAAGAGGGGGATTAGAAGAGAGATGCTGATAGCGATGTGTCAAGAACCGGACCGTTCCGGGGCCGGCTTGGGCATAACCACTCCATTGAACGCCATCGTGGCTCGATAGCGATTCGTCTCTAGTCTACCTAAGAACAATACAGCTATTATCTCTGATTATCGTGCATCCAGTATCTTGACACAGCCCTATTGTTTGACAATATGCAGGATAATCCTATTAAAGGAAACTGTCACGCCTGGCTGACGATATATACTATCCTGCACTACGATTAGTAGTTCACTGATCATACGTACCTTTCTGGTTACATAGCGTAGTGGCGCAGGGCTGCGTTCTGACAGCTTAGCGTTATATGTCTACGAGAGTGTAGAGTTCGCTTTTCGGTCTCGGTGGAGGCCTACTGTATCGCGATAATCATTGGGGTTGAGCTTTGGGGAACGGTTGATTGTGTATGGCTTTGGTTCGTTGGGTTCGTCTGAGTCACCGGCTGTGCCGTGGTTCTCGGCGTGGTACCGTGGTTGTCGTGATATCGAAATTTCGCGCCCAAGTATATGAAGCTTCTGGTGTTGCTGGTGATTGCTTCTTCATGCACGATGCCGACGCTCACGGGCAAGCCTGATGCCGCCGATATTACGCCGTGGACGCTACGACCGGGAAAAGCAGCTGACGAGGCTGAAAAAGAGATTCAAGGATTTGGGTTTCCACCACCAGCACAAGGGAAGAAGAACCGGGATTTGGCGTTGATCAAGGTCGCAACGCTGTACTGGAAGCGCGTTCGGCGTAAGTTGAGGCGACGCTTTGGCTGGCTGCTGCTAACAACAACCGAGCCTCATCGTCGACCCAGAAGGCCGAAAGACACGCAGAAATTGCAGCGATTAAAGCCTGCCAGAAAGCTGTTGAGGCCGATGAAACGACACTACAGCAGCGGAAATATCTCCAACCCCTCGAAAAGTATCGCCCCGATATGATGAGAGCCCTGTAGGCGCCGTACGGTTGATGCCGAGAAGTGGGTTAGTGGGTTAGTGGGTGGGCGGGCGGCGACTGTTGTATTGGAAGGCGGATGAGCGTTGAGGTATCCCGCCGATTGCCCAAAGTAGCTAGCCGGTGACCCAAAGTAGACTAGCCCAGCGAAAAATTAAGTAGAACATTGGAGGATCATCGAGAACATTGGTCTAGCGCTATACGTCTAATACAAAACAGTTAATGTGATTAACTCAGCTTAAACACCCGGTGATTCCGCGATGTTGAATTCCAAATCAGATACCTTGCCAAATAGCGGTGTGCCTAATGCGGTGAAACGCCCGTTTACCCCCTTTAAAAGAATGAGGCTGTGCAGCCGCACTAGATAGCTATCATTAAGAGATGCATTAGTAGACTAATCTAGAAGCTCTATAGTGTTTTGCTATTTTCTTATAAGTTATTTTCCTGACAATTCGATGTTGCGGGCGCTTCGCGATCGAATTGGTGGTAGGCTTGTTAGGTGAGCAGATAGCTGCGCACCCCTCTCCTCCTACGACGATCATGAACGATAACCTCGGCCCCTACGCGACGAACAACTTCGTGGGCCGAAGCCGGCTAATGAGGGCGCAAGAGTAATAGATATCTCGAACTTACGCAACCTCTTATTGGCCGGCTTCAACCCACAGGGTTGTTCGTCGCGTAGGGACCGAGGTTAAGTGTATCGTTCTGTGTGTATGTACAAGCGTATGTCTAAGCTCTGAAATAGTCGGACGCATTAGTTATGGCTGCAGAGCAGTCATGTGATGTGGTCCTAGGCTTACAGACGAAGAAGAGCAACGTCCCTCGCTCAACCGCAACCAATCGGAGGTTGCCTAGTCTTTGGCAGCACAGATCACGCCGAAGTGAGACTAGATTGGAGACTTTCCTCTAGCCTCCCTTAGTCTTAGTTGAATTCATCACCGTTCACATTGTACCTGTAGTCAACCTATCGCACCCTTGCAAAAAACACAGAAGGATGTAGAAAGAGACAGGGGCCTAGTGTCAACACTACCTCACCTTGGAGGGAGATAAGCGCATTTTATTTTTCTGTTGTTCATGCCCAAGTTTAGGCAGCCTGTTCTCATTAAGCAAACACCCATGTCAGCTTTTAGCATGGCACGGCACAGCAGCGGCTTATGACGAATACATTAACCAAGCTTCTTGGCGAGAGCTGAACCCATGCCTTCGAGAAGCACTATTTTGAACGCAAAGCGAGGAGGGTTTTGTTATAGTATGGATAAACTAGAGCGCCACGAGAACAATATACACGACAACAGCGTAGAATAGTTTGGAGTGATTGGCAAGGTACTTCAGGATCTAGTGATACTACTGAAGGATATGAACAGAGTAGGCGTCATGCTGAGTAAACATAGCTCTAAATGGCGACTGGAATCGAGTAGTGCCGATCGGAAGGGCAATCAGCATGAATCTTCGGCCTTAATTGCAATGCAGCTCTCTTACTGTATCCATTCACTCGGGGCATAGATGCAGGCTGAATCTAATGACGAATTCACAACATGGTTGATGAGCCGGCGTTGCAATTAGGGCCGAACATATGTTTGGTTTGTACATATCGGCCGCGAATGAAGGGCCCCGAGTAACTCTCCTGTCGGGACTTCCTAGGTTTGGGCTGTAAACTGTTCAATACACATGACGATGAACGTGGCTTCCTCGAGTAGCGAAGGGTACCAAACCACTGACATGAATGAGAGACGGAAGCTTCAGAATCGTGTGGCTCAGAAAAAATATCGTAAGCTATCTTCCGTATCTGTATCTTTTGCGTTCTCTATATCTTTATCGTTGCGCCTCTCCCTGCCCGTTTAGCGGTAGCTAGAACATCTTCTAAGCGTATCCAGGAACAAGGCAGAAAACACGTATAAAGCTCGCCGAGGCCGTGTTGAACGATATCTCCTACCTTCATCCAGCTTTTGCACCACACCAATCAAAGAAGAAGTCTCCCTTAGCGGCAGAGGACGACCTGCTGGGTGATTCGTATCCGGGATTCACACCCGCCACTGAAACACTCCCTGGAACAAAGTCAACCCACGCAAGACAACGCAGCAGCCAGCTCACTTACTCCGGCGAGTCGGTGGACAAAAATCAGGCTCATAGCGGTACTCGGCCGGTCCAATGTCTGGATGGGCAGGAAACGTTGTGTGGATTTAGCGGGGAGCCACAATTTTCCGAAGATGCTCCTCAGAACGGAATGGAATGCATAGACCCCGTTCTCACACGTGACTGGTTAGACATGGACTTCCACTCTGGTACACCCAAACCACCCACGGTCATCGATTGTAGTCTCTATACAGTGGGTGCTGATAGCCAGCTACAAACAAGGCCCAATTTCCGAGAAGCAGTTGAGAATCTGGAATCGTGCAGATTGAACGGCCAGCGCGAAAGGGGAGATCTCCACGAAGTGGCACCTGGAACTTGTCCCGCTTCGTCGCGCAGCTGCCCGCCCACTCCAAGGAATCCACCAACTCTATTGTTGACATCATTGGAGAGCTCGTCGGGAGTAAATACAGTCAACTCAGACTCGCCATTACCTGCTGCGCTTGACGAGTCCCCAGATGATCCAGTCACGTCTGGAGCGACTATCCGTGGCACGGTGAAAAATCAATCTACCCCCGTGATGACGGCCGTCTCTCTCGGGAGACTTGACATTGCCCGGATACTCTTAGATTCAGGCGCGACCTTGGATACTCCTGATGATAGCGGCAAAACAGCGCTTCATACAGCCGTGGGGCGCGGGGAGCTTCATACGGTGGAAGCATTGCTGGAACTCGGTGCTGATATGCTGACGACGGATCATAACGGCGACAGTCTGTTACACGTAGCAGTCAAGACAAACAGCCTGAACATGACAAAGATGCTCTTAGAACTATATGGCTCCGGCAAGGAACCAAAAGAGACTCAGCGCCGGCGTGGTTGTAGACGGCATAGCAACCAGCCACGCGATGAGTTGTGGATCAATTACCGAAACAAGGATGGCATGACGGCAGTGCATCTGGCTGTTTTGTGGAACCGTATTGAGATCCTCACGCTCCTAGTAGAACGTGGCGCAGATGTCAACTAGTGTTCAACTTAACGTTTCATTGCTATCACCTGTGAGCTACGTACTGTACCGTGCCGGAAGACGGTGTGCCTGCTCTGTCCTAGCCACCACCACTGTCTTGGGGTTACGAGGTCAGGCTATACTTCTCTAGTGTTGGTCTGTACTAAGGCGAGGTAGCTGAACGCGGTAAGCCGTGCAGGTCGTCTCGCGATTTGTAACATGTTTTACAAGCGAGCGGGCCATACAAGCGAGCGGGCCACCCCACCAACTTTGCGCACCTCTATAAGCGTATATCTCAACAACGTAATAACATAATATATAGATGTTTGCAGAGTAAATTAAGCAGTATCTAATGTATCTTTTCTACACGTACGTGAGTTATGCCCAGTCTCTCTGCACCTTGTGCAGCGCGCGAGAGCCTGGCGGCTAAGGCCTGATCGCGCTCCTCCTTGACGCTCTTCACGAGAAATCTGCTGCTCAACCTCACGTTGAGCGAGTATATCCTCTCCCTCTCCCTTTGTTAAGGTCCCTCGCTTCTGTATACGCTTTTTCTTCCGTTGCTTACGCGCTAACGCTGCCTCGTTGGCTCGCTCAAGGCTAGTGATCCGATCGCGCATCAGCTCAGCAGAGAGTATCATCACCTCAGCGCCCTTCTTCAGCTGGTTAACCGCTTCAATAATAGAAGCTGGTGACGAGCTCTTATGCTGGCGTACGCGCTCACGTATAAGAGTTGATTGAGCCTCAAGCTCGCGTACGTTGCTCGGTGTACGAGCCTCCCAGGGAGCCTCTAGTAGAGCAGCAGCTGGAGACGGCGTACGCAGCTGCACGTCTAGCTTCGATAGAACAGCGTCTGGCTGGAGAGGAACAAGGCCTGCGCCTCGAAAAGCTGAGCAGATATTGGCTGAGGTGAGCGATCGATTGAATGCTGCCTTAAACGCTGGCAGAAACTCAAGCTTAGTGATGTGGTTGATGTGGTGGCGGATCAGGCTCTCAACCTCACGACTGTACGCGCGCTTCAACGGCGAGAAGCAGCTAACGTCAAGCGGCTGCAGCAGGTGGGATGAGTGAGGTGGCATGCAGAGCGTGTAGATATTATTCTCCTTGCAAAGCTCTTGAAACTCAAGAGAGTGGTGGCTCGCGTGGCCGTCAAGGACGAGCAGGCGGCGCGCACCGACGACGCGAGTCTTCGTGTGAGCGTTGAAGTGCTTCAGCCACTCTACGCCTAGCTCGTTGTTTGTCCAGCCATTGTCGCTAACTGCGATTGCCCAGTCGCGTGGGATATCCTCCTCGTACCAGGCAGAGAGGTGGTACTTGCCAGCAAAGATGAGGAACGGTGGGACCGACCAGCCAGCTGCGTTGATTGCAGCGATCAACGTCACCCACTCACGATTGCCTGGCTGGATAGCCTTTGGCCTGCCTCTCCTCTCTGACCCTGTCACGACGAGCTGAGTCGTGATCTTGCCCATCATAAAGCCAGCCTCGTCAAAGTTGTAGACGTCATCATCGCAGATGCCGTACTTAGCCTTTGTCTCCTCTACAAGCTTAAACCAGCTCCTAATTAGGGCTGGATCCTCACACAGGGCTCTCTGTCTATCGTACGCTCGATTGAAACGCGTCGTGAGACTGTCTGTACGCTTAACAAAGTTGCGCGGCCAGTGGACGCCGACCTGACCAGCGCCGCGCGCAGCCAGCAGCTTATCAGCCATATCACGTACAGCATCGTACGTAGGCGCAAATCCACGTGTATCCAGGTCGAGTATATGTCTGATAATCACCTGCTCCTCTAGCTTGGTGAGCTTCTTTGAGTTGGGCTGGCAATCGCGTCGGGCGCGCGTCCCAGCGCGTCGGCGTTGGAGGGTAGTTCGAGAGACTTCGTACGTATAGGCGGCAGATCTCTCAGTTAATATTTGGCGTTGATTAAGAGCTAAGATTGCGAGGTTTACATCAGCCTCATGAGAGCTGTTTTGGCCGTGGTGGGAGGGGGCCATGGTTGATCAAAGTATCCACGTTGCGCAAAGTTGGTGGGGTGGCCCGCTCGCTTGTATGGCCCGCTCGCTTGTAAAACATGTTAACACTTCCTTCCCAAACTCTGTCTTGTTGAAAAGATTAGTTGCCTTCTCTAGACTTTTTTTGTCACCTGTACAGTTGAACACGAATTGGGTCCAGCTACACATGAGCAGACCCGTGTGCTTGCTCTTCTTTTCCTTTCGTTTATCGTCACATTCTTCCTTGCAATCGGCATCAATGATTTTCATGAGAACGACTCTCCAATATGTTCCCTTCTTCTTGCTTAACCAAAAGCCAACACAACCCGCAATTTTGTGCTTCTTAAAATCAAGTTTCCCGTGCAGGGCTTCTTGTAACTTAATGTACTCTTTGTCTGCAGGTGGAGCAAATCCCTGTGTTCCTGCATCATATAGGTATCTTGGTTTGAGATTGGCTCCGACTTCCATCTCAAATCTATTGCCTATTTTTACGATGGCATAGACTTCTCCTTTTCGAGTCCGAGCGAATATGATCTCTTTCTTGCTCGTTTTGACCGTTGGAGGAGGCGTCTGTGGTTCCAATTTGACAATCGGGGCTCTCTTTTGCTTAATTGGCGCTCTCTTTTTCTCGAGCGGCGAGTCCGGCCCGCTATCATCAGCAGCTCCTTTCCTATCAGTTTCGTCTTCTTCATCTTCATTCTCATCATCTTCATCCTCGTCATCTTCGTCTTCGTCTTCGTCTTCGTCTTCGTCTTCGTCGTCTTCATCGTCATCATCATCTTCTCCTACTGCTTTTTGCACATCGCTATCTTCACGCAAGATGGGAGTGTCCGATGAGCGCTTGCTACGCCTTTGGTTCTTCTTCGATGAAGACTGGCCACTGTTTATAGAAGTCTGCGATGAAGACTTGCTACGGTCCTTTTTTGCCTCGGCGATGAAATCATCCTTCCTTACCTTATTGTACGCATTCTCGGTCAAGAATCTCCATTCATGGTCCCCTTCCAATTGAAAAACGAATAGTTTCTTTTTTTTCTTGCCATCCATGTATTCTTTGACGTGTCGATTATGGACCTTTTTGTGTTTATCCCGCTTGAGATCCTTTATGTACGTACTATCGGTGAATCCCTGAGTGGGGGTATAGTCTAGACAGGCGTCTTGGAATTCCTTTTTATAAGAGGTGATCCTGAACTCATCATTGTCATTCTTGCAAAGTGCGAGATCTCTCGATATGCCAAGAAGTTTCCAATCGCCTTCGACACTCGAACGACCTTTGTCAGGACTGGATCTCCCCATAACAGCTTCGGTTTCACAGGAAATTTTTGATAACGTGTCTTGGGAAGGATGGTTCAATCTGAAGGGCCGTGGACTTCAGCCCTTATATGTCATTTCAGCCTCCTGACAAAGCATCACAATGGGGTGTCATCAATTCTGCTCCCTCAAGTAATCAGTAAGCGTCAGAAGTATCATTCACAAATGCTACTGGTGTTAGTAGAGAGCAATACCCAACTCTGGTGGGAGCGCTCGATGGTGCTTACAGATCACTCGGCTTGAGTAGACTAGCCGGAGTACGAGTTTCCAGCAGTTCGAAGCTGATCATCGAATTTTTGTCATCTGCTTACATCATAGCTTGATTATCTGTAGGTCAGTGTCGTACCCTGATTACAGTTATCAAAGTCATTAGCAATTGTGTTTCCACCCTTATACGTAGTGGCGCATTCGGTTTAAACAGTCCCGCTTACTAAATATACATAGCTTAGCGCTAGATATCCACTAGGAAGCATTCCATGTAGTTGGTTAGTTATCAATGTAATGATGACTGGTTTGGTGAATACGACTCATGGATGTGGAACCGCAATTGCTAACAATATCATTTGTAGTAGAGTCTCCCCCAGTGTGACGGGGATTTGGGTAGGCTGGAATCAGCCAACTACAGTACAGCGTTGTGCTAGAATTTCTCCTGACCATGTATTCCTTTTGGCTGGTTCCGGCTCACCAGAATTTCCGTCATACAGGCAGAGATGTTCGCAGGTACCACGTTCTCAAGCTATGTCTCATCAGCCAACGTCAGCCTGACGGACTGTTCATCACGTGAGAAAGGAGTTTACAACAGATTCATGTATCGTTTTTATCAACGTGGATAAGGTGCGCAGCACTCACGGATATGTGTTCAAGACCGATCTGCGCAATTTTGGATAATGAATTTGACATGTGTGCTTTAGCTTGTAGAATATCCTCTCCTTCCCCTATCCTCTCGTTGCTACCAATCCCACACTATTCGGTGTCATCATTCGAGGATGATTCGTCGCCATCGCTTTCACTCGCACTGCCTTCTTTTTTTCCCTTGCGTCTACTGCGGCTGCTTACACCCTTTCCATTGTCATCGCTCTCCGTGGATGTACTGCCATCAGTGTCATCGCTTTCTTGTCTTTTGGTCTGACTGTTTGCTGCCTTTCCACTGTTGTTGCTTGCACTCGTTCTATTGTCATCGCTGTCGTTGCTGTCATCGCTGTCATCGCTTTCGATCGGTCTACTGCTGCCTTGGTTTCTTTTTACCCCTTCCTTTCCGGTCTTTGGGGCCGCTTTTGTGCGGTTGGCCTTGCGCGCTTTCGGAATTTCGTTTCGATGGCTGTTTCGGAGTTCGGACCGCCGGTTGGTCTTTTTCGTCTGACTTTGACTGTGTTGGGGTAGCTCTGCAGGTGAATGAGACGAATTTTGTCCGAAATTACGATTTTTTAGCAAGACAGGGATGTTGCGCAAGAAGTACTTACTGTCGTCTCGTACAGATTGCTTATTCGTACTGCTGTTGGAGCTCTGGCTGGCCGCAATATAACTTTCGATAGCGTGGGCCATCGTTTCCGAGGCCCCTAGCAACGTCTCCATGGCACGGATGAGGGGTTTTTCGTCCATCGTGAATTGTTCGGGGCGGGTCCTACTACGTAGTCGGATACCGGGGGCAGGTCAGGCAAGTAAAGAGGAAAATGTCTGTAATGTGCTATTTATCCTGGTAGTCAACTTTGCTTTGAGCTTCTCGATCAAAAAGCTGCGCATACAGATATGACGACGATTTCTTCGCATGTAAGATTCTTACGGTGTATGCTAGCGATCGACCGTGTCGGAATGATTCGTTATCAGTAAGCTATAGCGCTACTGGAATTGGAGTGTGGGTCGGCTGTCGAAGAAACGTTTGTCATAATGTTACTCTGGATATCTGGATCATCACATGGAGACTGTATTATTTAAGCATTTGAGATATTATGTCCTAGATCAAAGGTCCTGATTACGCATTCCATGCAACAACGATAAGTATGCGATTGACCAGTGTCATTCAGAACAATGCGACGAGCTTTGATACCGTGCACACTCTGATACACTTGCAGTTTCCGCTCTTTGTATGGTGCCTGGGCTTTGCTCCACACCATCTATCGATTCGACCGGTGAGCGCTTGCCTAAGATGTCTTAGCTTTTGTAAGCCTCTACCGTTATTGATTAGGATATACTGGTGTTTCCCCACATATGGTACTGCTGACAAGAGCTAGCGCTATCCGGTCAAGGCTATCGTTAGGCGAGAGACGCTTGGTGTGGAACGGAAGGTTGACTGCTTGCAAGAACCGGAAACTGCGAATGCATGAGATTGTATGAGCGGTTGGTGCGTAATGCAAAAGTGTCGTGTTTGTTCTTTTCGTAATACAGTCTTCTGGTGGTGATTCGTAGTTCCAGCAAGCAACAGTCATTTTGCGCCCTGCCATGTCTCTGAGGCCGAATGACATATTACCCGAATCACGCGAGCGCTTGTAAGCAATAGTTGATGGCAAATATCAGAAAAGGCATTACACCACTTGGTTGCTCCACCTTGTAAGATGGCTTACAGCGGGCGGTTCGCAGCAGAGACAGCGGAAACGATTGTGTACATCTATCTTCGGTAGTCTTGCATGGTAGCTGCCCACACTATATGGTGGAAGGTCTACTTTGAAAGATCGAAAAACGGGAATCGAAGATTTTCGTTCATCGTCTGATTTCCATCAAGGCGATAACAGGCAAAGGCTGTGTTTCCGGTAAATCTTCATAATCTCAATCAACATCATTTTGACGTCTATTATGGAGTCTCTCTGCAAGTGCCCGACGAATCGAGCTACTAAGTCACAGATCGAGCACCGTCGTGTAGAGGAGGCACAATGCGATCCGGTAGGCCCCAAGCTTCACGCAAGAATTTGCCGGCTCCCTGATGTGACGCAAGTTCACATCCGCTGACTGCCACGACAGATCAATTCAAACGACATCGCCATCGTGGGTCTATCATGCCGGACGGCTGGGGGGATCGATAGTCTAGATACGTTCTGGGACTTTCTGTTGCACAAGAAACACGCGTCTGGCGAAATTCCACGGCACCGATGGGAGCCCTGGCGACAGCGTAGTACGCTTGACGCAAGGATTGTCGATAGCATCACGCGGAAGGGATACTTCCTCGACGATGTGGAAGGCTTCGATGCGGCCTTCTTCGGCATCTCGCCCAGCGAAGCCGAGCACATGGATCCTCATCAAAGATTAGGCCTCGAGCTTGCATACGAAGCGTTGCAAAATGCAGGCATCCGGCCGGACAAACTCGCTGGTAGCGACACTGCCGTGTACATAGGGGTCGACTCGGACGACTATTCACGTATGGTCATGGAGGACTTGCCGGCCATAGAGGCCTGGAGCGGGATCGGCACAGCACACCACGGCATCTCTAACAGGATCTCATACCATTTTGACTTGAGAGGACCCAGCACAGCAGTAGACGCAGCCTGCGCGAGCTCGCTCGTCGCCCTGCATCTTGCCCGCCAGGCTATTGTGTCAGGAGAGAGCACCGTGGCCATCTGTGGCGGCGTGAACGTCATTTGTGCTCCGGGAATCACGCATATGCTCCAGAAAGCTGGTGCACTGACAGATGAAGGCGTGTGTCGATCGTTCGATGCCGCCGCGAACGGCTACGCGCGTGGCGAGGGGGGAGCCATTGTCGTCCTCAAACGGCTGAGTGCTGCACAGGAGGACAACGATAACATCCTGGCTGTTCTAAAAAGCTCTGCTTCCGCTCAGGATGGTAAGACGAGGGGCATCATGGCGCCGAACGGTGCAGCGCAGGTAGACGTGGCTAGGCAGGCCCTCCGTCGCGCTGGTGATATCGATCCACATACAGTGGACTATGTCGAGGCCCACGCGACGTCCACACCACTCGGAGACCCGACAGAGATCAAGGCCATGGCTGAGGTGTACGGAGCGGGGAGATCTCCAGAGAATCCCTGTTATCTCGGCTCCATCAAGCCCAACGTCGGCCACCTCGAAGCCGCGGCTGGCGCCATCAGCGTTGTCAAAACCGTGCTCAGCGTGCAAAAAGGAGCCATCGCGCCCCAGACACTGCTAGACACCCTCAACACCAGCATAGACTGGGATTCTAGCGGTCTCGAGGTAGTACGCGAAGTGAGGAAGTGGCCTGGCGATAGCGTGCGGCGTGCAGCTGTGTGCTCGTATGGCTACGGAGGGTCTGTCTGCCACGCCATCATCGAGCAAGCGCCTCCAAAGCGGGGGCGCAAGTCTGAATCACGTAACAAGACATCTGTTTTTTTGACGCTCTCGACTAGACAGAGGGAAGGCCTGCCTCTCTATGCAGCGTCGCTAGCGGATTGGCTGTCCACACACGGGGCGTCCGAGGACATGACCGCTGTAGCACGGACACTCGCCCAGCGCCGGACGGCCTTCGATCATAGACTGTGCATCAATGTCTCGAGTCGTGAGTGTGCGATCCAAACCCTACGCAACTACGCGGCCGGTAAGCAGGACGCAAGAATCACCAGCAGCCGTGTTGCCAGAAGCGCAGCGCTGAGAGGAGTCGTATGGGTCTTCTCGGGCCATGGCGCCCAGTGGCGCAGCATGGGCCAGGAACTGATTCTGAACCCCGTCTTTCGAAACAAGCTGTCCGAACTGGATATAGTTTTTCAAAGAGAAGCGGGCTTCTCCAGCATTGAGGCGTTGCAGCAGGGCGAGCTGGGTGGTTCGGACAAGATACAGATTCTCACATACGCGGTGCAAATTGGCTTGGCCCTGCTCCTACAAGCAGAGGGTATCACCCCACAAGCTATCATTGGGCACTCGGTGGGTGAGATTTCAGCTGCGGTCATCGCTGGCAGTCTGACCAGTGAGGAAGGCGCGGTCATCGTTTCACGACGAGCGAATCTGTATACACAGGTTCAAGGCACCGGTGCTATGGCATTGGTGGCACTGTCATTCAAAAAAGCTGCTGCGCAGCTTGGCAGGAGAAAGGGCATCGTCGCTGCCATCAAGTCATCGCCATCGACATGCGTGGTGAGTGGCATAGAGGAAGAAGTTGATCGATATGTACGTGAGTTGGAAGATGGTGGCATCAAGACATCGAAAGTCATGACCGACATTGCGTTTCACTCACCTTTGCTCGAAGCTCGTACCTCTTCTACGAGGCAGCCTGCAGGACGCTCTGCATCCCCGTCCTGGCAACCTAACCATATATTCAACCTCGGATCCCAATCCAAGGACAAAAGCGCTGCGAGATGTGAACTACTGGACGCACAACACAATAGCTCCCGTAGACCTCATCTCTGCAGTCGGTGCCGCCGTGGAGGACGGCTTCCGCATCTTCCTCGAAGTATCCACGCATCCCATCGTTTCGCATTCTATTGAGGAGACTTTGGAAGCGCGATCCTTGAGCGAATATGCCAGTTTCGGCGTCATGTCTCGCAATGCGTCGTCTAATCGCACGATTCCCGAAGCTATCTCGCGGCTCTGGTCCCTGGGCGCGCCTGTCAATTTCGAGTCCCAGCTTGGCGATGGTCCGTGGTCGAACAGACTCCCCAATACGCCTTGGATCCACAAGCCGTATTGGAAGATCCCTTCCTTCCGTCTCAGGCTTCCTGTGCAACAACATGATGTCGAGAAGCATACTCTGTTGGGGGGTTTGGTAGAGATTGCAGGGAGCGACACGTCGGTTTGGACAACCACTCTGGACGAATCTACGAAGCCATACCCTTTGACCCATAAGCTTGGGGCTACAGAGCTGGTACCTGCTGCTGTGTACTGCAACACCATTTACCATGCAACAGGTGCGCACCACATCACCGACCTGCAGCTGCTTGTACCCATATACATCACAGCAGAAGAACGTGAGCTACAGGTCGTATTACAGGGTGGTGAAGTTCGGATATCGTCTCGCGTGCAGGCGTCCAAGGAAGGGACTGGCGACAGCGGGCGAAAGCACACATGGATCGAACACTGTATTGCTAAGGTTGCGCCATCTGGTGCAGCACCGAATCAACACCAACATTCCCTAACTGCTATCCGGCAGCGGATGCTAAATCGCCTGCCGAACAGCTTCGCGCAAGAGCACCTCAGCAGTGTGGGTGTGTCTGGTATGGCCTTCCCATGGTGCGTCCGCGAGCATCTAGGCGGCTATGAAGAGATGCTTGTCCAAGTGGACATGCAGAGTGGTACCAACACGCTGCCTGGGAGATCTCCGAGTTGGGCACCTTTGATAGACGCAGCTACGTCGATCAGCTCGTGCATTCTCTCCAACAGTACCCGCATGTGCATCGTCAGCGGCATCGAGGAAGTCGTTTTCGCCCCCAAAAGCACACCGCCAGAGACTGGATATCTGTTAATTGAGCGAAGGTCTGCAGAGAAACCCCAGAGAGTAAATGTCGATATTCTGGACGACAATGGGACGCGGCTGTGCAAACTCGAGGGTATGCAGTTTACCGACATCGAGACAGTGAGCCCCTGCATGGATTCGCTGTTGTATCGGTTGGTATGGGTACGCCCTGCTCTCCGAGAATCGGCGTTGCGTATACAGAATGTGATACTGATCTCTGCCGACGCCTTGCATTCGAGCAGTTACATCCAGGATTTAGAAACCAAAGAGCACAACGTTCTTCACATACGCTCTGTGCTAGGATTGAAATACTCCAACGTGAGAGATGCGCTAATGAAAAAGAACACGGTCGTTCTCTACGTCCCCAAGACGGTCAAAGAGATCAAAGACAGGGCTGGGGCAGCGCACGAAGCTGTATACGAGGCAGCGCACGAAGCTGTGTGCGAGGCAGCAAACACTTTATCTACACTCTTGGACGCTGGAAGCACTGCAAAGCTATTCGTGCTGTTGAACGGCGTGCACAAGGCCCAGCGTCTCGGTCGGGTTCCTTATCATTCTCTATACGGGTTCTCGCGCGTAGCGGCTTCGGAACATCCGGAAATCTGGGGCGGCTTGATCGATCATGAAGGAACGGGTTTCCCTCTGTTCGCTCTCCAACACGTGAGAGAGCAAACTGTCATTCGAGTGCAGGACGATGGGCCACGCGTAGCGCGGATGGAATCTTTCCCTGTGAACGCCCAGTCTGTTGATCCCCATCCGAGCCTTTTGCCCCGGCCTGATGCGACCTACGTTGTCACAGGTGGGCTAGGGGATCTGGGGCTGGAGGTACTCGAGTTCCTAGTCGAGAAAGGAGCGCGTACGATCCTCGTCGTGTCGCGTGGCCAACTCCCGCTTCGGGAAGAGTGGTCGACCGCATCCGGGCCATTGGCTTTGATGCTAGGACGGATCCAGCGGCTGGAGATCAGAGGCGCGACGATACACGCTCTGCAGCTCGACATTAGTTCGCTGGACGCATCTGTAGAGCTCACACGCGCTGTCAAGCGGCTGTTCCTCCCCCCAGTGCGGGGCGTCGTCCACGCTGCCGCTGTACCGGGGTTTGGATACATCAAGGATACTGCTCCTGAGAGCTATGCAAGTGTGATGGCGCCGAAGATTGCAGGCGCTCTCGCTTTGCACGAGGCGTTCCGGCCGGGTTCCCTCGATTTCTTCATTCTCTTCTCGTCAATCAGCGGAATCGTTGGAACGCCAGGTCATTCTGCATACGCCGCATCGAACACATTTCTTGATGCCCTGGCTGAATACCGCAATTCCCAAGGTTGCAACACCACCGCTATCCTGTGGACGGCCTGGAAAGGAAAGGGCCTGGCATCCAACACCGTCGTCGTCGATGCTGGGCTACGAGCCGCAGGCATGGGAGACATCACCGTAGCAGAGGCCTTGCTAGCTTGGCAGAGTCTCCCCAGCACTGACCATGCAATAGTCACGCGGCTACGACTACTTGATGCGGACGAACCAGCACGGATTGATCTCATCTGCGATGTTGCCCCGCGCCGAGTCACAGCTTCGAAGCCAGCGAACAGACCAGCGTCTGCAACAGATCGATTGACAGGCTCTGAGCTCAAGGCCTGCATTGCATTCAAAATCCGCGAATGTCTTTCGAACCTCTCGAGTATTGAGCGACACCTTATCAAGGACAAGACAGAACTAATCGATTTGGGAATCGATTCCTTTAAGAACATTATGCTGCGCCAAATGCTGCTGGAGAACCTGCCGGAGTTAGCATCGATACCTCCAAGCCTGCCATTGAAATGCTCGACCGTCGGGGGTCTAACAAACTGTATACTCTCAAGCAATATCTGGGCCCAAACTTGACAGTTTGGTCCTTATAGGGCCAAGAAATCTTGCGATGTTTCACATGTTTACTCAGGGCAAAACATTTTCGGCCCGCCCCTGCTCTAAGATGTATCAAGAGATCTTCTATTGCAAAGTTGTAAATATATAACCGCGATAGGCTTGTAGTAGCGAGGTTCTTCACATCTCTTATCGTCGCGAAGATCTCTGAAGCATGAAGTGAGGAAAAAGAAGTTTACGTGCTTGAATGTAAGTGATTTCTTATGAGTGAGTCTACGACATGGAACTTTTACGGCAAAGCTATAAGGTCACATACAATCTATATCTCAGGTTCAGAGTATTAGTCTTCCCCTTCTTTTCTAAGAATGTTATAGCTGTAAACTGATCTTATTTGAGATGAGCAATCTGGCGTATGGGTTGAGGTGAGAATGTTATCCCTTACCCAGTATGTTCGTAGCTCGACAGGCTCTCTGCGAACCTCTATACTACAGACTGGCGCTACATCAGCTGTAGCATATAAACACTATGAAGGCTAACTTGCGGTGGGAAGCACCGCCTAAGCTGTGGTAGACGCGCACCCCTCTTGTGGTTCCCGTTGAGCAGCGTATTACCCTTGTACCGTGCTGGAACAGAGTGATGGCCCTCGATAGTATTGCAGCAAGACGCTCATAAGAAGCGTAATCCAGCACTCAGTCGTGGATCTGACTCCTGGGCTTATGGATTTGAACCAGACGATCTGATGTGAACTGCTTCTCATGTTCCATCCTTCTTGAAGAGATCTACAGGCGCATGCATCCCCTACCGTGGCCGTTGGACTGACTTCGTCTTGTCCCGCATGGCGGAGTCGTTGCTAGGTTGACTTGAGAATTAGACATTCGTCCGAAACTTGATCACAGTCTGATCATGCAATCCGACGACACTTTCGAGACATTCACTATCCCTATCAGCCTCCAAAGTGCGTGCCTACAGGTCCAAGTCAAGCCGCCTCTCGCCACACAGATAGTCCACAACCGCAGAATCGACGTGAGTATAAAGCATGGAGCAGGAGACATTAATTTCTTAGCGTAAATAGTATGCTGATCACAAGACCTCCACTATATGACTGTCGCAGCGAATGATCGCCCTCGGCCATTCCACTAAGTCGTCACACCAGCGGACAAGACTGGTGACCTGCCGTTAATGGGCCGGTCCTCCCTTCGCTAGTGCTGCAACGAACTTCTGAGAGTACGCTGAGTCGACAAACTCGTCAAACTTGGTCACTTTCCTGCCGTCTTCCGTAAAGGTCAAGATCAACGCATACTCGTTGCCATAGGGCCCAATCGGCGTACCCGCCGTGCTCCGCGCGTGTATGATACAAGTGTGCTTCGTAGCGTCGTGGATCTCTTCCTTCACCTCGACCTGCAGCGGTTAGTCCTGTCACGATCTAGGGGGCGGGGCTCACTGACTGTAAAGTTCGAGTACAGGTGCATGATCGTGCTGAGGTACGCGCGGTATTCGGCGTTGCTCTTAGCGGCCCGGTTCATGGAGGCGGGTAGCACACGGTGCTTGCAATCGGGCGACCGATAGGCCATGATGTCGTTGATGTCCCAGGCATTGTAGGCTTCTATGACCGCCCGAGCTGTATCCTGCTGAGCCACCAGGCTGTGGAGGTTAGGAGAGAAGTAAAACTTTGCGAGGGTTCCGGCGAGAACGGCGTTGGCGTTGTGGGGTAAGTGCTCGTGGTTAGGACGTACTTTGGGGGAGGGATGGTGCTAGCATTGGTGAGACATTGGTTCAAGTCTAAGCCGATCCAGATATCGCTGGACTTTGTTTTGGAGCTCGCAAGCGGCTGAGAAGCGGCAAGGAGGGATAGTGTCGTAGTAACCAGGCTGACGAGCTTCATGATGGTTTGCGAGACTGAATGGAGGATACAAAAGTGCATCTCGACGGCGCAGTAGACGGCCTGTTATAGGAGAAGCACGGGCTGCACCATTGACGGCGAGTATGATTGCCGCTACTCATCACATTGCTATGCCTTCTGGTGTGCTACTTCGCGTTCACCATCTTGCCGTGTGTGTCCATCATCCTTCCGCCGCACGAGGGAGTCGGGCCAGTTTCTCACCCACGACATGGCTGTGAAGACGATCACGGGCTATCATCCCTCGCTAGATGACAGTTTTATCGATCGAGATTGGGTGGGTATAGACTGCTTAGGTGCGATGCTGTCCCTGACGATGGACGTCTGCATTGCCGGTTGCGCTTACTGTAAGCAGGCGTCAGCAGTCCCGCCCACGACAACCTCACGCGGCGAACGAGGGCTTCCAAGTACGCACAGTAGATATTGCGACGTTAATCATAAGCAGAGATAGAGAAAGCGGGAAAGCGAGGTCCGCTACCGCTCAGGAAACATGCAACTTGCTCGCAGAAAGGACTAGAAGTGTGAATCGTCTCGTGTCTTGAGATTCAGTGGCTCGACCGGCTCGTTCTCTGAGATGAGCGATAGGAGCAACTACCATACAGCTGCGTGGCATGACCGCACAGTACACAGCGTACAGGCGGTGGCAAGTGTCTGCGTGTGCATCTTCGCTCGCAATAGTCATCCGCTGACCGTGGCGACACGCGCGAACACTGACGTTACGAAGTCTGTGTTCATTAGGCTCACGCACAAGCTAAGCCGCTTCTACCTTATCACTTCTCGTACTGAGCCTCCTCATACTGCGGCACTCTGTCTCGCGCAAAGCCTCAGGCATCGATCGGCTGCCCACCTATATCTGAACTCGGCCGAGCCAAGCCCAGTTCGGTAAGCGTCTGGCATTGATTGGTCAGGAGATACTGTTGTCTTTCTACACCAGGTACTGCTGACAAGAGCTAACGCTATCCAATCAACACTGTCATGAGGCGAGAGAAGCTTCGTGTGTGACGGAAGATGGAGTGCTTGCAGGAACTGGATACACTCTCATGCACTTGCAGCTTCCGGTTGCTGTAAGCAGGCGACCTTTGATCCCACGCCAAGCTTCTCTCGTTTGATGGTAATCCTACCCAAAGAGTGCTAGTTTCTGTCAGTGATGCCATGGGTCGATCCTCTGTCAGACGCTTAGACCAATCAAAGTGTGATGCTAACAGAGTCTACGTTCTTTCCGGACAAGCGTATACCAGGCGGGTCCATGTCCTGTGTGGGATGACAACTAAGCCGCGTGCGCAAAGCGGAAGCTGCAAGTGCATGAGAGTGTACTGCAAGTGCATTAGAGTGTGACGCTGGAGCAAGAGCGATAGACACGGCACAGAAGAATGGCCGCCTCCGCCGTGCGTCCATTTTTCCGAAGCCCGCGGAGCTAATCCGGACCTAAGCTAGAAGCAGCTTAGCTCAGGTCCGACACGCCCAACAACAATCGTGGCCAGCGGTCTGTTCGGCCCCCGACCAATTGTCGGACACACAGCATCATGTTTACAGCAGACAACGTTGCCGTTTATCTGACGTGCAACGACTCGTGTGCTGACGATCTTGAGTAGCACGGTGACTGCGTTTGCGGGTGAAAGTCTCGCGTTCTCTCGAAATTCCGCCCGCACGAGCAGTCGTGTACGGCCCACCCCCTGGAAGGGTGAAAGCAGGTTCAGGCAAGCTCCGCGCACCCTCAGAAAGATGACGGGACGCTGCCTTCGTAGCCTATTCTGAAGTTGTTCTTCAGAGATGCGACGTAACGCGAATGCATCGACAAGCATGTATGCGCATCAACACGGCACGACACTATCAAGGATGGCGCTGTAATCATGAAAGGCTGCTCATTGTCTTCGCTGCATGGACCGATAGACTGTTTCGTCCAGGCTAACCGCCCTCTGCTCACTCGATCGTAAGCTGCTTACCCGCGACTGCGGCGTGGTTGCTGTGGCGTAGCCATGCGCTGTGCCGCATGATCCTCCAAAATGCTTACGGTCAGCCTCGGATCGTAACATCCTGATCCACACCGCGTTGACCCGGCCCCCTTGACGAGCATTGGGCATTACGATGACAGCTAGGCCGCGCGCCCTAGGGCACTAGCTCGCTTCCATCGTAGACGCTAATGCGGCCAGGATTCGAATTGCACCTGAACGGCGCTTGGCTGAATTAGATTGCCGGATGCCGGCCAACGGTGCCGGTGCAGGTGTCGGCGTCTTGTGTCCAGCGCTAACCAAGAGTGGCTAGATACGAGGCTCTACCGAGTCAGAACCTAAATGGAACCTCATCCCCACCGTCCGCGCGTGCTCTGCCAAGGTTGCATCCTGGAAGTCACGACTATCTCATCCTTCTACGTCTACCGGCTAAACAGCTGGGGGTCATTTGTAGCACTTGTCTTTGCGACGGTGAACAAGCTGATGGGGGCAATGTCACTGGAACGTGATCTAATTCGCCTAGCACGCTAGCAGAGACCAAGGCTTAAATCCTTACAACTTTCTCAACAGGCCATCACCCTTGCGACTCCATCTAGACTGGCATGGCCCTGGATCAGACCCATCTTCACAGCTCCTGAGGGACGCCGAAATACGCCTCCATGGGGTTCTCGGTGCGCCTATGCATCCTCCACTGTGCGTCGAGGTATGACGCGCGGAACGCATCTTTTGTAGCCCCAAGTCAGCACGAACTAGGCCTTTCCCCTGTCGAACTATCTCGCGTAATGTATGCGGAGGTCAGACTCATCGTTCCTGTCATCCGTTGGGTTCCAGCGCCGTACTTCCCACGGTTTGTCGAATAGCTGACTGACAAAGAAATTGACCTCGTGCTGTCGAGATGGGGCTTGCTTGATCATCCTGTACCAGACATATCTTCGCAGCAGGTGTTCGTGGTACCCTTCTTCTCTCCAGGCCTGGGTTAGTGCACCGAGGCTAATTGTGCGTCCCGCCTTCGCCACGCCTTCGCTCGTCCGCTCTGGCTGGCGAAGATCGACTGGATTTGCGACCCACAGTCTTATGTCCTCTTCAAACTGATCGCGTTCGAAGGTATCCTGTTCGAAGATGTCACGTCTTCTCGCGCTAAGGTGCTTGCGCAGCGTCTCAAGGATAGCCTTTATGGGGTCGGTGATGCTGCGGGGAAGTCGCCGGATGCAGGACGGCTCCATCTGCCTTGGCGCATACACCCATAACACCTCTCTCTTGTCCCATTCTTCGTGTTGACTTGGCTGTCGGATACGGGTGCAGCAGTCTTCCAGTGCGTAACGAATGTGCATCGAGAACCCACCTGCATACCCAGAGTAACGGCCTCGGCTCCCCTGTATAACGCTATCTGGGTATCTCAAGATCAAGTCAAGCACAAGTCGTCTGCGCAGATATCTCTGTAGCTTGCGCAAAGGCCATGCTTTTGGATAAGCTTCGTTGCTCGCCAGAGAGTACAGCTCTTCGTATGGCAGAAATGTCAAGCCATAGTGTACCACGTCTTCGAGCCGGCGGTGCAGGCTGCGCTCCCAATCTACGTTAGCAAACTGCGAGGCATCACCCACGCCGACCATGACTTCTGGGTCGACGCGAGCATGAGCCTCACACTCAAAGCCATTCTGCTTCGAATCTGGAGGCTTAGCAGCACTGGACTGGAGAGGGAAGGTTGGGGTCTTGTGCTGTTCTGCCATCTGAGATGATGTCTGAATACGGAAAAGAGCACCGAAAAGTAGACGTGCAATATCTGCATACGCAAAGGGCTTGCAGCAACTAGTCGAAGAATTTATCAAAATTCACCGACGACGTCCTACACCAGCGGGCGCTCACTTGAAGCTGCCTTGGTGTGCACTGGCACAGGCCTTCCACTACACAGTACACTTCGCAGTATCGTGCTCATGGCGCTGGAGGCACGGCACACGTATGGGGAGAGTGATACGTAAGCTGACTTGGCACCCAACGTACATCACCTTGCTTACGGTGCGTCGTAGACCTAAAAGAAAGGGGCAGTATTGAACTGGATGAAAAGGCTCTCGTGGAAGAATGTCAGCTTGTTGATGCTGGCTCGTCTGACGCAGCCAAAAGACACAAGTGTCAGCATAGTCACATCGCGAAGCGGATCACGTGCTTGTGCAATTGTCGTCTAAGCTACCTGGCTTTTGTGATCTTGGATATTCTCGGTATACCCATGCCTCCGAGCGTACAGGAGTCGTCCCCCATGCTTATCGTGAGAGGTCCGTACAGACTCGCAAGTAACATTGTTTATTCACTGATTCTCTCGACTAACCATTCAGATATTCCCACTTGACATCACCCTCTTCCCCCCACGCGACCGATCGCCATTTCTGAGAATACTGATATAACTCGACGTGAGGTGGAACGGATTTAACGGGCTAAACCATTCCCAGCATGTCTATCGACCATATGTGGGGTCCTAATGAGTCGTCTTCACAACCCATTGGTTATAGCTGCATTTGTGGGGAGAGTTCTCTCCAGTTCTTTCCATAAGGTTGATTTCTTTCTGCTCATATATTCGTAGTCGGACTTGGCCATATAAATAGTCGAGTCTGATTCGGTTTCAGAAAATTCAATATCCTTGACGCGTTTTTTCGATCGAAGTGCTTCAAATTTAACTGGAACCCAGTCAAAAATGGCCTTCTTTCTGACCACAGCTGCGGTGACCCAGTCAAAAGCGTTAAAGTAGGTCTCTTGTCCCGTCTCTTTGACCCACCGGGCGACCATTCGAGACATCAAGGGACTTTTCTTCAATAGTTTCTCGTATTGACTGCGTTCAAGTACATATGGGCAGCGGTCCTGCGCGTCTTTTCCTTTGCAACACTCTGTTGGTACGACGTACATCGGAATTTTCTCCCGCGACATCATGTTCAGGAAAGCATACGCAGACTGGGCGTCCTTTCCTACATTGAACTGAGGCCTGTCCAATATGTTGCGATCGTTGGTCAGAGTACCCAGCATTGCGCAGACAATCTGAGGTCGTCCCCTGGTATTTATCATGTATTGCAGAGCCTCGGTGAGTGGTCCCCCAATGAGAAGTGTTGTGTCATTGGTCTCCTCATTGGCAACAAAGAGATCTACGATGTTACTCGGGTCGGGTTTGCACGAGCCGAACTCTTTCTCTGCTTGTCCAAGGATGTATTCGAGACATAGACCACGAAGGCTCATACGAAGTGGATTAGGCAGATGAGATCCGCTTCGTTTCTTGATGTTTCTTTGATCTTTCTCCATGTTTCTTCGATGTTTCTCGATATTTTTTCGATGTACTGTAAGCCTAGGACCACATCACATGACTGCTCTGCAGGCATGACTAATGCGTCCGACTACTTTCGAGCTCAGATCACACACTTGTACATATACACACCAATACACTCATACATGAGACCTAAGACTAGTGCCACCCCATGCTTACAGTTATGAGCCCGGCCTAATCCGTGCTATCACTTCTATCACATCAACCTCCTATCACTACCATCATGTCAACCCATTCTGTTAGTTCTGACATCATTCTCCAAGGCCGCAACAACTGGGAGCTCTGGATTTTCGTCATCAAAAGAATAGCTGAAGCAGGAGACGTATGGGAGTACATCGATCCCGATCGAGCTGTCCAACCTCTCCAGAAGCCAGAAAAACCCCTTCGTCCATCAGCCATCATTAACGATGATGGATCGCCTGCCACCGAGCCTGGCCAAGAAGCTTTTGCTCAATACAACGCGGATGTCAACACCTACTACAAGGAGATCAAGGAATACAGACGCTTGCGAGATAAGTTAGGTCAAGTTGAAGCGCACATCACTAAAACGATCAGCCAGGACCTTCTATACCACATCAAAGACAAAGACACGGTCTACGAGCAGCTCAAGACTCTTCAAGAGCTGTACTCACCTACTACCGCTGATCAAGAATACCGAGTCCAGAAAGCATACGAGTCAGCGAAAGTGCTGCATGCTCGTCAGTCAAACATCGAAGACTGGTGTAACGACTTCCTCGCTGCATACAGCCGTGCGAAACAACTCGATTTGCCAGAAGCACATGGCTTTCGACCTCACAAAGACTTCATTCGAGCCATTAAACAGATCGACTCAGGCTACTCTGCCACTAGTGCTATCGAGCTCTTCAAGGCCGAAGAGACATGGAGCCGCTATCGTGATCAGCCTGTGCCACACGAAAGCCAACTTCCCACCCTAGTCGGAAACTTCCTACGATATCATCGCACCACACATTCAAAGAAAGCGAGCATACAAACTGCAGCGTTTGGGGCGAAGTTCAACAACAAAGAATCTCCATATTCTGAGAAAAGAGGCAGAAACGATGGCAAACCCATGAAGCCATGCCTCTGCGGCGACACCCACTTCTGGGGACAATGCCCATACATTGACACCTCACTAAGACCAAGGGGATTCGTAGAAGACCCTGACAAAGCCAAGAAGATCTCCGATTACGAGTTCAAAGACAAGAAGGGCCTATTAAACAAGATTCGGGAAAAATCGGCGATATAAGAAACTCAAAACGGGCAGCCCTGGTCATAAAGCAGAATCTGATTCGATAGAGATCGATGCAGGTGACGACCCCATCGAACACACTTCCCACCAAGCCTATGCTGTCTTTCTCTCAGCCTTCAACCACCAACCACCTTATCAGCACTATCCGCTCCTCCATTCATGGACGTTGGATCCAGCCACCGACGTACATATCTGCAACAATGCTGCCGAGTTCCAATGGAAAGCGCCGGCTGCTCCAGACGACATTGTACTCGCTGGAGGATCAGAAGTACGCATCGAAGCGTGGGGAGAAGTGAACATACCTCTTACTACCGCCAAAGGCACAAAGACCACAACGCTTAAACGAGTGGCACTAATCCCTACCTTCTTTACAAGCCTCGTCTCGCTCGCACGCCTGTCGTCATCAAACGTGCACTTCGACTCAGGAAAGAGCATCTTATATCGTGCCGGAACCTCGCGGGAACACATTGCTGATCTTACCCGATTGGGAGGCCATTGGCTCCTAGTGCATCGAAGTGAGCCTCTACAATATGCAGCCTCACATACCGCGCTGCACTCTTTCTATGTGACAAACAAGAGAAGACCGCAATACTCTGCTCTACCAGCACGACCTCGCACGCTTTCAAAGCCACAGCTACATGTGCTTCTCGGACACGCTGGGAGTGATGCTATCGACCATTTGTCTGGCAACGTCATCGGCATTACGCCACCCACAGGAGGCTCACCAAAGACGATCAACTGCGAAGAATGCTCGCAAAACAAAGGGCATCAAATTGTCTCGCGCCGAATTGGTCACGAGATAGGAGCATCTCGGCCATTCGAGACTGTAGCCATTGATCTTATTGGACTTGACGTAACTGCCTATAACGGCCATCGATATGTTTTCCATGGCATTGACCTCTATACGAAGTTTCACTTCGTATTTACAATCCCTAAACGCGACAAATCAACGCTTCTTGATGTGCTCAGACAGCTAGATCGAAGCATCAAACGCGAGTTCAACGCCACCGTTACCTTCCTCATTGCGGACGATGAAAGAGGATATGGCATTACCGACGACTCAGCTCGAGCCTACTGCAACCAAGAAGGCATCAAGTTCCAACTTCGAGCACCACACGTCAAAGAGCAGAACGGCTCTGCTGAACGATCAGGCAAAACTCTCATTGACCGTAGCCGATCTATGCGAGTCGCGTCCAACCTACCTCTAGCCCTCAGCTCTGAGATGTACATGTGCGCTGGCTATCTGCTCAACCGAACTCCTACAAAAGCACTGGGTTGGAAAACTCCGTTCGAGATGGCGTATGGCAAAAAGCCGTCGTTGGCTCACTTGAAGCTCTATGGTTGTCGAGCGTACGCGCTACGGCAAATAGCAAGAGGCGACAAGCTCAGTCCGCGTTCTCTTGTTGGATACTTGGTTGGCTACGATGCATCAAACGTCTACCGAATATGGTTACCAAGAGCTAGAAGCAGAGCTCACCAAGGAAAAGTCGTACGAGTGCGTGACGTAACGTTCAAGGAAACCATGTTCTACCAACCAGAGAAGGATGATGCAGAATCGATCTTGCAAGGTTCAGACCTTGAGGAGTTCATCCAAACATATCGCATGCCAACTCTCAACAACCCTGAAGACACTTCAGAGGACGAAGCAGAGAATAGCGAACAGCTAACAATTCAGCCCACATCAAATGAACAACTCCAATCTCAACAACACCAAGCAAATCTAGGCAAAGCTACTCAGCCAACAGTGTTTCCAACTCCAGCTCCAACATCACCAAGCCATAGAAGCATACAGTCACCCACTCAAGACTCCTACGACGCTCCACAAATACAACAGCAGAGAGAACCATCACCAAATCATGCAAGTTCGTCTAGGAAACGTAAAAGACACAGCTCAGTCGATTCGAACTTGGCTCAGAACAGAGAGCTCATCGACAGCAACTTGCGCTCGTCCCACATACTCTCAGAAGGATCGAGAAGAGCTAGGAGACCAACTAGAAAAAGCAGCAGCTTCTTTGTAAACACATACTGGTCAAGTTTTGTAGCTGCATCCGCAAAGGCGCCCAAGACGAGGTTCCACCTCACCGCTCTTCCACCTGAACCACGCTTCTACAAAGACGTTATGAAGCTCCCGTATCCACACAAAGAGGGATTCATCAGAGCCATGCAACAAGAAATAGAAGTTGTCAAGCGAAAAGATACCTTTGAAAAGATTACTTGGAGCGACTTTGACGATCAGAATAACGAAGTTCTTCCTCTTCTCTGGGTGTTCAAGTACAAGTTGGACAGTGAAGGATACCTCACAAAGTACAAAGCTCGTATCTGCGTGCGCGGCGATCTCCAAACCACGGCCGAAGACACTTACGCTGCCACACTGGCTATGCGCATCTTCCGAGCACTTATGGCAATTGCCGCCTACTTCAACATGGACATCCGTCAGTACGACGCTGTCAACGCCTTCACCAACGCGCAGCTCACAACGCCCGTTTACTGCTACTTACCAGAAGGCTTCTCCGACAACGAGCACCTATGGAAGCTCAATCGAGCACTGTACGGTCTCAAGACATCTCCACTGCTTTGGTACAAAGAGCTCACCAAAACCCTTACTAAACTGGGACTTCACGAAGTCAAAGACGCACCATGTCTGTGGAAGAACGATAAGCTTCTTGTGTTCTTCTACGTCGACGACATTGTTGTTCTAGGTCTGCCAGCTCATGCGGCAGCGCTGGATGACTTTGAACGAAAACTTCTACAAAAATACGAGATTCGGTCTCTCGGAGAGCTCAAGGTCTTCTGCGGCACCCAGGTCCATCGCGATCGCGTTAACGGTGCTATTTGGCTATCGCAAGCATCTTACGTTGACAAGATTGCTCACAAGTACCCCTCTCCAAAGACGTTCAGTCGACCTCCTTCGACGCCACTACCACTCGAGGAGTTACTTCCATCCGACGAGCCCAAACACGACGCAAATACGTACAGATACGCTCAGCTCGTAGGCTCAATTGGATATGTAGCAGGAGCAACACGACCCGATGTCGCCAAAGCCCATTCGAAACTAGCAGAGTTTCTCGTCAACCCTTCACAGCGCCATATCGACGCGGCGTATCAAACAATTGCATATCTGCAAAATACCCGGGATCAAGCCCTCCACTACAACGCTTCCGTCTCTAATGATGCTGCCTACATCTCAGATCACTGCGAACCAGACTTCTATGGAGCCACGGACGCTTCCTATGCCGATCACAAAGCTACTCGCAAGAGCTCGCAAGGCTACATCTTTTTCCTTTTCGGTGGTCCTATCGACTGGAAAGCTACCTTGCAGCGATGTGTCACCAAGTCAACCACAGAAGCAGAGCTGATCGCCGCTTCCTCTGCCGGCACAGAGCTCATATGGTGGTGGAGAGTGTTCCGTGACATCGGCTTCGATCCAAACAATGAACAACTGCTATACTGCGACAATCAGCAAACAATCCGCCTTCTTAAGGCTGCAACACCTCGCCTCAAGACGAGCCTTCGACACGTGGATATTCACCATCACTGGCTACGTCAAGAATCACAAGCAAACAACATCAACATCTCGTACACACAAACTAACTGTCAACCAGCAGACGGCCTTACAAAGCTTTTGCCTCGACAAAAGCACCAACACTGGGTTTCACTTCTTCACTTCGAACCCTTTCCTACAGTGGAGCATTAAGCTCAGTAAAAGGCATCTAGCTCAGCCAAAAGGTTAAGCACTACCCGACCAAAATGAGCGCGAAGCAAAAAGGACCTCAAAAACTGGCAAGCTCTGGGGACGCCTATCACATAGAGCAGAGGTCCACCAACACTGCGACGGCAGACGATCGCCCATCTGGAACTGCACCGTCAGCGGTACTAGCCCGCACCTAATGCAGCTCTGCCCGTCACACGGCAGGGGGTGGTCTACGATCACATCAGCTTCCAACATGCGTTCGAACCTGAAGGGGGTGTGTAAGCCTAGGACCACATCACATGACTGCTCTGCAGGCATGACTAATGCGTCCGACTACTTTCGAGCTCAGATCACACACTTGTACATATACACACCAATACACTCATACATGAGGACCCTAAGACTAGTGCCACCCCATGCTTACACTCAATAATTAATGCTGGTAATAAGCTATGGTGCCTCTGAATCCGGTTAAATATAAGCGCTGATTGAGCCTCTATTTTAATAGCGTTGCTTGGTGTTTTAGGCTGCCAGGTAGTAAGCCCTGGTAGCGGTGGTGATGGCGTACGAGGCTTGACTTCAAGCTTTAATAACACCGCCCCTGGGTTATATAGTACTAAGCCAGTTGCTTGAAAGCTAGATATAATATTCTCCTTTAAGAACGCGCTACCAAATACCTGAGTAAAGGTGGTTAAGAAGGCTTTCTTGTCGATGTGGTTAATATGGCTATTTGCCAAGACATTGATCTTCTTCTTGTACGCCCGCTTTAAGGGAGCAAAACACCCCACATTAAGGGGCTGTAGGATATGGGAAGCGTGCGGAGGCATACAGAGGGTGATAATCTTGTTCTCCTCGCATAGATCTTGGAAGGCAAGTGACTTATAGCTCTCATGGCTATTAAGAATAAGCAGCTGGTGACTACCTACTGTTCGAGCCTCTGTATGCTGGATAAAGTGCTGTAGCCAGGCGATACTAAGCTTATTTGTCGTCCAACCGTTATTACTAACACCTATTCTCCAATTCTTAGGGTTATGGTACCAGGCTTGGTCGTGGTGCTTTGCTTTGAAGATTAGAAAGGGTGGAGCAACCCAGCCTCCAGCGCTGATCGCGGCAATCAACGTTACCCACTCACGATCGCCAGGCTGAACTCCCAATGGCTTGAGGCGCCTTTCAGACGCTGTGACCACCTTTACTGACCCTCTAACACCCATCTGGAAGCCAGTCTCGTCAAAGTTATAGGTATCTTCGTCCAAGATACCGTACGTAGCTTTGACGCTACGTACAAGATTAAACCAGGGGCTGATAATAGCTGGATCGCTGCATAGAACTCTCTGGAGATCACGCTGCCTAGTTACTTGAGATTTGATACTAGGCTTGCGGCGTATGAAGTTGGTAGCCCAGTTCTGGCCAACCTGGGTACCACCACGTGCAGCAAGTAGCTGATCAGCTATTTCTCGTACGTAGCTAAGCGTGGGAGCAAAACCTCGCGCGTCAAGCTTCCTTATATACTGGATTATCGTCTCTTCCTCGTGCTTTACTAGCTTTGATGAATTGGGATGGATATCGCGTCGGGCAGGTGTTTTGGCGCGTCGGGTACTGAGCGTGCTTTGAGGAACGTTGTAGATAGCAGCAGCGCGTCGCTGACTTAGTGATGTATCAGATTTCATAGCTTGGATGGCAAGGATTAGCCTATCTGCGCGGGAAAGTGATTCAAGATCAGGTAGTTGTGACATTGTGATGGATAGCAGGAGGTGGTGTTGTCTTGGCAAAGTGATCAGCTCGCTTGTGTGATCAGCTCGCTTGTGGCTCACGTTAGTAAAAAGTGGCTCGACCCGCGCACAGGCACGGTAGTAAGGTCGGACCGCCAAGGCAAAACCTGACGCGATCTCACGTCATCCAATCCACGACAACTAACGTGGCCCAAAACTCAAGCCCTTTTACAGTGCTTTGCAACTGTGGCTTCATCTTTGCACGCAGTTTACGCTGATTTCCTCGCAGGTTGCGCCTTACCCCACCTTCTGTGCGCAGTTAAGCGTTGGCCGTCAGCAGCTATCAATAGTCTGGGCCTTTGCTTTGGGTCACCACCAAGTGGGGTGTCGCTGCCTGCAAGGATAAAGCCGCGTTTGCTATGCACTGCAAGTACAGTACCGATAGAGGCCGGATTGTCCTTCTTGTCTGTTGCTGTCAGAACTCATCAGCAAGTTTAGCTAACACTCGCTCTTCCTTTCGCATTACGTGGTCGCATGGTGTAATGCTCAATCTTACTCTAGAGTTCTTTGCCGCGTTGTGAGGAACCAGCACATAACCGAACATTGTTTCTGCACTGGTCATCGAGAACCTCACCTGTTGAGCTTGTCACAGTATACTTCTATCATGGCCAATTTGTTTTCTTTGCGGGGGAAAAACGTGGTGATTACTGGTGCTGGAGGGTAAGAACATATGGCCACCGATAGCACCTGTCTACGACTGTAATAACATATCAGAATAGAAGCATAGGAACGCAGACAGCCTTGCTATTCGCCGATGCGGGCGCGACTACCCTCACACTCGTTGACCATTCCTCGCAGGCTCTTGGAAAGCTCGAGCGAGCATTGACCATGCAGCCCAAGCGTTTCGACTGCCGCTTCATCTTTGAGGAATGTGACGTAACAGACGAAAAACAGCTCGGCCCCATCCTAGCCCGGTTGGATGCATATGGCGGAGTTGACGTCATGCTAAACAATGCTGGCGTATTTCCTACGGATCTAGATGGCGACGCGATACGCGTCAACCTCAGGGCATGGGAGCTGACGTATCAGGTCAACGTCTTGGGGACCTGGCTTGGCTGCAAACATGCCATCCTCAGCATGCGGCGCAACAAGAAGACGTCTGGGAGCGTGATAAACGTCAGCTCTGTAGCCGGCCTTGTCGGAAGCGCGACGGCCCAGCTTGCTTATACAGCTTCCAAAGGTGCAATCATTGCCATGACGCGTGAGCTGGGCATTGTACACGCCAAGGAGGGATACAGGTTCAACTGTCTCTGCCCTGCACCGTTAGATAGCCCCATGTTGAATGACTTTTTGGACGCCGACGATGAGCCAACGGAGCACGAGCCAACAGAGCATAGCAGCCATCAACAGCCGGCTGTGACACACGTTTCCATGAGCCGCAGACAAAGACGAGAGGTTCACTTGCCTCAGGGACGGTTTGGACGTCCAGTAGAGGTGGCAGGGGCGGCTCTTTTCTTAGCCTGCACTGCGAGCGGCTTTGTCAATTCGACCGAGCTGGTTGTGGACGGCGGCCTGACCAAGGTAAGCGGCACTTTTCCCAATCGCGTCATTCATTTGCAGACACATGTTTTCGTAGAGCCCAAATAGCTGCCTAAACTGACCTACCCACTAGGCATTTATAACAGCAGAGGGCCCAAGACACTACAGTCAGCTCGCCAACTATAATGTGGAATAAAGTGGGCTTGGGAAGGGGGGTTTCTCTCTTCTCTACTATTCGAAGAAAGTGAAAAACATATAAGTTTAACAAGATAATCTGAAAGTTAACAGTGGTATTGCTAACGAACACTTCTTTTTCTTTACTTTTCATTGTTTATTTCTGCAATATTATAGCCACAATTTAGAACCATCTCTCTTCTAAGACATAAGTGAGTCTCTACAAGCTCATCTTCATCCTGTAGTTGCAGCTTGCGGCGTGTTAAACTATCTTCTTTTTGCGAATGCATCAAGTTTCAGTATTTGCGCGTCGAAGTTGAGCGCACGATGCTATGCGTTCTGCTATTGCAGTAAATAAAATTTCATTTTTAAATGAGAAAGCTTTACACTCTACAAGGGCTTTTTTTTAATGCTATCATATTATAGAGCCATGGTAATGAGAGCCATCCACTAAAACAACACCAGTTCTCTAATGCGTCGTAACTCAATCAAGACGGGTGCGATTGAGGCGTCGATAATAGCAATCGAATCGCTAAGACCTATAGAACAGTTCAGTGGTTGCCAGCTTGTAATGGGATTTAGGTGTAATCGCATAACGCTCGCGCGGAGACACCAGCGCCTCGCAGGCTCATGTAATAATATGACAGAGAATCAACAGACTCTCCACCCACAACAAGAACAGGGGCTCTTGCGATGTATCAGAACAAGGCTTACCACATACACAAATAACGATGTGATGATCTGCCTCTGACATCGCGAAAAGAGAGCTTGAGAAAGCAGAGATGCCAACAATCAACCCAGACTGGCTTGATCATTGACACCTATGCGGGAAAGGCTGGGTTGATGCCTTTGCTTAGCGTCACGAGGTAGAGTTCATCTCAAGACGGGCGATTGGTATCGGTTGATTGCACGAGCAGGCTGACTACGGATTTAAATTCGCCCTCTGCCTCAACACTCCGGCGTGATAGGTTCGGACAATATAGCCTTGAACCTCGCGACATGTACAACATGGATGAGAAGGGCTTCATGCAGCAGTTGTTGCTCGCTCAAAGATGGGTTTTAGCAGGAGGCTATACGAACAGGAGAGGAGGAGGGTCGAGTGTGGAAAAACCTCCTAGCATGGGTATATGGTGATGGATTCCACCTAGAGCCGGCCTTTATCTATCTATCAACCAGGCTGAGGCTTAATACAGGACTCGTGGCTGCAGTCTTTGATCCTGACGGTCGTCGCACTTTCTTCTCCACCCATCGTCAGATTGGACGAACAACGATACAGCCCTGGCATTAGCCAAACAGGTATTCGATCGCTCTACTAAGGCTAATTGTAACGGCATGTGGATGGGAGGACTGCGCTGTCATTGTATAGCTACGAAGGAGAGCAGCTATATACGTGTGGGATGATAAAGTGTGGTAGCGATAGCCGTACCCAACTTGTACTGGAGTGAATCTTGACAAGATCCAAACCGTTACAATTATGCAGGACGCCCGTACAGACTGCTCATCCTTAACAGCCATAGATCTCACCTCGCGATATATTTTATCAAGTACTGCGATCAAAACAAGACTCTCCTCGCCACATATCCTCCTCATTTGACCCTACGCATCACCCAATTGACGCGGTGATATTTAAGCTCTCTTAACTGCCTACTCCACCGCGCTATCAAGGCACCTTCACAGCAGCAAGAAACTACTCCGGATCACAAAAGGCAATTCCGTGCGTTTCTTCAGGAAGGCCTAGGTGAGCTCATTTGGGGACAAAGACGATATTTTGCTCTTTTAAGCAACGTGTATATGGCCGATCGACTCAGACATTAAACTCCTAAGGTTTATCAAACCTCACCTGAACAGGCAGCAATCACGCGAAAGCTCTACTTTGGTACCTAGCGGCTCTGAATGGCGAAAGTTTGACCGCTTCGTAAGAGCTGCTGTGGAGGATCAGAGCAGTAAGGACGCGGAAGCTTAGCCAATCATTCCATCACCTCTGTTCAGATCCAGCTACTTTATCAAGAAATAGAGGGATTTAAGGAAGCACTGGCTATAAAGAAGAAGCAAAAGAACTGTGGTAAGCCTCTTGACCTTCAAAATTGACAGGGGTACCACGGCGGCACTGTGACATGGTCGCCACAAAGATCCGAGAAGCACGTGTTCGTGAGGGTGTTGGAGAGGGTGAAGAGAAAGGGCTTCAACTTTAGAAAGCGGAGGGAGCTGAGCTCAAGAGATTTGCTCAGCCCTATAAGCTTGAGACAGCCAAGTAAGGACATGTAGCGAGAGAAGCAGCCATTTTAGTGAGGAGAAGCAGAAAGCTGAGCGCGCAGAAAAAGTAGCGCGCTCGCGATAAGCAAGCCCGCAACGCTCAGGAAGCTTTCAATTGTCTCAAAGGAGCAAGTGCAAGGCCTCGCAGCCACCTCTGCAGAAGCGTATTCTTGATGCTGAGCTGGTCACTGGAGCTGTAGAAGCTGTCCCAGCTGCCCCAGCTGTTATGACACGCGCGGCTGCAATGTCAGACTTCCAAGTAAATCCGAGCAGCACAGGTTGATTGAAAGTATCTTTGTAGATCTTCATTATTGAAACCTTTGATAACAGCTGTCACAGATGGCTCTATAGCCCTATTCTGGTTTGGCTGAGATGATGTGTAACGGGGCGTTGGCTGAACCCAGGCGTTGAGTGCAGGGACGCGATAAATCAGTCGCTGAATAAATCAGAAGGATACAAATAGTAAGGCTGTCTCGTGTCTGGACTATGTAGAATTGCTTATCTGATTCGATAGAACAAATAGAAATACACTAAGACGTGATATGTAGGTCCTCAAGAAAAGGCAGAGTTGTTAACAATTAAGCTAATCGAGCTGACTGTCCCAACTTAAGTTAGCTTGCGTTCTAGATTTGTACGGCTTAATTAGATGGCTTCGTAAGCAAGAATAGACTAGCTTGATTGGCTTAAAGCAGTAAGCTTGTTGGTTATAACGTTTATGAGGTTGTATATGTAGGTGAGATGGGCTATATCGTGACTATAATGAGTGCTGAGTCCCGTAATCGCCAGAATCGTCGTCCCACGTACTTAGATCATACAACGCATCTACCTCGCTGTCTACAATGAGGTCCTTAGGCTTATACTGTTACTGCCTATGCTAGCTTTTCTCTATCGCTGTACGCACTGTATTCCTGCTAGAAGCTGGGGTGCATACCTCGTCGATGAGGCTCTAATAGATCTCTAAGCTCGCTGAATATGCGCTCACACTCGCAGCTCAACGCTGGGATAGACAGTACGTCTAGCGCAAACTTGCTAAGGCAAGGTGTAACTGCGTAAGTAGTGTCGGTCGGAGGCTGCAGATCAGCAACTGTATTGCTATCTGTTGTCGCGTTGTGATGTTCGTGTACAGGAGCTCTCAGCTCAGAGATAAGTGCACTTGCGCACTGGGCAGTGCCTGCTACAATGGAATATCATGTGACTCTAGTGGAGTAGGTACAATATGCGTTGTAGCGTTGTGATGGTTTTTTTGTTATATATTGCTGCCCAATCTCAACTCCAAAAGGTATCGTGAGATTCATCCTACAGTAACAGCAACAGCCTCACGCCCCACGCCCGGGTCTATCAACCAAATCAAGCTGATTAATCAAGCTGGCGTCTACGAGCTTGATTGAGACTATTTTACTATACGCTGGGCTTGAATTGGCTTGAACGTAGATGGGCAACAGCTTGATTGATGAGCTTGATCTGGCGATTGTGGACAAGTCCGATAAAGGGCTACGAGCAAGCGCTAGGTCATTCATCTTATTCTATTTGTATCACGGTTTAAGTAATAGGCTATTAGGCAGTAGAATTTGGTAGGAACACTGAAGTTGAATTGAAGTGAGTCTACGTGTTGATATACCGGAATGATCGGATGTCAGCAGGGTTATGGTGAAACTCTGTTCACATAGGACCGAGTACTTATCGGACCGAGCAAGCTGTACGTAGACTGCGACAATTTGACACGTCGAAAGAACATCTTGCGTCGGTTTACTAGTTCGATAACGGCATCGGAACATAACTTTTGTCAAAGGCATTTCGAAGGGTTGCCTGTGGAGATTAAGGTGTAAAATGGCTGTAAACTCTTGTTAGCGTGTAGGTGTCCTGCAGGATAAATTAGTTAGAATACCGCACGCATTAAGCAAATGCTTAGGTAATGTTAAATAGCGTCACCGTAAAGACACCTCTATAGACAGAGAAATGGAGGGAGACCGAAGGCTCCGATGCTCCGATGCTCGCGATACGCATTACGAACAACGATACAACAAGAACGAGGTAAAGACGCCAAAAAACTGCTCCCAATGCATCGATGTATCTGGTATTGATATTGGGGATGCTTTCAACTACATTTTCGTAATGGGATAAGGGTTAGGAATACACAAGAGGCGGTTTAAGTAACTGAAAGGTTCATACGATATCCTAAGAGCCGCATAACGGTAGAGGAAGATCACTAGCGACAATACAAGCGTTACAATTAGACTCTCTATAGTTTACATGCGTTAGTAGGGATATAGTTGTAGGAGCTCCGTTGACTAGAGAGTGTAATAGACGTACAAAGTGACCTGTTTTATGTACAAAACGTAAACATTTCTTTAAACCAACATCTACCAGACGACCAATACTCCTCAAGCCAGCTGAACCGCCACAGATCCATACCCCGAAGATGTCATATCAGGGTTTTATCAGACGAAGAAATTACAAAACTCCTTTCTGTCAAGACTTTGTGGGCTCGCCACATCCTTCTGCACTATCTGGCTTCTCGTATTTTCCCCAGTTGTTCAGGACATCTCTCAGTCGGGTCGAGCCGGTAAGATCATATACATGCTGGAAATAGTCCCTACTTATCTGGAATGACCGTGCAGTAACGTTGGGAATGTATCTTCCGATTAGCTTGGCAGGATCAACGTTGGCCTCGTCAATATTTGCATGTAGGAAAGCTCTGAAATGCTGCACTCCACCGCGCAAGAATGTTGAATGAAACGGCACGTCGATTCCTTGGAGTGGGATTGTCGCGATTCCCTCGTTAGTTCTAGCGGGCTTGGCTTCGATTCAGTGTCTTGCGCACATTGTCGAATGACTCCGCGCAAATGTTCCTTTATCTCTGAAGCGTTAACCTGAAGCAGCCTGAGGCGATCTACAACACCAGAAAGGGTGTCTAGGGCATGCAGACTCCCAGCGCAAACATATTGCTTATCTGCCACGTTAAAGTTGACGACTTCTAGCAGCCAACCGGTTTCTGCGGCGATTTCTTTAACAACGGTCAGCAACGCCTCTTCATTAAAAGATGCCGAGATTCTGCTGGGGTCCACGGCACACATGGAATAATTTGATCGCCCGCATTCGTCACGTTCAACCGCTTTCTGCATGGTCAAACCACGATAAAAGGCGATTAGCGCTTGGGACTCGACCGACATTATATCTGCGACCGCTGCTAATGCAGAGAACTCGCCCAGCGAGTGACCGGCAAAGTAGCAGTTGCCATCTACTAGTCCTTGAGTCTTTGAGTGTTCGAAACTGGCTCTCGCCATCAACGACAAAGCGGGTTGTGTAAACTGTGTTGCTGAGAGTAGACCCGCTGGCGAGCGAAGTATGAAACGGTGTGTTCTGGTCCACGTCCTTGAAGAGCTTTTCGCACCGAATTGATCCATCTGCAACAACTCTGTCGACCGTCATATCCATGTAGTTCTGACGGATGGCTTCTCCTTGGCGGCCGCCAAAGTGAACAGTAAGCTCCTTCGGATTATCCCGAACAATGGTTGTAATTGCAAATCCTGCCTTGCTTGTCAGCCAGCTGTCGGTCTCATATCCTAAATACCGAAGATCCTACCGTAGTTCTGCAGAAAATACTCGTCGCCCGATCCCAGACTTCCTTGGCTACTGGACTCTTATCGTAAAGATCCATTCCCATGCCCTTTCTTGCGATCCCTGACCAGTGAATACGTAGGTTGTCGTTTTCTGGGTGATTTCGGCCTTGCCAACGATGACTCGGTGCCCCGTTTCCTGAGCTGTAGCCTCTATATTAAGAAGGATCCTGCCCTCCACCATACCGATATGCTTGAGTTTCACTTGGGTTTTTCATTAGGTAAAACCATGCCTACGAAAGACGTGGAGAATTGTCGAATACGCCCGGCGTTACCATCTGCAGCCAAGCGTTCCACCAGGTCCTGTATGACGGCACTACAGTACATGCCATGGGTAATTGTTCCAGGGAGGCCGGCATAGTTTGCAAACGTACGCGAGACATGAATAGGATTGAAGTCTCCTGAGGCGCGTGCATATGTCTCATTCGAGGATGGGACACATATGATTAGACCTTTCTCGCTGTCGGGTACAGAAATAGGCTCTTCGAAGTACACAGGCTTCTGAACATGAGAACCGTGGCTCTCGAGAAACGCAATCATCGGGTTACTGTGGCATACGCCTACTTCGCAATGCACAGTAGCAACTTGCACAACGTTCTTGGGGGTCAGTCAATGTGACCTTTCCATGCGTCTCCATCTTTTGAAAAACAGTCTTGCTTTGGAACTTGTATAGCGAGCGCATCTGAAATGTCAGAGTTTGTCCGACAAGATCTATGTTGCAGCCCTGCATCGGGACAAACCACTCCCTTGTTCGAAGGACAGCGACGTCTATCGCGGTAGCTAATCGAATCTGCATAAGGGGCTCATCTTTCCACTGAAACGTGTGCTCGTAGTCGACAAAAGCCCCCCGGTACAGAAACTGAGATATGATCTCCATGGTTTCTTTCCCTCGCGATAGGACCGCGCTGATTTCGACCATCTTCCTGCATCTTGGTTAACTATGGCGTTGATACGGGCCACAGTTGATACTTCCTCGCCGACTTTCAAGGGTTCCGCCTCAGGCATCATACGGAACTCGTTCGACAAGTGAACAAGTTGGAGCAAATCACCGTCGAGTGCTTGGAGAAACAATGGCCTCATAATCGATCTCCATGCTACCGGCATAGCAAAGCTTATCGGTGCATTTGCAACTGCCCCGGAGCGTTCACATCGGTTCTGGCGGAGTTGTTGATGGCGCGGGTGAAGCGTTTGAGGTGCTGATGAATAATCTTCTCCTTGCTGCCCTCGAAATTGTCGCTAAGACTCCCTTCCAAGCCGGGGTTGCTTTTGCCAAACCAAATACTCCAGTAAAATCGCTTTATGAGCTCGTCCTATCCTCCATGGCTTCGCTAATGGGTGCGTAACCATCCTCGGGCTTGTATCTAAATCGAGGGGTAGAGACACGACCAAGTCAGACGAGTTTCTTCGTTCGAATAGCTCCACAATGATTTCTCCATCATCATTTAAACCGGCCCGCACAGCCACTACATAAACACCCGACTCTTGCTGCTCTTCTAAGATAATCTCTGTTTGCAAGGGTACATCAGGTGTACGAATCTGAACACGAATGCCATGAGTAGGTGCAAATATCCGCTTCATGGGATTTTCCGTGCATATGTTTCCTTGAACCACGATATCCGATGACATGATGGCGTGGCGCCATGAGCGGTTCTGACCAGCCAGAAGGGACAGCCAAATGCGCACATCAGGTAGGGGCATATGAAGAGAAGAGGGCTGTGTAAACACTGGCTTGCTTGTTGTGGGACTGTTCGATGCCGTCCGAAGCCGAAGGCATGTCGGACTGTATAAACTCCTCAAAATACTCAACAAAGAAACTGAGTCCAGCCTGGCGTGATAGCGTTCTTTCTGGAGGCGATCAATATGGCCTTGGTGAATATTTCCGAGTATCTCAGCGATTGGCTCGTCCACTTCAACAGAGTACTTCACGGCCACCGGTCCCTGAAGGATACATGTGCGACCAGCATCCTGGCCCACAACAGCTTCCAAATCTTCGGATTGCCATAAAGAATCCTTCTTGAAGAAAAACTCGAAATCTTCGTTTAACGCGGGTACAAATGGGACAGGTTTCTGGCCTCTCCGTTTAAAGCAGAAGAAAGTACTCGACATCCGATGCCAGGATGGTTTCTTTGAGAGCTTGTTGGTAGCGCGATAACACTGTAGCGATGACGTTATATGGTTCATCGATACTCTTGCAGTCCTGGATCTGATACGACTGTGCGGTTGTGCTGGTAAAGCGTTCTTCTAAGCGATGGATGAAGTCGACGACGAGCCTAGCGTAGGACGGATGGATCCATCGCCGCTGGTGCTTTACATAGAGGAGCTGAACCATGCGGCGAAGGACCTCGGCATAGGTCATATCTCGAAGTTCAACGGCTTGATCTGCGCTATCTCGGCCGAACCAAGGCTTCTGGAAATCGTCATTAAGCCGCCTGATTATGAAACTGCGGTGCTTTGCAGCTCTGCGATGCGCTTTTCTTTGGCAGGTTGAAGATCATTCGATCCATTTCGGCCCAGAACTGCACTCCTCTTGTTGCAATTTTGTGAATAGGCTGTCCCATTTCGGACCGGACTGTAATAATACCGCCAGCTGCTCCTTCATACGTTCTCTCCTGGTTCATCGTCGAGGGCCTTCGGTTTCGACGATAACTCTTTGCAGCAGGACTAGTACGAGCTTCCTTTGCAACCATGACACGACTGCCAAGCAAGCACCCATCAAATGGCATAAGTGGAAAGCCGTATCGTAGAGACCACTCTCCCGTGATGTATGGATAAGTGTCTGCAGCTCCACCAAAGCCGCTCCCTGCAATGAGAATAATGTTGTCGCATTGCCGAATACGATCGTATGTTTCCAGGATAGGCTGGTGAAAGTCTTCGTTCAGTGATGACCCCCTTCGGCCGCCTGTCCATTGAAGAAATACCGGAAGTGGGATTTTCCTGCGCGATTTCGATAACAGCGTCAATAGCTGTGGTTGTACCGGGCTTGAATCCGATATGTTTGATCCCTAAGGTTGTGATGTAATCGTTCGCTACGTCAATCGATGGGATCCCTCCGCCAACGGTAAGGCCTTCAATTCGGACGCCTTCGGTTCTCAGTCGCCGAAGAAGCGGGATCTGCCAGTTTACTGCATGAGAACTTAGGTAAATGAGATTCACCGTAATGCCACGGCCAGTCGCAGTTGCCTTCTGAATATTCAAAGGGCATTCTCAAATGCATTTGCATCCGAGTACCCACCTGCTGCCAGCTCAACATGGTAGGCATTCATTGTGGCTGCCACGAATTCCCATGCAGCCGTTGTAGGTGTCATGCCTCCAACCATGATAGGTGGCAGGCCCAGCAGCCTACTCATCTTCGTGTTCACAATAACTCGGTTGTTGGAGGTTCGGACAAGGCTCGGAGCATATTTGCGGGACCAATCAACTGCGAACTTGACATGGCACATATCCCGTGCAAAGAGCTCCGATTTATAACCGACCTGTGTATTGTTACCACTAGTGAGCCCAGCAAAGACGACCCGACACCCGTTCCGTTTTTTGTGGCTTATCAGGGCACCTGAACCAGAGACCCCAGGACCAAACTCGACAATGTGAGTTGCTCCAGGAAATTTTGTCGCAGCACCCCAGAAGACCGGATAATGGGTAACCATTCTAACCAAAGCTGGAACGACATTTCCTTCAACTTCCTCTCTAATATCCTCGCCTGTATATGTATTGAAAACAGGAAACCCAAGATCTTTCGAATCGATAAAGACGTTCTTCAGATCGTCGTGAAGTGTGTCTGACGTGGGCGAGATGGCGGCTGTGAAAAGGTGCAGTGATGGGCAGGAAGCGTGCGGAAAATTGTGCCTTACGCTGCTTAAATGCCGCGTGTTTGTTCTGAATTGTAGGTCGCTTTTTTTCCCGCAGTAGCAAGTTCAGCCCGTGAAGAGTGGACGGAAGGCCGGAGACGACTATATGTCTGCGCCCATTCACAAGTGAAATTGAGATATGCTGATGCTCAGGTAGATACCGATTGATTGAATCAATATGCTTCTGGACATCTAGCTGAGACAGGCCTTTAATGCTAAGCATTGGTGAAGGCACACCCTCCTCGTGGTCGAGAGAATCTTGTATCAGGGTTGGCGATAGTGACATCTGAGGCGCCGCTTGCTGACTTCTAACACCTATCCAGAAGAGCACTGTTAGACACGATGTGGCCAACCGGTCAAAGGCTTCCCATGAATCTGCTGCAGACATGGCTGCCGCAAGCACAATGCCCTGTGAGTGGCCTGTGCTTCCACGAATCTTTCTGCGGAAGGCTCCAGGGTCTAAACCCATGACCCTGCAGGAAACAGCGTAGTCCAAGCTGAACCAGTCCGATTGGAAAGCTCACTGGCGCAGAAACGAGGAGTAATCAGCTCTGGTATAGTTTGTGGGTGGTGCAGCCAAGCCATGATATCGAATCCTTTGGTGAACAGCCTACCGACACTGGGCTGTTTGCAAGCTCTCAGAGCAGGTTCCCTGACCTTGATATGAGACCTTCCACGAAGGGTGGGTATATTCGGAACAGCTCTCTAAGCTCGTCAAAGTATCTCTCACCGCAACCCTGGCCACTGAAAGTAGTATACAAGGAAACCACCTTCGCCGGTGGCTAACAAAGCAGACTCGTTGCACGGGGTGTTGCGCTTCGTGATGAAACATGTTTCATAGTAGCAGAAGGAGCTCGTCTTTCTCAGCATCACTGCTAGGAAGAGTGGATGCTAGGGTATGTATGTCGTTCGCTCGGAGAAACGTGGAATCGAAGGCTTCCAGAAGAAAACAGGAGATTTCGTGAGTCAGGGTGCACGTTCCGTCCGTATTGCCTTGAGTCTCGTGTGCGACATAACATGTAGTGTGCGGCGAGCTCCTGGGACAACGGTATGATGGAGGGCTCTGAGCTGTTACTCCTGGCAGCCAGAGTAGCTTCGAAAGTTCTATTTAGTTGAGAAGCATAGCAGTGCAAGCGGTACGGCAACAGCAATGGCGTCGAGGAGGACCATGAGAAATCGCAAAGAGGCGGAGCGATCGGGCGCTTGGGCTGTCGATACCATTGTGAAAGAGTCACGACTTGTGTCTTCCATGTTGCTTGTTTCTTCTAGCTGCATATAGAATGGGGAGGTAAGAAACTTAAGAATAGTGGAGAAGAAACCAGGAAAGTAGGAGGAGGCGAGTTGAAAGACAAGAGCTTCCTGGACAGGCTTGCAAAAAAACAACAACAAAAGATGTACGGATGCCTTCTAGTGCTTTAATATCTCACATACGCATTGTTACACAGAACTGGACAGTCAGGACCGTAAGGATCATGACAAGAGATGCAAGTAGTTGCTGACGTGATGTTGTCGTCAGAAAACAACACGAATACTCTGCAGCCTGGTCACGACTCCGTCTACGATCTCTTGTGAGAAGAGCGATATCACGTAATAAATCAGCATATTTTGAGGCGAAGCATCTACGGCCCATGCAGACTGTTATTTGGCCGACGCTGCAATGTTACCCCATACCAGCGGAATAGCGATTAGCCTCGTACTAGCGTTTAGATGAGTAAGTTCGCGAAAACTGCTAGGTCTGATATTCTTACTCGACAATTGCACCACCTCTACACCCGTTGTTGCTGTATTATTTACTAGCTTATCCTAGCGGAATAACGTCACTGCTTTGATGTATCTGCTGCAGACATTGCGTAATTAGCAGATATGTTGTTAAGGGGCAAGCAGGCAGAAGAGATAGGTGCATAAAACTTGGTCAATTGACTACGTACGGGCTGACAGTACAGGTCAGGGCCGACAGGGCATAGCTCAAGGAGCTCTGACTTGAGCAGTCATCGCGAATTTTGGCAGATGCCGGGTGCTGTTAGCTTGGCATCTGTGCGGCTGATCAGCGGCCCGAAGACTCTCGACGCACTCTTCGCCCAGTATGGTCCTTAACGGCCCGAGACAGTGTTGTTCCAACGAGGCCTCAACGGACGCCCTGTTTTTTTTATGTTCTAGATCGAAAGTTTTGGTGTTTGTGGTAGCTGACTTTATTTCCTCTCAGGTCATGATCGCAACTCTCACCAATCAATGGGTCTCCCCGTTTGCGTTGTGAACCTCCCTCCCAGCTCTGTTCTCGTAGCTTTATCGATTATTGTCAAGATATCCCTAATGCTACTCTCCAGTGTGTCCGGCGGACCAGAGGCATGTCCCCATTCCTCCGCGACGAAACTGCCGGCACGAGTTGCACCCAGCCAGGGTGCAGTGCGACGGCAATAAGACCTTCCGTTCGGTTTGCAAGTGCAGAGACCGTGTGATCCAGTTGAGAGCAGCCTTGCTGGCACCATAAGCACCCCCAGGCAAAGGCTCGCTCTGTCCGATGCTTCCCACCGACGAAGACATCATTATGAGCTTCGGTCCTGATTTGGACCTTTGCAATAATGGCCACAGAGCCTGGAATACCATCAGGGTGCGATGGTATTTGTTTCAAATACCATGCGAAGATCCTCTGCGGTAGTTTCCGCCGCCAATGCCATCCGAGGACAAACTCCAGCATTGTTTACGAGGACGTCAACGTGGTCCAGCGAGTTTCCAACCACGGAAGTTACGGCTTCGGATAGCCTTTGGCGATGGAGCTGTGGAGAAGTCGATAAGCGCGACATATAGATGGCTGCCGGTGCCGATAGAGATATTGTGAGCCTTCAGGGCCGCGGCAGCTGCATCATTGCGCACCGAGCCAATGACTGTAGTAAAGGGACGCGCAACGAGTGATTTAATGAGGCCTAAGCCTAGACCTCGATTGGCCCCAGTAACAACGTAAATTGTGTTGCTACTCATTGTTGTGTTTATTGGTGTTTTCAGAAGGGTAGAATGATTCAAACGCTTTGTGAATAATGATGCGGGCTAGCGTGATAGGTTTGGCGAGATATGCTTTTATACTGTAGGCGAGTCTCTGTCAGATGTATGAGCTGGTGCCGGGTATTCCGGGTTTTCAGGGTTCTCTCTCTTTTGATTGGGTGCTGAGGTGGATCGAACAGATACCCTTGGCGGCTGTTCTCCATGTCGTGAGATACTGCGGGACCAAGTCATAACGTCAGCAGCTGATGTTTATGAAAGCACTGTGCTAACGTGTTCTACCAGTCTCGGGCCACCCACCAAACATGACGTGACTCTTTACGCGATAGCTCTATAACAACATAAAAAATTATAGTTATATTTTATAATACGGTAATTTGTTATTGTCTACATTGAGTCCTTGAATGCCCTTGAACGTGACACTTTGTACATATTGGCGGCGCGCGGTGACGTCCTTGAGTAGCTAGAGCTTGTTCCACTTCCGCGAATACCCTTTCTGCCTCTGCAACAAGCTGCTGACCTTGCTGCGTCTGGAGAGTACCTCCGCGAGCTATACACTGATGTCGCTGGTCTCTTTTACGTTGCTGGCGCTGACTAGCTATACGAAGCTTTCTGTTCTCCTCTGCAAGTATAGTCGCTGATTGCATTGCAAGTTGAGCGCTTTTAGCAAGCTGGTAGATAGCAATAGTAGTTGGACTCTCTGATTGCCGACGGAGCCTGTCTTGGAGATAGCGTACCTGCTGCTGAAGCTGTGCTATTGTACGCGGCGTCTTTGCTGTCCATGCGACGTTGTTATCTGCTATTGTCGCTGATGGAGACGGAGTCCGGACGACAGTAAGCGACGATAGGACACGATCTGAACAGGAAGGGATAAGCCTTGTCGCCTGGAACCCTGCCTGAATGTCCTGCTGCATGAATACTGTCGGCCGGATCCGTGTATAGACCGTGAGGAAGTCTTTCTTGCCAACGTGTTAGACGCCATGGCGAGCGAGCTCCTGGATCTCGTGACCGTACGCTCGCTTGAGCGGGGAGAAGCAGCTCGCATCAAGCGGCTGGAGGAGGTGAGAGGTATGAGCTGGCATGCAGAGAGTGATGATCTTGTTCTCTGTACAGTACTGGTCGAACTCGGGCGTAGCGTGGTTGCTGTGAACATCAAGGACAAGGACACGATAGGCTCCACGCGTACGAGACGCTGTATGACTGTTAAAGTGCTTTACCCACTCTACGCCGAGCTCATCCGTCGTCCAGCCATTTTGATACAGCAAGTACCCAGTCTGGCGGGAGATGTTGATACCAGCTGGCCTGGTGTTGCTTGCCAGACAGGATCATGAAGGGTAGAAGATACCAGCCAGACGCTTTAATACACTCGATAGTCGTGACCCAGTCTCTGTTACCTGGCTATACAACAGTAGCGCGACCTACTGTGTCTGAACTTGTGACCACCTTAGACGTGCCGCGACGCCCATCATAAAGCCTGTCCCATCGAAGTTATATATATCGTCGTCTGGTATGCCGTACGCCTGGCGCATCTCTCTATAGGAGATAGCTTCATTTTCCGGCGTTAATAATAGCTTGAGGTTGGCTACTTTGAAGGCGGTCGTAGAGAGTACGCTGGTAAATGGGTCTCCTCATCGGGAACTCAAATCCGCAATATCTCTATGAGTTCTAACCCGATTCAGGCGATTGATAACCTACCTTCTAGCTTTAACTCAGACCTTTATTTTATGCATAGAAGGTCGTCCTCTAAGTCTAATAAACAAAACGTTATTAGCCAACCCACGTTGCCAAGAGTTGGGTCTCCACATTTAGCTCCGATCTAAGATATCTAGCTAGCTAAAGTAGCTAGCTAGATACGTCCCATATAAAATATAGATCTAGATCTAGGCCATAAAACTGACAATTAATTGTCTAGACGAGGTCAGAACTTATGGTGATATTGCAGATTTTAAGATCCCGATGTGGAGACCCATTTACCACCGTACTTCGAGCAAATCCTCTGCCGCCATTCACAAGTCTTCTGGGGTCAGGGCTGCGAGACAAATAGCAATGGGAATGCTTTAAAGGCGATCAATCCCGATGAAGCTCATACCCTACCCAATCTCTGTAAGATGTGCCGCTCAAGCAGTTGATTTATATCTTCTATGTTGATAAAGAAGACAGTCTCAGTTGATCAGCTAGATTTTTCTAGTCTTGTAGCGGGATTGAGCAGCCATGTCTCCTCGTCCCGGGCTGGATATGGCTGGTGCTCTTTAATGAATTTCGATACCAAGTCTCCGTTAACTATACCCTCTGAGTACGTCTGGGAGGCCTTCTTCAGTCGAATGCTATTCTTTGCGATGTATTCTTCGTGCTTCGCTTTCGGTATCGTCGCGAAGAGGTATCGAGGATGGACAAGAATAGCCTGCGAGCCCTTCTGACCAAAACCAAACGACGTAACGGAACAAGCCTTGATGCAGCTCCTTCGCCTTTGACTTGAAGAGTTTTTCCAGGAAACATGAGGTATGCATTTTCTCGTAGTCTTTCATCAATGTTATCGGCATTCCGGTTTCCGCCTATCATTCCCGAGTCCATCATTTGAAGACAGCCATTGACCATCCAGGATCCTGGCTCCTTTGGAGTGGCCTGTCAGCCACTTCTGGCATACACAGGAAGTAAATTCCCTTTCGACGCCCAAGGTGGGTCATTTGTCTTTGTAAAACAGAAGTCTCGTTCAAGTCGTTCATTACCGTGGATGTACCATGTAGGGATGCAACGCAGACATCGTCAATGTCTAGACCCCATGCTGCCAATGAGCCTCGAATCGGCGACATGGTCTGGTTTGGTCCATTTTCCAGAATTCATTCCCAAGAGCGAATGCTGCATCTGCATTCTGACGACCGGCTTCTTCATGTATAAACCTGATCTGTTGTAGCTTGAAATGCGTAATGTCTTCTTGCGTAAAGTCCGAATTTTGTTCCA